>CM033749.1:10026511-10626511 GCA_019671005.1 Hibiscus mutabilis | reverse complement strand
TGTTCTAAGAAGCAGAAGTCAGTGTCTCGGTCTACAACTGAGGCAGAATATCGGAGCATAGCAGATGCTGTCTCAGAGATTACCTGGGTCAGTGCAGTTCTAAATGAGTTAGGTATAAAACTAGCTACGACGCCTACGGTTTGGAGTGACAATACAAGCGCCATAGCTATGGCTGCAAATCCAGTATTTCATTCTCGTTCAAAACATGTGGAGTTGGATGTGCACTTTGTTCGGGAAAAGGTTGCGCAAGAACAAGTTCAAGTTAATTATGTTCCATCCCAAGATCAGGCTGCTGACGGTCTTATAAAACCTCTATCAAAGTCCTACTTTCAGATATTCAGGAACAAGTTGAATGTGTTGACAGTAAACTGAACTTTGTACTGGAAAATGAGGAGATGGGAAGAGTAGGGAGAATGTTAAGCTTTATCAAGCTTATCCTGGTTAAGCTGGGTTGATCGGCTTTTGTGAAATTAATGTGGAACTAATTCTGTTAATTAGTTTCTAGTTGGTTGCGCCGTTGGTGATATAACAGCTTGGTTATTAATATCAAGACTGTTTTGACCATTAGGCTATATAAAAAGATAGATTCCTTAGACCTTTCGCTTTATCTAAAGAGTTAAAGCCTACATTTCTTCTCTTTTTTCTAGAATCAACACAATACAGGAGGACAGATTGCAAAACTTAAGACAGGTTAATCTCCTTTGGTAGGTTGTTGGATGATAAATGTGTTTTTTGTGGTTTGGAGCCTGAGACTAGAAATTATATTTTTTTCGGTTGCGATTTCTCTAAACGTATTTGGAGGAGAATTTTGATTTTGTGTATGTTATTTAGACCGTGGGAGATTGGATTTATGAGTTTGGTTCGGCTGTTTCGAAGCTTTAAGGGTAGATCTTTAATTGTTCTTTATCCTTAAGCTTGCTTGGAATTCTTTTATTTATGAGCAAAACTAGACTCGACTCAAAGTAATGAAATTTTCGACTAGAGGCGAAAAAACTCGACTTATCTTGACTCGACTCGAAATTTCATAAACTCGACTTAAAAAGAAATTCAAACAAAGTTTGAGTTGTAAAATAGAAATTTAAATAACTCAAAATTTTTAATAATTAGTGGGTTGATTTTTAAGTTCGAGTTGAGTCCCTCAATTTTTCCTGGTATATATATATACCGATATAAAAAATATAAAGAAATATATGCCACATATAAAAAAATTATGAAGAAATATTTATGCATATCTTATATGATTAGAGAAAGTCGATTAAATTACAATCAAATTGTATTATAACATAATAAATAATTACAATTAAATTTGTATAGGAACTCGAAAACTCGACTCAAATTTCATAAACTCGACTCGAATAAAAATTTTTTAAATAAAGTTTAAGTTGTAAAATATGACGCATCAACTCAAATAACTCAAACTTTTTTTACCCAACTCGACTCGATCTAACGCTCACTCATATTTACTTGGTACGGAGACAAAGGAATACTAGAGTTCTTCAGGGCTCTCTAATGAATGAGGATGGTATTGTATGGTATTAAGAGTTTAGTTTCTTTACGGTTGAAAGGTAAGAATTTGAATTTTTGTGGGACTATGAATAGGAAACTTTGCATGGATTGAGACTTGATGTAAAGGGGCAGTGTTACCTAATTCGCCCAGTACCTCATAAATCTCGTTTCAATTCGAGCATTTTAATTTATGATTCGTTTTTGTTTCAATTCGTTTAGGAACGCGAATTAGAAGGAACAAATTGATATACAAAAAATTCAGCAGTGGCTCCGGTCATCGGACGGCGAATCTCAATGGTAGATATCCCTCTTTTGATTAGGAGGACCACATACTTTAAAATCAAGTCGATCCGACGATGGAGACTATAGATAAGAAGGTGAGAAGTCGAAAAGTTTAAGATTGATTTTGAGGCTTTGAAGACCTTCTTTAAAAAATCCATTCCCATAGAATGAAAGAAGATGCCGAGGGGAGTCGATTGGTGCTTAAACTGGCGACGAGAAGTGACTAGAGCGACGACGACAATGGATTGAAGGTGGCGCAGGGAAATGAGAGTTTTAGCCCTTAGGTTAAAAATTTTGTTTTTAACGATGAAGATAACAAGGAAAAGGGTCTTAATATCCACATATTTTTAATAAAATGGGGTAATTATAAGCCGAGTTATTTTATATTTTTATTTCATACAATTCTATCTTTTTTTTACATTTTTATTTATAATTCATGCTTTTATTTTTATATTTGTTTCAATTATGTCCTTAATTTAATTTCTACCTTTATTTATTTTTTAAAATTTTAATTCCATCCTTAAGTGTTTTTAATTTAGTTTGTAAGCTTTGAGTTCATGTAATTTAGTCCCTAATTATTTATACTTTATTTAGATTTAGTTTGTTAATTTCATCATGTTTGTACTTTAGTCCATGGCATCCATTTAGCCTCTATATTTATGTTATATAGTATATCATATATATTCTTATTTAATATATTTATATTTATTTGTGTATATTTTTATATTTTAATTTGTAAATAATCATAATAGAATTACAAAAATTTCTAAATAAAGTCTCACTTCACTTTCAAAGATTCAAATTAATAAAAGTTTTTCATATAGTATATCATATATATTCTTGGCAGGGGTCGGTCAAAGTTTTTCATTCAAGTTTTTAGGGGTAAAATTCGATATTTATTTTTTTATTATTTAATGTTGGTTTAGACATAGGGTAATATATATTTTATTTAAATTATTGGCATATTTTTATAATAGATATATTTTTTGTGTTATGTTAGATTTAGTTCTTAAGGTCTCGGTATTCGGCTAGGAGTGACATCCCGGTCTCCGAGTGTCATCTCTTTTGGTATCGCAGACTGTGAGATTTTTTTTGTGCATTCGAATTAATGTCATGTTCATGCATTTTATTATGTTGTATATAGTTTTAGGCCTTTGATTCCGGTATTCTAGTGGGAGCGTCATCCCGGTCTCCGAGTGTCATCTCCTTTGGTACCGTCGACATCAAGGCAAATTTAATATTCGAACCATGCATATTAGGAATTAATTATTAAATTAGATTGAATTTTTATTTTTCTTAATAAATACGATACGAACCCATTAGGTACCAATTTTGGGCGGTGTGGGGGTACTAACCCTTCCCCATCCGCAACCGACTCACAAACCCAAGTTTTTAAAACCTCTGGTTTTATTTTCGGTGTCCGGTCTACCTTATCCAAGTGACCGGTGACGACTCTATGTTTTTCAAAATACGAGCTTTCAAAAATTTCCTCTTTTTAAATAATTTTTTAATAAAAGCAAGAATACCCCATATACGATTTTTAATTTTTCGTAGCGTCTCAGGAAAAATAGTCGCTACAGCATGGCGACTCCGCTGGGGAATAATTTTTTTAACAAATTTTAAGAGTCAAGCCTTAGTTGGGTTCGCATCGTAATTATTAAGGGAAATTTAAATTTGATTTAATTTAATTTTTAATTTCTAAGCCCTGTTTGATTTTAATTGTCATCATATATTAGTTTTAGAACCCTTAAGTGGGAGTGATTACTTCGCTTCGTGGGGTTTTCACCTCCGTATAGTGTTGTAGTAATTCACTTTTGGAATTCGGTCCTTATATTTCGTGAGGTTTTCACCTCCGTATGGTATATGGATCGTATTCCCTCGAATCGATGTCCGAGCGACAGTTCGAGTACCATTTTCTTTAGAACCTAACCGCATATAGTGGACTATAGGATCCCACCTGTTAGAGCCAAGCCGATATTGTCCATTTAGTAGTAACCCAGTTTAGGCTTTGTTTTCTTTCTTTCTTTCTTTCTTTTGTTTATCTAGGTATATTTTAATTGTATAATTTAATTATTTAAATTTATTGCCTTTATTTATTAGTTGTCATTTTATTTGTTTTAATTGTTTAATTATTTTTCTACACTAACACAGTTCGTTTGTGTTTATTTTTTTCTTTTCTTCTATGTTCGTTTTGCGTTTGCATTTTCATTGCATAACATAAAATGTATTTATTTCGAAAGTGGTCATCACTGTAGAAGGCGGTCATAATGGACAAGAGGTCTTGTGATAAGATAGAGCGGATAAATTTTGAGCATTATCCGAAGAATAGAGAGGTTGAACCATTCGAAGATTTTGAATCAAACAAGGTAACTGATACTCGCGTTGGGGACGAGCGAATTGAAGTACAAGAACCGAAGTAGCAGATGTGGTCGATGCAACAATACCGTTGAATCAGAAATTAATCCAGCTGGACCATGAAGAAAATATGATTCGTGTGTTGGACGAAGTCAAAAAGTTAGGAGTTAGGGCCCATCAGTATTTGTAAAGCCTAGAAAAATATCTGATGTAACAAGCCTTTTTGTTTAATGAAAGCCTTTCTACGATGATCATTTTGCGACTAATACCTTTTTGCATTCATGTTTGTATTTCGTTAATTCGAAAATATTCTATATTAGGAGATTTTTTATAAAAGGAAAAATGTTCTATAATGTACAAAGATTGATAATGCTACGGCTGGAAATGATCCGAGCAGAAGCAAATAGAGAGGAGACAAAGTTGGAGCACCGAGTATGCCTTCACTCTGGAAATTCAAGATATTAAGAAGAATGATTAATAGGTGCCTGTAGAATATTATCAATCTTTTGTAAACAGACATCTTCTCTTAATAAGAGTCTCTCTAACGGACTATTCAAGAATTAACACCTCATTCTTGCATTTGTTGATGATTAATTATTCTTTATACATTCCGTACATTGCTTCATCTGACATGTTCATACCTTATGACATCTTATTTTCATAAAGCATTCATAACAATTACATCTTTGCATCACCATAGAATCATGTATATACATCGCATTTGCATAAATACACTTAATAGAAAGTAGTTTTGCACCATTACTCAGAGACATTTTCTAAAATTCATACTTCCATGAGGATACATTTTTCCAAAAACATGAATTTTCCCCAATTCAATCCTTTTATAATGACATTTTTCCTTTTTTCTTTTTAAAAATCATAAATTTCTTAATCTGACCTTTTCACAAGGAATTTTTTCTTAAGGACGTTTCACATAAAAAATCAAATCAAAACAAGATTTTTTTCCTCGATCCTTTCATAAGGACCCCTTGTTTTTTAAAAAAATATATAGGAATTTCTTAATTTTATCATTTTATAAGGATTTTTTTAGAATCTCATGATTACATCTTTTCTTAAAGATGTTTTTTTTAATTTTTTCATTCTTTTAAAGATGAAAAAAAGAAAGATTTTTGTAATTATTTTTTGTGTATATAAAATTTTACATACATCAAGCCACAGAACGATAGAATCGATCGTGGGTTTTCATAGTAGAAAAGCTGAAGAAATAGCCCATGATAATAGGGTGTATTGATGCCTTGGATGCAAAAGAGTTCTACTTGGTCTTTTACCCGCTTTCTCATGGGGGCACCAGGGCATAGCCCCAAGAGGTTTAGGACGTTATTAGAAGAAATTAAAAGGCTTGTTGGCAATGGAGTACTGAAAAGAGTTAATCTAGCAAGGGAAAGCAAAGGAAATGGGGCAGACTTACACCGCACATAGAAGGCCAGAATGAGTTGGAGCCCTGACAATGACTCAAAAATCCCTATGCCTGAGTTTCTTATTTTTTTCAAAAAAGTCCAACAGAAATGTTGGCGTAACGTGCTTAAACACGGTAAAGTTTAAGACAATGGATAATTCAAATGTCCATCAAAAATCCATTTTTACGAATGGTCAAAGGAAAATAAATCATTTGGAAAAAAATCCAATTTCATGATTGGTATAAACTGATTTTACCCAGGGGATGGTATAGCTAGCTTGGAGCAAACGGCTACCGGTAAAGGCAACTCAAAACCATTAATCCCTGTGCATTTGGGAAAAATGCAAAAGAAATCTATGAGTAAAGCTATAGATTCTTTTTAAATCAAATGTCTATCAAAATCCATTTTTACGAATGGTCAAAGGAAAATAAATCCTTTGGGAAAAATCCAATGTCATAATTGGTATAAACTAATTGTACCCAGAGGAATGGTACAACTCGCCCGAAGCAAACGGCTACCAGTAAAGGCAATTCAAAACCGTTGACCCCTGTGCATTTGGGAAAATGCAAAAGAAATCTATGAGCTAAGCTGTAGTTTTTTTTTTAAAATCAAATGTTAGAATGTAGTTATTCTAATAAAAATTTTATTTCGTTATTTAGAAAACATTTTTGCATTCTTTGATTCTTTAAGCATTTCATTCATTGGTATGGGATAGTTTTGTTCTCCCATATGCATATACACATATTTATAAAAAAGCATACATATGTACATACCTTTTTATTATTAAACCTCAAATATAAAATTACCTTCGGTTTAGATTGAACACCGTGGGGACATTGCGAATGCGAGTATCCGCTAGTCCATTTAGGTCGAAAAAGGAACAAAGCAAGTGTTTAGATAATGGGCAGATCCCAGTTTACAAGATTCCGTTCTCAGGCACTTGTCATTTAAGATCCTTGAATCGAGTGTTGACCCTAAACTTCTATCTCCCCTGAAGACTTTCTTTTGATATATGTGTATGGGATGACAAAGGAACAAAGCAAATGTCCATTTCTTGTCCCCCTTTGAGCCTGATTGTTTCTTTTCATTTGAACCCAAACCAAGGATCACCCCCACACTAGGGGCAAAGAGGACGAGGATTTTGTTTGCAAAATAAAGTTGACTGGTTACAAAGATAGTACTTCATGAATAAGCTCAAGAAATGAGAATCAATGTACTGGACACGAAAACCAAGAGAAATATTAGAATAAGTCGATAAGAGAATTTTTTGCTCGAAAGGACTGGCTAAACCAAATTGAAAGTTTGCTAATAAGAAGCTTGAAACAATGAAGATTGAAAGCACCAAGTCAGAAAGTGCAATAAATGATAACAAAAGCCTTGAAGATTTGATCACAATTGAATAAAAAACGCATCAACATTCATTCAAGATGCAAGCTACATGAAAAGAGGAAATGAACTTTAGGGGAAAACCCAAAAAATGGGCAGTCTAGAGAGATCCAAGGAATATGTTACTATGTATGAGCATACTCGAATAAAGCAATACATGAATCAAGTTTTAATCAGAAATTTATACAAACTTCGGTAGATTGGTCACCTTTAAATGGAAGCGCGCATCAATGCTGAGCCAAGATGCAAAGCGGACCAGAGCTACAGCTACAAAGAAGGAAATGAACTCTAGGGTGAAAACCCAGAAATGGGCAGTCTAGAGCTATCCAAGAAATAGGAAACTTTTTTCATTAAAAGCACATCTCAGTCAACAAGTGTAGAGAAGATTTGTCAACAGGAGGAAATGATCATTGGTTTCATCACCCTTAAAAACTTATTTGAGCCTATATATCCATTCTTTCATAGCCGTGAACCATAGCCTACATTACAAGCCTACAAAGACCATTCCGATCATATGTGGATATCTGAGTTGGATAAGTTTATCTTTAGATTACATCCCGCCTATAAGGGTTAACCTATCTTCAAGAAACGTCAAACTTCAAAGTTTCTGATCGACACCCAAAATGAGGGAAGGATGGGGGCATAATGAGTGGTGAGATTAAGAGAGCCACTTAAATGGGTTAAAAATTAGGTATGGGAAGTGTTCCACTCGAAAGCCTAAATGGACTAGGGGAGACCATACATATGCGTATATCGCCAAAATGATCGAGATCTTCTAAATATACAAATTTGCTAGCGCATTTGATATTTTAGGATCAAATATTAATTTTCAAAAATGTTTGGACATTTTTTTCAAATTTCAATTCTTTTACATATTAGTTATTTTCTCCAAGCATTAGTTTTTTAAAAATGTTTGGCCATGTTTTTTTCTCTAAATTTTAATTATTTTACATATTTGTCATTTCCTCCAAACATCAATTTTCAAAAATGTTTGGCATTTTTCTCTGAATTTCAATTCTTTTTAATGTTTATTATTTCCTCCAAACATCTATTTTCAAAAAATGTTTGGCATTTCTATGAATTTCAATATTTATTATTTACTCCAAACATTAATTTAAAAAAATGTTTGGCATTTTTCTAAATTTCGATTCTTTTAACATTTATTATTTCATCCAAACATCATTTTTCAAAAATATTTGGCATTTTCCATATTTCAATTCTTTTAATACTTACCATTTCCTCCAAACATCAGATTTCAAAAATGCTTGCCATTTTTTTTCTAAACCTTGATTTTTTTCCCAAACACTAGTTTTCAAAATGTTAAGTATTTTCTCCCAATTTTCAAAATGACTGTTTTTTTAAATATTGATGAGAGTTAAAGCATATGGACTTAGAGTTGGGCCTTGCCGAGATGCTACAAGATTGAGTTCAAGGAATGAAGGCATTTTGCTCGCCCCGATGTTGAAACAGATGAAGACTTCGAGTGTAACACCCCTTTTCCCGTATCCAACACTGAATACGAGTCAGAGGTATCACAAAACATTCGTAAACCCTCTACATTTGTAATTCGGTAAAATTTTGTTTCTTTAAAAATATTACAATGTATTTAGTTTTTATTTACAAATCTAGTTATTCGCGTAAAGTTTAAAAATAATATTTTCATCTTCAAATTGAGTTTATTTTCAGGCAGCAACTTATCAATTTAATTTGTCTTGATATAATTAATAAAAATGCCTAAAAATTGCCTGATTTAAAATTCATCCAGATACCAAATAAAATACAAATTCTATCAGAGCAGACATACCCTTTTAATATACATGTCAACTAGTAAATATCAAACAGTATCAAAAGATATCTTACTGATACTGATGTACTTGTTATTAATTGATGATGTCTGTATATGCTCCTTACTCCAACCATTTATTCTTTCCTACGTGTAAAACAGTTACACGCTAAGTATTTACTTAGTGAGGCAATATTCAAATTCAAGTGCAATAGTCATAATATCAATATTAATGATTAACAATGCATATGATCCCCTTACTATTACATGCTCGTTAACATAAATAAATATGTATATCAAATTGATAAGATTAGATCTTACCAATACCGTTTCCATTTCCATTCGTAAGCTTTCAATGTTTTCCAATACCTTTTCCATTTCTATCTGCAAGCTTTCAAGCTCATCTTTCTGTTTCTTTTTTTTATTCTTTTCAATTTATTTAACCCAAGGTATCGAATTAAGAGATTCTATGTACACGAGTCATCCCCCCATATCCAACCTTTCTTGAGTATGTATATTATTTGCACCGTAGTGCTTAGCACCCCTAAGTGCTCCGTATACCCAAACCTCGCATGAGTATACCCTCATTGAGTATTAATAAAATTGCACCGTAGTGCTTAACACCCTAAGTGTTTCCGTATACCCAAACTGTTATAAGAAGCATCGCTATACACCACATAATCTTTACCCGATTCTGGTTGTACTAGTACCGTGGCTTCTATTAAAATCTCTTTTAATGTCTCAAAGATTTCTTAGCATTGATCTGTTCAACTAAACATCATTTCTTTCCTCAATAGCTTGGTCAATGAGGAGACAATCATCAAGAAATTCTGAACCTCTAAAACATTTTTCAGAGGTTTCCATTCAACCATAATTTGTACTTTCTTGAGGTCAGTTCTTATTCCCTTTGCCCAATCCACATAACTAATAAATCAGCTTTTGACAACCAATCTCATACTTTAACAATTTAGCATATAGCTTCTTTTCTCGAAAGGTCTGAAGAACAATGCAAAATGGGCATCTTATTCTTCCTTTGAATAGACCAAAATATACTCAATGAACTCTACCAAAAATTGGTCCAAGCAAAATTAGAATACTTGGTTCATTAGGCTTATAAATGTCGTAGGTATCATCACGAACTCATAGTATTCATACCGAGTCCGAAAAGCTGTCTTTAGAATTTCTTCTTCCTTGATTTTTTTAACTAATCAAAAGATCATCAGTCTTCAAAAGAAGATATTTATTCTTTACTATTACCTTATCGAGCTAATGGAAATTAGTCATTCTCTTTCACAATTAACACTGGTGCGCCCCCAAGATGACACATTTGGCTTTATAAAACATCGACCTAACATTCCTTGCAATTTGTACCTTTAAATCTCGAAGTTCGGTCGAAGTCATTTTATACGGGGCTATTAATTTAGGCGCAATGCCTGGTAACATCTTTATTTTGAATTTCACCTCTCAATCCAGAGGTAATTTAGAGTAACCCATTTGGGAATACATCCAGATATTTTTGGACAGATGAGTTATTTTCCAATTTAACTTTAACAGCCTGAGTATCTACTACATTTGCTAAGAAAAATTAGCAACCTTATAACAACAATTTCCTTAATAAAACAACTCAAATTACATTGGAGAAGGGATTTACCCTTTTATCAACTACTACTATTTTTGTACCTTTCGTGTTTTTCAATGCTAATTGCTTTATGTGACAATTCATCATGACCTGATAGGAAGGTAGCCAAACTTTAAGAATACCTTATTCAATTCACTATCTATCACATGAGACCATTAAACCTTAGAAATTTCCTTTCCAAAACCAATAATTAAAGAAATCCCAACTTTCACATTTTTGTCATTTTAGTCACTAAGTTAGCTTTTAAGCTATTATCTTAGTACTAAATGACCCTTAATCAACTTAGTAAATTTTGGGGTATTGCATCGAGTGTTGAGTCAAAGTCGAAGATAATAGTTGTGCTTGGGGATTTAATAGGGTAATGTTGAACAAAAGAGATGATGAGAGTCCCTACACAATAATAGTATAAGGACTAGAATGAGATTATTTGCTAAATGGGTAGTGACCCTAAAGAAGAAAAAGAGTCACTTGCACAAAGGGGTTAAAAGTGTATTTGAAGAAAAGCAAGGATTTTGGTATCAATACCAGAAGATGGGTATCGATACCAAGCGATAGGTATCGATACTAGAAGATGGGTATAGATACCAAGGGTATTGAAACGAGCAGGGTATCGATACTAGAAGATGGGTACCGATACCAGTGGTATTGATACTAGAAGATAGGTATTGATACTAAGGGAATTGAAACAAGGAGGGGTATCGATACCCAATGTGCAATCTGCCCAAAAATGTTAACTTCTTCTCGAAGGGTTGAAAAATTATACAGTTCGATCCAATAGACCCCTAATGGCCTAAAATGGGTTGTAAAGCTGAGAAAATGAGGTTTAACCCTTATAGATGAGAATTACGTGTAATAACTTGGTAAATGATGACTTGATATAATTTAGATGGTTAGTTTCATGCCTTGGGGCATTTGTTGGACGACTTGGCTTGGTACCACTTACCTCTTGGTGAGGTATATAAATGCTCGAGGAGAAAGTGTTATTTTATGATGTGGTAAAAGAATCTGGATGTCCTAGAATCAGTGCAAAAGCATTTATATAAAGGGGTGTGTACTTCAGGCTGTATGATCAAGTACATCCGACGTATCCACAGGCTATATGATTTGGGTGCGGTTTGAAACCTATCCATGGCTATGGTGAACTGGATAAGAAAACATAACTCGTTGGATTGTGTGAGCTCGAGTAACTCGATGGGCTAAGTGAACTCTAGAAACCTGATTGGCTGGGCGAAAGGTAAAGACTACTTGTGGCTATTGTGATCCAAATATGTCTATAACGTATTTGTAGCTATAGTGATCTGAGTATGGTCCAACTAACCCGGAGGCTATGTGATCATGGGTAAACCGACGACTGTGTGAGCATAGGTAATGTAGGCCTTCGTTAGCCAATGTGTAGGGCATGTATGATTAATTATACTTGTTGTGTGGATAATAGTTGATGGATATATTACCCTAGGGTTGTGTGATCAGGGTATGGTATGCTTTAACTCGGTGGGTTGTGTGAGCTCGAGTAATTCAATGGGCTGTGTGACCTCGAGTATGGTAAATTCTGGTGATAACATGTGAGACTTCTTTTATTTAATGTTGCCTTGAGAAAAAAATGTGAACTCTAGCTAAGGTAGGCTAGAAGATGATCTCGTTATATGTGAAGCCTTATTTGTGCACTCTTGACTATATCATAATGCATGCTTGTTTTATGATATTCATGAATTATGGTAGAGTAGAAATGTACCACTGAGCTTTATTAGTTCAACATGCAGAATTATGGCTTTTCCGTGCGTAGGTTGACAAGTTATCTTTTGGAGGAGCACATCGTGTAGGACTTCCTAGCACCAAGCTAGTCTTAGAGTACAGTACTTGATATTATAGTTTGGACTGAAATTTATTCATAGAACCTTACCATAGTCGAGTCTGTAACTTTATTTAAACTATTTTTTTGTATACGGTGTATTTTAAATTGGAGCTCCTATTTTGGTAAACTCATTTTAAATGTTATTTATCTACATGGATTTATGGAGATGAATGTTTTTGAGAAATGTCAAAGTTGTGATTTTAAATGAAAATTTTGATAGGTTGATTTTTGGGAGACTCAAATGTAGCACTTCGAATTCAGATCGGGAATGGGGTGTTACATGGTAAACGGGTCATTCGGGTCAAATTTAGTTCGAGTAATTTCGGGTCTGATTTTGTTTGATTAGATTCAATTTTAGTTCGAGTCTATGGTAGTTTGGGTCGGGATAGATCAATATCGCTTCGGGTCAATATCAAATCAATTGATATCTTTGTTGATTTCGGGTCGGGTTGATATCATGTCAATAGGTATTCAGTCAGTTTTTTGTTTTAGATCAACCATTGGACCTTTGGGTTGAGTTGAGTATGAATCCAATCAAAGTATATATAGAATATTTGTATATTCTTATATATATTCGACAAGAAACCAAAAAAAATTGGTTGGTCCCATCAAGTTTGGGTAAAATAAATTCGGGTTGCCTTCAGTTCGGTTAAAAATTGGTTCGGGTCCATATCTTTTCAATTAAAATACGGGTTGCTTTCAGTTTGGGTCGGTTTATTTTGAATTTTAGATCATCATGTTTGAGTCGAAATTGGGTCTCGAATCGTTGAATCAGTTCGGGTCTTAGGTCAAATTTGCCAAGCCTATTCATAATGTTTTACCCGAAGTTTTGAATTTTCGGGTGCTAGAAATATCGGTCCGTGGTCTGGCCTATTAACACCAAATACCCTTAAGTCAGATCACAAGGTACTTGGATTAAATGTATATAATCTTTTTTTTCAAACCATACAATTTAAAATGGTTCGAAAGGATAGAATTAAAATTTATTTTTATTTTTTAAATGTCCAAATTACCTAATGACATAATCTAAATATAAAGTTTAAATCCAAATTACATAATCAAAAGATAAAATTTAAAAGTCCAAATAAATACAACAAAGATAAAAACATAATCATGCACTCTTCATCGCCATGATATATTTGAGAACAAGATTTAGAAATTAGTGTAAAATACTCGGAAATAAAATATTTTAATTTTTAAATTTTAATTAAAAAGCCTTAGTAATCTAAAAATAAAAAATAAAGATAGATAACCGAGCTAGGTACCAGTGGCGGAACTTGAAATAAAAGTTTGGGGAGACCAATTTAAATTTTTTAAAAAATTGGGGGCTTAAACAAAATTTTCAAAAATGTTGAGGGTTCAACTAAAATTTTAAATAATTTTGAGAGATTTAATAAGACCTTTTAAAAATTATGAGAGATGATTTAATTAAAAATGTTTTAAATTTTGAGGCTTAATATGAATTTTTTAAAAATTCTAAAGGGGCTAAATTGAAACTTTTTAGAATTATAGGGGGTCAAAATCTAATTTTTCAAAATTTTGGGGGCATGACCCCTTAGTCCCTTTCACGTTCTACTACTGCTGGGTACGTATAGCTTATAAATTGCACCCGACCTAAATTTAAAAAAAAAAAAAACCATTTGCTGTTGTTTCATATGCCGTATGTTTTTCGAGATTATATCTGATTGGGTAACTTTGAACATCACTAGCCGCAAGCATCGTCTTCTTTTACGATCGCAGGTTTGCTGTTGTTTCATACGCCGTCTGTTTTTCGAGAATATTTAGACGCAATATCGGTGGTAAAATAAAATAGAGCTAAAATTACAATTTCAGGTAAGTAATACCATTAGAAAATTTCAGAGCCAGAAACATTTAATATTATTCTATAGAATAAGTCCAAGACACTAACAATTCTTAGTATTGAATCTAATGTCTTTGCAGAAGATAAGCAAGTCAGCTGTAAAACACAAATAAGTCAAATGAGCCTTCTTACACTTCGAATGTTAGCAGCTGCAACATCCAAATAACGAATTAATAAAATAAGCACAGACACAGAACTTCTAAATAATATTTAAAAAACATTAGTCAACGTTTATTTTTCTCCTTCTACAAAATGCCAATTTACACCCCCAAAGTCGATGAAATGAACAAAGAACTGCTGCAAATGATCGAAAGTCAAGCTATACATACATACATACATACACAAGCTATATTAAAAAAAATTACACAACCCTTCATATTAAAGCTAACCTTAAATTATACACCCTAAACCATAACCTAAACCCCTAAACCATAACCTAAACCCCTAAACCATAACCTAAATCTCTAAACCCTAAAATTGAAAGGCTTGTGTAAACTAAAATTTACACAAGCTTGTGTATCAAAGTATATATATATATATATATGATTATTATCCTATAAGCTAGTGGTGGAAAAAGTTTCCACAAACAGAGTTATTTAGAGATTTAAGGTTTTAGTTTAGTGTTTAGAGATCAATAGTTTAGATTGTAAGGTTTATAATTTAGGGTTAAAGTTTTAGGATTAGGATTGTCGCGGCCATTTTTGAAAATTGGATGTGTAAAAATAGCCTGACGATTGATTTTTTGAAAAATTAGGGTTTTTAGCCATTTTTAATTTAATCTTGAAAATTTAGGGTTTTTCGTATTAAATTTGGTTCTCCTTTATTTATCCTTAAAAAACATTTTGGAGTCGCCACTTATCACTTCGAGGTAGACCGAACACCGAAAAAACAAACCAGAGATTTCATCTTAAAAATTGGGTTCGAGAGTCGGTTACGTGTAGGGAATGATTAGCACCCCTACGAACGGCCACTATTGGTACCTTTAATTTTACGTGGCATTTTGAATAATAATTTGAATTTAATTTATTCCATAATTATTGATTGGATTTAAATTCCGAAAGCGGATATCCTTTTATAAGGAAATTCATTTTGTTCGAATATGAGATTAAAGGCACCCCGTTAGGTGGCACCCCTATTCATATTTAAAAATGAATTCCCAACATAAAAGGTTTTAATGAATGATATTTTATTGTCTTGTCAATTTTAAGTGTTATTCCTAAAAAGGCTCTATTTAATTAATTAATTAATTAATATATGAATATTAATTAATTTAATGGCTTTTATGAGAAAATGCCAATTGCTTGAACACCTTCCATATATGTAAAGCCCTTAAATTATTCATATTCCTAATTATTTAATCCTTCTAGTTAATTAAAGATCTAGTCCTAATTAAGGCTCTAACAATTCATTAAGTCAATTTTGTAGGTGAAAATGTATATCGAATATACACCTTTATGACCAAGGTTGAGATAACATCCCATTGTAGACAATGGATCACCATCCAAATTTGAGCCTCAAAGATTCTATTTGATATACATTTAATTAACTACAATGTATTTTAATTAAGGAAAAAACTTTGATGCACAAGCCGTGTAAACTTTAGTGTGCATGTGCCTTTTAGTTTTAGGGTTTAGGGTTTTAGTTTAGGGTTTAGGTTTAGGGGTTTAGGTTATAGGGTTTAGAATTTAGGGTTTAGGGTTTAGAGTGTGGGGTTTAGTTTTTAGGGTTAGGGTTAAAAATTTAGGATTTGGGTTTTATAGTGTAAATACACAGGCTTGTGTAAAATTAATTTTACACAACCTGTGTATCAAAGTTTTACCCTTTAATTAATTATTTAATTTTAACTAAAGATTAAATTTGTATTCAATTTTAAGTGAATTGTGTATATTAAATATAATATATTAAAATCCATATTGTGAACAATGGAACACCGTCCAAATTTGAATTCTAAAATTATATTTAATACACACCTAATTACTACAATTGTCTACCTATTTAATTATTGAACCCTAATTAGAGAACCTAGGTTAAAGGCTCTAATATTTAATAAAATTAAGTATATTTAATTGTCCTACAAAATACTATATGCTATATTTAAAACATGAATCATACATATAAATTAATGGCACTTGAATAAAACAATTAAATAAATAATTAAAATAACAAACAGTTGAAACATAAACCGATTTCATTACTATTGGGACCAAAATGAAACATTACAAAACCTAAAGCCCAATTACAAAATATCTGGTGACCTAATTGCACAATTACAAACTTTGGGATTCAAATAAAGGGTTCAGGGGACTAAATTGAACGAATTATAAACTAAGGGGCTTAATCTAAGAGGGAATGGTGACTTGAAAGAAAAACAAAATTTGGATGCCAGAACTGCAAAGCCCTAAGAGTAGGGCCCGGATCTTCTCTGTCTGGCCTGAATTAAGTCCGCGGGTCAATTTAACCCGGCACCAAAACGGTGTCGTTTGGATCAGCCTATATAAAGCCTTTATCTGAGTCAAACCGGTTATTTGATAAAACCACCATCTCTCTTTACTCCCTCTCATCTCGAAATCCTTTGAAAAAAACCTCCTATTTCTAGAAAATTCACCCAAAACAGATCAAAATATCCTAGTTTTGGATGAATATTCAAAGTGTTCTTCCAAGAACACGATGAACATCCCAGATTTCGGCAACGGTCCGTCGTGGTCTTCGCCACTCGATCTAACTCCGCTGATCACCGATGACCTTTAGCCGTTCGCCGACAACCATCTGAAACATCTGACCACCACCAATCTTTGGCAGGCCGCCGTAAGGCAATTTCTGGCCACCGTACCTCCGCCGTATTGAAACCTCAAAAAACCCAAAAAATCGATCTTGAACCCTAAAACTCACTCATTTCAACAAAAATGTCTGATCTTCCCAAATCTAAAACCTAAATCTACCCAAAACCCCATTTTCAACTCCGACCGTTCAAAGCCTACTCCGACCACCAAATATAAATTCTCGACCCCCATTTCATTTATCTTTTACGATTGTTTTTGTATTAAACTGACATGATTTTGATATTTTTTAGAAATGAAAAATGAGGAAAAATATACCTCGATAACGATGACCGTGATGATTCCAGCGTCCAACGGCCTACCAGCGGCTCTACAGTTTCCTGGCAACCATTCTTGTTCCAGGCAATTTGGCTTTCGATGATAGGTATAATCCCTGAATTGCCCTTTCTCTCTCTTCCTTTTATTATTATTATTATTATTATTAATAATGATTATTATTTATGGCTGTCATTAATTCCAATATGACATTATCTCTCTCCTTTTATAGGTAAGTGAGAAGTGACGTCATGGGTGCTATCAGTTGTTGGCAGCTGGCGAGGAAATGAGTTTAATCAAGGTGAACTCTAAATGGACCAATAACAGAATGCCACGTGGCTATTTGAGCGGGAAAAAGAAGCACAAGTGTGCTAGTTTGGGCTTTTAGTGTATGTTTGGGCGGGCACAATGTTTGGATTTATTTAGATATCCAAAAATGGTTTTTTTGTTGTAAAATTTGGGCTTTGGGTGTTTTATATGTAAATTGGACATTATTTGGATTGTTGGATATTATTTATTTATTTATATTGCTTATTAATTTGGCCTTATTTATGTAATATCTTCGAACCTCGAACCCTTCTTGCTCATTGTTGTGGAACATGAAGTGGGCAAAGACTGAAAAGGCACGGATTTTGTCTGAATCCACTGGCCATCTTCTAAACTACTGAAGCTTGAAGATGTTCTTCTCATTATGAAATTCTTCAAACTTCTTCCAAACTATGGAATCTGAAGCTGTTCTTCTTATTACGAAATTCTTTATCTTCCAAGACCCAGAAATACTCTTGATATTCTTCATCTCTTGAGGTTTGAAGCTGTTCTTCTTATTATGAAATTCTTCATCTTCTAAAGTCTAAAATTGCTCGTTATTCTTCATCTTTTGAGGTCTGAATTTGTTCTTCTTATTACGAAATTCTCCATCCCTCTGTCAAACTCTAGAATCTGAAGTTGTTCTTCTTATTACGAAATTCTTCATCTTCTAAAGTCTAACATCATTCCTTGAAATTCTTTACCTTCTAAGGTTTTAAGTTGTTCTTCTTATTATGAAATTCTTCATTCCTCATACTTTTATTACTCTGTCTTTCTGTAAAGGTACTGAATAAGTAAGCTCTTCTTATTAGGAACTTCCTCATTCTTCAAAAGGGCGAACTCTTCTCATTAGGAGCTCTTCTTTCTTCATCAGACGAGTTCTTCTCATTAGGAACTCTGTAACGAATTCTTTTCATTAGGAATTCTTCATTCTTTGCTGAACGAATTTTTCTCATTAGGAATTCTGAAGCGAACTCTTCTCATTAGGAGTTCTTCATTTTTGCTGAATGAATTCTTCTCATTAGGAATTCTAAAGCGAACTATTCTCATTAGGAGTTCTTCATTCTTTGTTGCGTGAATTCTTCTCATTAGGAATTTTGGAGCGAACTCTTCTTATTAGGAGTTCTTCAATTTTATTGGTCCACCTCTCTGTAAAGGCATGAACAAGTAAGCTCTTCTCATTAGGAACTCTCATCATTCTTCAACAAACGAACTCTTCTCATTAGGAGCTCTTCAATCTTTCTTGGCGAGTTTTTCTTATTATGAACTCTGAATTCTTTGTTGGTTGAGCTCTTCTTACTGAGAACTATGGATTCTAGAAATGTTGATTCTCCTCTCCTCTAGGGAAAAATCCTGCAAAAAAACATCATCAATTAATTCAAATTCAATCTAAAATAATATTTTCAATTTCATGCTTGAAGCACTGAGTTCTTTAATGCCATTGCTTTTCTGTTTAAGGTATCTTGATCTTTCTATCTAAAGCTCATATGGGATCTCATCTCATGTTTCTCTTTATCTGTTGATCAATTTTTTCTGTGCCTGCAAAAGTCAAATTTATCATTAATCTTCCAACATTAATTGTAAAACTGTACAATTTGGGTAGATCATTAAAAAACTTCAAGTGCTTCTACAAACTACGAATCTTCCTCGTTTGAGCCTGAAGTTGGTCTATCTTGCTTTTTAATCTGGCAACTTGAATTATTTTTCTCTTCTTCTTCTTCTTCTTTTTTTCTTTTTTTCTTTCTTTTCTCATCTCTTTCTTTTTCCATTCCTTCTTTTTCCTCTCTTTCTTTTTTTCTTTTTTTCTTATTCTTTCTTTTTCACTTTTCTTCTTTTTTCCTTTTTTTCTTTCTTTTTTCCTCTCTTTTTGTTATTTTTTCACTTTTCTTCTTTTTCTCCTTTTTTCTTTTTTTCTTTCTTTATTCTTCTTCTTTTTCTTTCTTTCTTTTTTCCCTTTTTTTTGTTTTGGAAACTGAGGACCCAAAGGATTAACATTTCTGTCAATACCATGCTCTACCATCTTATTGGATAACATTCGAAAATTTCTCATCATTTCCAAAGGTATCGGCCCAAAGGACTTAACATCATGCCCGAAAGACTTACTGATGACCTGAAGGATTTAGAATCGTAATGCACTTCATTTCCTGTGTACACAATCACATCACTCCGAAGGTGATGACCTAAAGGACTTAACATCATGCCCGAAGGAATTACTGACGACCTGAAGGATTTAACATCATGCCCAAAGAACTTACTGATGACTCGAAAGATTTAACATCATGCCAGAAGGACTTACTGATGACCCGAAGGATTTAGAATTATAATGCCTCTTCAAATGGATTAAAATCTTTGCTGACATCTGCCTCTTCAAACGGATTAAAATCTTTGCTAAAATCTGCCTCTTTAAACAGATTGAAATCTTTGCTGAAATCCACCTCTTTAAACGAAATCTTTTGCTGAAATCTGCCTGTACAAACAGAATGTCTTGCTGAAATCCACCTCTGTAAGCGAAATACTTGTTGAAATCTACTTCTGCAACCGGAGCCTCTTACTGAAATCTATCTTTTTCAAATATAATATCTTGCTGAAATCCACCTTTGTAAACAAAATATTCGTTGAAATCCATTTCTACAAACAGAATATCTTGAGATCCGCCTCTGCAAATAGAGTTTTAGAGAAATCTGCCTCTATATTCACAATATCTTGAGATCTATATCTGCAATTAGGAAATCATGAATTAATATATTTGCTTTCTCATAAACACAAATGTAATCTTTGCTAGATCTATTTCTCAAAGATCTATGCTCACCCGTTGTCAGATTTTCTTCTCCAAGATTTCTATTTATTCCTTGCTGGATCTTCTTCTTCTTCAAGATCTTTATTCATTCTAGCTGAATTTTCCTTCGAGATCTCTGCTCGTTCCTTGTTGGATCTTCCCCTTCAAGATCTTTATTGATTCTTAACTGGATCTTTTTCTGAAATCTCTACTCATTCTTGCTTGGATCTTCTTTTCCAAAACTCAAAGCTATAAATTGATCTTCGTCTTTCCTTGATTAAATCTGCAAATTCCTACCAAAATATGCAAAAATGCTTTGAATGTATGAATCATCATGCTCCTACTTATGGATGCCTGGCTATATGATGTATGAATGTTGTCAATTGAGGATCACTTGGACAAACTTTCATCTGCTTGGGAGCTCCAAATTTCTTCGCTTCGTCTTTCATTAAAACTTCTTCCACCAATAGCATAACTCATCTCACACTCAGGTTCAATCTTCAAGATCTCTGAATCTTTGCTCTAAAGCGCCTTTTCAGGTTTTCACTTTTGATTTTTCTTTTTCTTTTCTTTTTCTTCTTCTCAAGGCGCCCTTTCGGGTTTTTACCTCAGTTTTTCTCTTTTTTTCTTTTTCTTTCTTATCGTTTTTTGCAACAATGTTTTTTTCTTGTGTTTGTTCTGATGAAGCTTCCCTTGCTTTCATGGATCAAGCACATAAACCATTTTTTGTCGCATCTCACCATGTATTTCTCACAATTGAATACCGGGAATCACTCTTTTCTCAGAAAGTCATTTTTGATATATCTTCATTCAACTTCTTTGACAAAATTCTTCCTCATAACTCTAAAAGAGATCATGATTCACTATTGTTCTAGCTTGCAGATCTTGTTTACCAGCATGTGATGTTCTATAAGGCTTTTTTTGCAACATCGCCCCACTCTGGCTTGACTTTAACTACTATCTTTGCTCTCATTTGCCACGCTTTCTTACTTTTCAATAGCAAAACCTTCAACTGGTTGATCTGGCTGCATCTTTACTCCCAAAAGATGGCTCATGCTCTTTCCTTTTGCCCCAGAATTACCTGTCATTTTCTTGCAGCTTTTGTTTGAATGTTGCTGACACCCAAGATTGTGTCTTTTCCTCGTCATACTTTCCATCATTAAACAAGTATCGAGGCTACCTCATGTTCTGCATGCACTTAAAGGATTAGTACATTATAATAATACCCACGAAATCCTTTTTTTCTTTTATCTAATCAATTTATCTGCAAGATGCTTGTTGAAAAGATAAGTGAAAGGCTCATAATATTATTTTACTAGATTTGAGAAATTGGAATAACTTGATAAGTCATGGCAAACATGAGAAAACAAAAAAAAATCACGATTAGGCCCACTAAATATCAAGTGTAACAGAGCTTTTGAACCAAATTGCAAAGATCAACTCTAATATGACCCTTTCTAAATTATTAGGCTTCTGAGAGAAACATTTCCCGTATACCTAATTCTATCATATTTAAGGTGGCACTCTTTACTTCACTAACTCACCATGCCCCAATCATTCCCTCTTTTCTGATCTCGATCAAGCATTAAAAGTCTGGAAGCCCTTGAAGAAAGGTTAACCCTGATAAGTGAAATGTATTCTGAAGACAAACTCATCTTGCTCCAATACCCGTATATGGTCAAAATGGTCTTTTGAGGCTTGTAATGTAGGCTATGGTTCAAGGCTGCCAAAGAAATGGTATATAGGCTCAAATAAATACTTAAGGGTGATAAAACCAAGGATCATTTCTTTCAAGTGAAATATCATTTTTGCACTCCTTAATATGAATATGCTCGAATGAAATGCTCTTTTCTTTTCTCTTTTTCCTTCTTTTTTTTGTGGATCGCGCTAGACTTCCCATTTTGGGTTTTTACCCTAGAGTTTATTTCCTTTCCTTGAAATTAATCTTCCACGGCTCCTTTGGACAGTGACTTGTTTGGATGGAAGATCTCACGCATATGTATTTCTTTTCTTTTGCACTTTTCAACTTTAGTGCTTTCTTTGCTTCAACTTGATTCAATTGACTTTTTTTAACACAAACTTCCACTGTTTCTTTTTTTTCTTTCTTTTATCCAATTTTTTACTTGATTCAGAATGTTCTTCTTTATTCATCATGTTTTTCTGGCTTTTGCACTTGATATATTCACTTTTGTTTCTCTTCTTCTCTAATTCACAAGGCATTGCCAACTTAACATGATCACAATCGAACACTTTTCACTTACAACCAAACTTTCATCCTTTTTGCCCCCAGTGTAGGGGTGATCCTTGGTTTGGGTTGAATCCAAAGAAAAATCATCAGGCTCAAAGGGGACAACAAATGATATTTTTCTTATTTTCTTTCTTTGTGAAAGGAAATGAAGGAATGCCAAATATCCTCCCATACTTGGATATCTTCGAAGGAAATCAGTCTTTAGGTGGATTATGTTTTGGGCTATCGCTTTATTCAAAGACCTTAGCCAACAATGCTTGAGAGGCAATTCACTCAAAATTTGTATTTGGGATTTTCCCATGATTCCTGAACACTCATTAATGTCTTCCCATTGGCCTAAATAAAGTAGAAGAGAGTCACATTTCTAAAGTTGATATTTGAATTTGATTTAAGGTCACTCTCGCAATTAATATCCCAGGACTTGAGAAAAATATTAGTGAAGATATATACATATATGTATGGGAGAACAAAAACTAACCCATAACAAAGAATGAATGAAATATTAAAAGAATCAAAGAATACAAAATGTTTGCCATTTGAGAAATATGTAGGAAACATGCATCATAACAAATAAACCAAAATAGCCTCCCTTACAAAGGACCCCCAATGCTCGCGGGCAAAAGCGATTGGGATGATTCGGGGTATTACTCCACAACGGTCCTAAAATTGCAGACAGATCTCCCATGGTTCACTATTGACCATTAATCAAGAAAGACCTGAGTTAATCTTGGTCACTCCACTTCTGTCGTCAGTTCTTTATTTTTCTTCACCACTACAAAGACATGCTTATTCTTATTCATGCTCTGATGCTCTCATTTTTTTAACAGATTTTAATTCTTCAGTGGTCAAATTCTTCAATGCCACTCCACTGGTCTCTTGCCATATTAAGTTCGATTCATCTTTAATATTTAGGGCGAACAAATGCTCTAAGTCCTTGAACATTTTAAGTTCTTGAACTTTATCAAGTTCATCTTTAATTTTAACGAACCACCAGAAATCCGTGGGAAAACTTGCTAAGTCCATGAACAGGCTGATATACATTTCATCATCGCCACTATAACCTCTGATTGGCAATTTTTCCTAAATACCAACTAAAGATGATTACCCCATTCTCAGACATATCTTCCTCATGAGTGGTCGAACATTTGTAACCATGACCTTACATTTTGAAATCATCTCAGAAGCAATACACAAGAATCTTTGGGCCTGAAGTAACAAAGTTGATTTCACATACTACTTCAAAGATAATTCTTGCAAGTTGTACCCCCTGATGCATAGATACGAACGAGATAGTTTTCAAAACTCCAAACAATCTTGGAAGCATTCATTCTGGATCTCCAACTTCTTGGTTTCCACCATTAAGGGCTTACACATCCTGGTTCCCCATGTGAATCTTGCAAATATTATCGGGATCATAACTATGGGCAGATGGGCTTAACATCCTCCTTACCAGTTTAGGGGTAAAATAAGTCTTTTTCTCTTACAACCTAAGGGAATCCGATCATTGCATTCATTCACTTCTTTCTCTTTTCTCTCTTGACATTTCAGCACTTGTTTTCTAAGCAATCCAATTGCATTTTCTCCAATCAGGGAACTAGTTCTACATTACCCATTTTAATAGCTGATCTTCAGTGTCAACTTCCAAAATTTCTTGGTTCAGAAAACTTTGAATTTGCAGCTTGAAATGTACCAATCTTCAATGTCTCAATCATAACTCACAATAATCATGATATTGTAACAACTGAATTAATGGGGCTCTGATAGTTCCTCATGATACTGTGAAGCTTCAAGCAATTTGAAATGTATCTCACAATAGAAAACATGAATAAGATCCGGTTTAAATTTTAACTTTCCACTGGCAGGAGCATCTTGAGCATTTGATCTTAGAGCATTCTTTGGTAAAGAAAATATTACAGGAAAATGCCAAAATATTACTCTGACTCTAATAAACCCCAGACTGCAACGGGTTGTTCACAAAAGTCTGTCATAGCTTCTATCTTTTTCCTTTTATCTCAATTCTTCCAACAAGCAATAATCTTCAATTGAACTGGGCTTCTTACTTTCGGAACATAAATACCTAACTCGGATGAGACCAAAACTTCAATGGGGCCATTATCTGAAAGTGATTTTGAATAAGGTAGAGCCACATATCTGGACCTGACATTGGATAGGAATGATTGTCTTCTTTTTTGACTGATCTCTTCTGCCTCTTTATTCGTATCTATATTCTTCTACTCTTGCAATAAACTCCTTTGTAAGCAAACTTTAATCTGCAACTAACCCTGGCATTCATCACTTTAAAGAAAGACTCTTCTGTCTATCATCTCTGTTGGGACCATCATGTCTTCTAACTGCTACTGAACCATTGATCAGCAAAACTTTTGGCCAAACTCCAGAGTTTAACTTCATTCAATTTTCGGTGCCAGTCCATTGAGCTTCCTTCATTTAGCACTTTCAAAATCTACCAGTGCCTCTAAGTCAAGCATTCCACTATTCTCTTCATGATCCAAAACTCGGGTCTTCTGGATTCTGTACAAATGCCCCCCGACTATATTGATCCAAACTTGCTCACCCTTTATTTGGCTTTTTATTCCATCTCTCTTTTTTAACTTTTTTCTTGCTTGACTCTCTCATTTTTTTTTTGCATGAAAAGTCCTTTCAGACTGAGCCCTTATGTGAGATGAGTCTTCATCTTGTTCACCCATGTTGATATTTTATCTGGAATATTTCTTTCCTCAACTTATCTGACTCCAAGCAATGTGGTAGCTCATGTTTTCTTTTTGTTCTCGGACTGATCAACCTCTTTCTTCATTCGATCCAAGTGGCCCTCAATAATCTTTGTGACTGCTCAACCTTAATAAATCTGTTACCCATGCTTTAAAAAAATTAACCAATGCAATGTTATTTACAAAAAATGAAGTATTTTAAACAAAGATGCATAATATTTAAATGATGTGATGCATGAATGCATGAGGTATCGATTTCAAGAACTAGTCATTAGAACAACACCCATTTAACTGAAAGGTCGAATATAAAGAAAAGGCAATATGTTCACTAGCTCCAGCTCTTTTGGTCGATCACTTTGTTAAGCTTCTGAATCAACGTATGTCCTATCTCGGTGTCAATATCAGAATGTTGTTGCAGGTTCTCGATCTCATCAAACAAAATATGTACATGCATGACAACTCCCAACACTTGGCTCCTAAAGTTAATCATCTCACAACTCTACTTCTGGATAGCTTGGATTACTGCCTCGACTTGATTTTCAGTATTTATCCCTCATCGCGGTACCTTTTCAAAACTGTAGATCCAATCTTTCAATTGTTGTATTGCGTTTTCTGATTCTGTCATTTTTTTAAGCTCATTATTTTTATCAGCATTTCCCCTAATTATGGTATCTCTCGGTAAATTCCATCACTTGTGAAACTTGGATATCACCTTTGAGTTCAAAGCTTTCTATTCTTCCTTAGGTTTAGAAACAGTCCTTGAATGCCCCCTTCAATTTATTCATCTTGAATGCCCCTTCAATTTATTCGTCATCTATCCTTTCTCTGGTTATCACTATTTCCCAGATAATGTATATTGTTTATCTCTGTAACTGCCACTGACCTTATCTTGAATCCTGAACTGTTGTTGAGCATTGTATAAACCTGTCCTTTTTTACCCTTAGCAAGCCTTGTATTTCTCTATCGTTGGTGTCACATCTATCTCCCCAAAAGTGAACAAATATTTCAGGCTTCATAAACGGGTCACAACTCTTGATCTACTTGATTGTCTAGCAGCAACATTATAATCCATGAATCTTACTGGAAATGACTCTTCATATTCCTCATCTTATGGTTCTCAAATTAATCTGGTTCTGACAAAATTTCATCATGTTCAAAAATTTCCGGTACAACCTTGCATTAAGGACACCTGGCCTCCACGCATATTGACTTCGTTCTTGTATTGAGTCTTCTCGAATCGAATACACAATGACACATTATCCACCACTGCCTACTCGACTAATTCTCGAACTGATACCTCTCAAGAATGCAATGTGATGCAACATTTATCAAACACACTCACACAAAACAAAAGACAAAACAAAAATTGTGTCAGTATAGTGAATTAAAATTGTAAGCAAAAATAATTATTACAGGAAAAACAATTTATATTGCGTAAAATTAACCAAATAACAATTTATTTTTTCACCCAAAAATAACCAGAGAAAAGAATTTAAATCAGCAACACCCTGTCCTAGGTCTCTGTTTGGCTCTAGTGGGGTAGGCTTCTATTAGAGCATGTGGGTTTCGATCTAGACTCTGGATACCCGAACTGTCTTTACTGGACTAGTAAGACATCGATTCGGGAGTATACGATCCCTTATAGTGGAGGCGTAACCTCACGGTGTATAAGGTTGGTATACCGGAACGAGGACAAAACCTGATCACGGAGCTGAATAACTCACGTAAGATTATGCCTCACTCCCACTTAAAGGTGAAAAGCCCGGATAGAGGGCTTATGCATGAATGACAGTTTATATCACACAAGAAAAAGCTACTTGCATTCTTCTTAAAAATTCATCCAATAATTATGGAAAAAATAAATTCAAATTACTGTCCAAAATGCTAAAATGCCACATAAAATTAATTAGGTCTGACTCTCGGTTTTTAAAATCCCCAGTGGAGTCGACAAGCTGTTGCGACCATTTTTTAAAATCGGGTGTGTAAAAATAGCCTGACGATTGATCTTTTGAAAAATTAGGGTTTTAGCCATTTTTAATTTAATCTTGAAAATTTAGGATTTTTCGTATTAAATTTGGTTTCCTTTATTTATCCTTAAAAAAATATTTTAGAGTCGCCACTGATCACTTTGACGTAGACCGGACACCAGAAAAACAAACCAGAGATTATGTCTTAAAAATTGGGTTCGAGAGTCGGTTACGTGTAGGGAAGGATTAGCACCCCTACGAACGCCCGTTATCGGTACCTTTAATTTTACGTGGCATTTTGAATAATAATTTGAATTTAATTTATTCCTTAATTATTGATTGAATACGAATGCAGATATCCTTTTATAAGGAAATTCATTTTGCTCGAATATGGGATTAAAGGCACCCCATTAGGTGGCACCCCTATTCATATTTAAAAATAAATTCCCAACATAAAAGGTTTTAATGAATGATATTTTATTGTCTTGTCAATTTTAAGTGATATTCCTAAAAAGGCTCTATTTAATTAATTACTTAAATCTATGAATATTAATTAATTTAATGGCTTTATGAGAAAATGCCAATTGCTTGAACACCTTCCATATATGTAAAGCCCTTAAATTAATCATATTCCTAATTATTTAATCCTTCTAGTTAATTAAAGTTCTAGTCCTAATTAAAGCTCTAACAATTTATTAAGTCAATTTTGTAGGTGAAAATGTATATCAAATATACACCTTTATGACCAAGGTTGAGATAACACCCCATTTTAGACAATGAAGCACCATCCAAATTTGAACCTCAAAGATTCTATTCGATATTCATTTAATATACTACAATGTATTTTAATTAATTATTTAATTTTAACTAAAGATTAAATTTGTATTCAATTTTAAGTGAATTATGTATATTAATATAATTTATTAAAATCCATATTGTGATAACACCCCATTGTGAACAATGGAACACCGTCCAAATTTGGATTCTAAAATTATATTTAATACACACCTAATTACTACAATTGTCTACCTATTTAATTATTGAACCCTAATTAGAGAACCTAGGTTAATGGCTCTAATATTTAATTAAATTAAGTGTACTTAATTGTCCTACAAAATACTATATGCTATATTTAAAACGTGAATCATACATATAAATTAATGGCACTTGAATAAAACAATTAAATAAATAATTAAAATAACAAACAATTGAAACATAAACCGATTTCATTACTATTGGGACCAAAATGAAACATTACAAAACCTAAAGCCCAATTACAAAATATCTGGTGACCTAATTGCACTAATTACAAACTTTGGGATTCAAATAAAGGGTTCAGGGGACTAAATTGAACGGATTATAAACTAAGGGGCTTAATCTAAGAGGGAATGGTAACTAAATTGAAAGAAAAACAAAATTTAGATGCTAGAACCGCAAAACCCTAAGAGTAGGGCACAGATCTTCTCTGCCCGACCTGAATTAAGCCCACGGGTCGAGTTAACCTGACACCAAAACGATGCCGTTTAGGTCGGCCTATATAAGGCCTTTAGCCGAGTCAAACCGGTCATTTGATAAAACCCCATCTCTCTATACTATTTCTCACCCCGAAATCCTCTGAAAAAACCTCCTATTTCCGAAAAATTCACCCAAAACGGATCAAAATATTATAGTTTTGGATGAATATTCAAAGTGTTCTTCCAAGAACACGATGAATAGCCCAAATTTCGGCAACGGTCCGCCGTGGTCTCCGCCACCCGATCCAACTCCGCCGATCACCGATGACCTTCAGCTGTTTACCGGCAACCATCTAAAACATCTGACCACCACCAATCTCCGGCCGACCGTCGTAAGGCGATTTTCGGCCACCGTACTTTTACCGTACCGAAACCTCAAAAACCCCTAAAAATTGATCGTAAACCCTAAAAACTCGCCCGTTTCATTAGAAACGCCTGATTTTCCCAAATCTAAAACCTAAATCTGCCTGAAACCCTACTTTTAACTCCGGCCACCAAATATAAATTCCCGGGCCCCATTCTATTTATCTTTTACTACTGTTTTTTGTATTAAACTGACGTGATTTTGATATTTTTGCATAAATGAAAAATGAGGAAAAATATACCTCGATAACGATGACCGTGATGATTCCAGCGTCCAACGACTTACCGGCGGCTCTATAGTTTCTCGGCGACCATTCGTGTTCCAAGCGATCCGGTTTCCGATGACAGGTATAATCCCTGAATTGCCCTTTCTCTCTCTTCCTTTTTTTTATTATTATGATTAATGATTATTATTTATGGCTGTCATTAATTGCAATCTAACATTCTCTCTCTCTCTCTCCTTTTATAGGTAAGTGGGAAGTGACGTCATCGGTGATTTCAGTTGTTGACAGCTGGCGAGGAAATGAGTTTAATCCGGGTGAACTCTAAATGGACCAATAACAAAATGCCACGTGGCTATTTGAGCGGGAAAAAGAAGCACAAGTGTGCTAGTTTGGGCTTTTAGTGTATGTTTGGGCGAGCACAATGTTTGGATTTATTTAGATATCCGAAAATGGTTTTTTTTTTGTTTGTAAAATTTGGGCTTTGGGTGTTTTATATGTAAATTGGACATTATTTGGACTGTTGGATATTATTTATTTATTTATACTTCTTATTAAATCGGCCTTATTTATGTAATATATTCAAACCCCCGACAAAATACGGGTATGACAAGGATCTTAAAATTTAAATTTTAACTTTAAAAGTTGACATTTTTGTGTAAATTTACTTTCACGTTAACAATGTATCAAATATTCACTTGTATATATATATATGAAAAATACTTTGATACTCAAGCCTTCAATTTTAGGGTTTAGGGTAGGGTTCAGGGGTTTAGTGTGTAGGATGTAAAATTTAAGATTTATGGTTAGAATTTAGAGTTTATGGTTTAAGGTTTAGGTTTTAGGGTGCTAGGATTTGAGATTTAGGTTTTAAATTTTATAGAAGGGTTGTGTAATTTTTTTTACACAACTTATGTATCAAAATATAACCCTATATATATATGGGATAAAATCCTCTTACACTGTGTAAAACTTGAAAGTTTTACGCTTTTTTTGGACCGTTGGATGAAGGTAAATGAAGGGTGAGATTAACAGTAGAAAATGTGAAGATTATCGCTTGAAAAAAGACATATGGATTAGGATCCACTTACATTGTGTAAAACTCAGTTACTTTTACATTTTTTTGGACCGTTGGATGATGGTAATAAATGACTAAGATTATTTCTTGTCTTTTTTAAGTGATAATCTTCATATTTTTTACTGTTAATCTCATATATCTATTTTACTCATCCGATAATATGAATTAATATAAAATTAAATGACTTTTACATCATACAAGTGGATTTAGTCCATGTATATATAACAAAGGTTTGTGAAGGAAACTACTTCCGTACGACAACTTTAATAACTATTAATTACTAACAGCTATACACCCATTATAATAGAGGCTTCATTGTTGTTGCCTCGTGCAATTAACTATGGCAAATAAATGTCATTCATTAAATAAAATATTGAGTTCGAATCCGAATGATTTAAAAATTATATTAAAATTTATTTATTTTTATTTAAAAATTCAGTTAAACTTAATTTTGAATATAATCAAAATCTATATGTTAAACGTTGATTTTTTTTTAAAAAAAAAATAGACGTGCTTAATAATCCACATGTTTCATTTCATCTTTATCCAAAAAAAAAAATTAGTGGGTAACGTATTACCGTGGTCACATTTCATATTTTGTATAGACAAAGAAACAATATGGCTTGGTGGTGTTCGCCAGAGATGGGAACAGATAATTAAATTATTTTCAAATTGTGTATATTTTAAAATACAGTCGTCAGCATTATCTATATGCATAGAATTGATGATGATTTGTGAAAATTATATGTTTAAAAATTGTGATTAAGAGACTATTTTCATTTTCTTTGAAGTGATTATTTTTTAAAAAAAATTGAGATCTTTTTCGCTTAAGTAGTCTCCGATGATGGTCTTCTGCCGTCAACTAGTTTTTAGTGCTTACGTTAGTTGTATATAAATAAAAAAAAAATTTGATGAAGAATCATTTGTTTTGTTTTAGTTTCGTTTTTTTTTTCTTTTTTATTTTGCTTTACTAGAAGTCATTTCACATATGTTTTCTGGTTGTTTTCCGTCAGCTTGTATGATAGTTTGTTTGTCTGTTTTTTGCAGAATTTATCTGTCTTTGTGACAGTATTTGTCTGATGTTAAGACAATTTAACGTTCAGATAACAAGTATTATCGAACGTTTCAAGTCACAAGATGATCGACGGTATGTTATTTTTTGAATTCCCTTGTGGTAGATTGCCGATGTGCCAAGAACTCTAACGAAAAGAATGATAGATTCATGGAATTTTCTGGTCAAAGTATATCTTTACTGAATTTTTATTTGGATGATAAAACAAGTTCTCAGACAAAATGTTTAATTTTACCTTTCATATTCTTTGGTTTTCTAATACTTTTTATCTCCATGAATATTCATGGTTTAGAATGTGTTCATCATTTACAATTATTTCTTTTAATTAATGAAATTCAGTCCAAGTTGTTCGTTAAAAAATTGTGATTAAAAGATAAACAGCAAAGAAGGTTTCAGCTTATTTGATCCTATCTCAAAGCTCTTAAATAAAGATAGCAATTGATGGGGCAAAATTGAGTGTATTCTGAAGACTGTCTTATTCTTCGTTCATTCTTGCATAAATTTGGACCATTAATTGAATCGGTCAAACCATTAATTTCTTTTTTTAATAACAAACCATTAATTTCATATATAATAGTAATAAGGGTAAATTACAAAAATCATCACTCAACTTTCAAAATAATCAATTTTAGCATTGAACTTTAAACATGCCTATTTTGGTCACTCCACCGTTAAATTTCTAACACTGTTATGACATAAAAATAAAAAATATATATTTAATTCTCATCCTCACCTCACCCTCTTTCACCCTCACCCCACTCATTCCCCAAACACCCACCGCCATACACACGAGCATCATCACCGAAACTACTCTCCATCACTCCATCACCGTTACCCTCAACCTCAACCTCCACCAAACGTAATCCAACCACAACTTACCATCACTTTCATTAACTCTTCCATCCATTGCCCCCCTAAACTATCGATCATTCACCGACCTTCACCTCTCGATACAAAATCGAGAGACCCCATCCTAAATCTTCACCAAAACCAGCCCCTCAAGCACCTATTTGCCCCTAAACGATGATCTAACCCTACCCATGTAGCCACCGAGCATCCTTCATCATTGAGCCCTCAACCGTGCCCCATTAAAGCAACCACAACTAGACCTTTCACTGCCACCACCACCCATATTACTTCCCACCCAAATCCGAGAATCAACCAATCCCTAAATTGAAAATTTCATTACAATATGCACCCCCTCAACTACCACCCAAGCTTTCACTGCCCTCACCCAAGACTCAACCAAGCCTCGTACCTCAATAATTAGCAACAGCGACATAAGAGCAAAGAAAAATCCAAAAAATACAAAAAAAAAGAAAAGAAAGGAAAGAGAGGTAGTATATCTCTCGGACAAGGTTCATCGCTGGAAACCGGGGCATCATATTCAGAAATTCAAACGGTCAAAGTGCAGTCCGTACAGTGGAGAGTGACATATCTCAAAATTAAAGCCATCCAACAGTGGACGGTGTAGATCCGACCCTGGCGAGTTTCAAATGTTGGGGTTGTTTTGTGGGTTTTGAGTAGTTTGAGGAGAAAATCAGTTTGAGGAAGAGGACGACGTGAGGAGCAATGTTGTGGCCACGATTCGTCGGAGTAAACGACGACGACGACTCAACGACGGTGACAAGACTGGCAGGTGAGGTGAGGATAAGAGTTAAATTTTGATTTTTTTAATTTAAATATTTTATTTAATAATGTGTATTAAAATATAATTTTTATTTCCATGATATAACAATGTTAGAGGTTTAACGGTGGAGTGAACAAAATAGGTCAATGTTTATTTAAAGTTTTGTGCTAAAATCAATCATTTTGAAAGTTGAGTGATCAAAATAGGTCAAAGATCAAAGTTGAGTGATGATTTTTTTAATTTACCCTAGTAATAATTAAACAAAAAAAGTCAAAATACAATTTTTAGTCTGTACAACTAATATTTTAAGGGTAGTTTTAGGGTGAGACACTTTTAGGGTGTAACTAATAAATTCTTAAATAAGATAAAATCTACACAAATTTTTATCCAGTTGGTAAGAATATATGTAGTTACAAAAATTCTTACGCAGTTAGTAAAAAATTCAGTTCTACCTAAATTATTACTCAGTCTTACATAAAATTTTACCCAGTTAATAAGAATTTATATAGGACCACATTTTAACCTCACCCTATGATGACTTACCTTAGCATCTCCCATATTTTAATCAATTTTTATTAGGATCCTTCTTTAGTTGTTCGTAATGGTTTAGTCTGTATATGATTTTATGTCACCAATCACATCGATTGAGCCATTGATTCTTGATTCAACCGACTAATCAACATCTAGCTTTGAGAGTATTTCGAAAACCTCATCTCCATAATGTCGACTAGAGGTGTAAACAAGCATGGTCGAGTTTGAGTAATGTTGAGCTCGACTTAGTTCGTTAAGAATTCGAGTCGATTTCGAGTTTGAGTAGTTTTTAACGAGTTTTGACTAATCCGAGCTTGACTCAGCTCATTAAAAATTCGAGCCGAGTTCGAGCTTGAGTCAAGTGTTGACCGAGCTTTAATCGCGTCAGACTCGAGTAGCTCGTGATCTGTCTTGTCTTGTCTCGTGTAAAGTAAAGTTTACATATGCTTGTTAATTTTAGGGTTTAGGGTGTTAGTTTATGGTTTAGGACTTATGTTTAGGGTTTATGTTTTAGAGTTTTAGGTTTAGGAATTTAAAAAAATAGTATATTATATTCTCGAGTAGCTCGTTAGCTTTTCGAGTCGGGTATTGAGTAGTTTGACTCGGCTCGCTAAGACTTGACTCGCTAAGAACTTGAGCCGAGTTCGAGTTTGAATCGAGTATTGATCGAACTTTGACCGAATCGAACTCGAGTAGCTCGCGATCTATCTCGTCTCATTTACAGCGATAATGTCGACTACATCTATAAGCTTTCCATTATATTCAAATTTACTGCACACATATCTTATTAAATTTTAAAATATACTGCAAAAGAATATTTGTCATGATTTTATTACTACTCCTGAAAAATATACGATTAAAATACAATTATCAATGAAGAACTGAACCCTTTTACTTTTTTTAAGCCCAAAATTTGAAAAGAGTATAGCCCATGAGGTACCTAATCGAGAAATTACCCATCTAAGCCCAATACTTATATGAACCTTTTCCGGCTTCCCAAATTTTTTTAGAATTTAATAACCTGCCTGGGATGGATGCACCAATTTTCTACATCCTATTTGGTAGAATCTTACTAAATGGATTCGAAATGCTCTAAAATTTGATATACGATTAGAATAGCTATTTTTAAGGTTGTTGGTAAAGTTTGATAAAATTTGAATAACGTTTGGATGGGAAAATTGAATAAAAACCAGCAAAAATTTGTCATACAGGTCAAGGCGTATCGATACGGGCGATAGGGTATCGATACGGTCAGGAATAAATTGGCTTAATGAAACAGGGTGTATCGATACAGTTATAGCGTATTGGTACAGAAATTGGTCACTGGAATCTGGTTTGAAAAATGGTATCGGTACGATCTTAGGGCATACCGATGCGGGGTCAACGCGGTCAACTCGTATCAATACTAGATTAGCTGTATCGGTATGGGCTTGACATTCTGGAATCTGGAAATTGAAATTAGGCATAGCGTACCGATACGGTCATTAAGGGTATTGGTACGATGTTAGTTAATTATGGTAAAAATGAGTTTTGGGCAGTTTACAAATTGGTCACTAATTGTTATCCGGCTTAATTCGTTTAGTAAACGATATTTGTTAGTAACGAAACTTCACAAATTATTAATTGGTAAGTTTAATTGTAGGTTGGTAATAAAGAAATTGGATTAGTATCGCTAATTTGTAAAATATACAAATTAGTCCTTTTAGTCTAAAAAGTTTAAAATTGACCCCAATTCTGACTAGCCTAGTAACGAATAAGTTTGATAAGTCTTAAAAATGATTGTAAAGATATTTCGAGTAAGTTCCCAGCCCTAATTCTGTCTTTGAACTCTGAATTTGTCTACCGGTGACGCTTACCGACCCAGTTCTCTACCAGACCGGGAATGGGGTGTTACAGTTGTTAAGATATTACGAGTAAGTTTCCAGCCCTAATTCTGTCTTCGAACTCCGAATTTGTCTACCGGTGACGCTTACCGACCCGATTCTTTACCAGACCAGGAAGATGGTGTTACAGTTGTAGTATCAAAGCCTAGGTTTAGTCGATTCTAGGACTAAACTGAAGCCCGTTACGAGTCCGTATGTACTTATGCCACCTAGGAGTTACTTGTTTATTATAATTTATGACTTGCAGCTTACACGATTTAATTTTTTTGCACAATTAGATCTGAACATGTCTGCGCATGCTGATAGACGCGATGTTAATGAACCCAATTCTTTCTCCTCCTCGACTTAGGGGGATAATCTGAGGCCAGAAGCAAGACCTGAACAAGTAGGACAGAGCAACCCTCCTCCAATGCCACCTACTCAGAAGGAATATTTGATGTACATGGCTGAAATAATTAAGCAAGTGGTTGTGTCATTCCGACAGGAACCACTCCCTCAGCCTACTGAAACACCTCTGCTTGCATCAATAGCTCATATTGATAAGCTCAAGTAGTATCTGGTTTTTACCTTCACCAGCTAGGACCTGGATAACCTTGAAATCGCATAATTCTGGCTGGAGAATATGCTCAAAGTATTGAATAAGCAGATGAAGTGCCCTGAGGAGCACAAGCTGGAATGTGCCTTGGCTTTGATCACTGAAGAAACACAAAGTTTGTAGGACACTGTGACGTTCACCGTGCCCGAACACCGGATTACGTAGGGCTTCTTCCTTCAGGAGTTCCACAAGAAATATGTCAGCGACCACTACAACGCTGAGAGGCGTAAGAAATTCCTCCACCTAAAACAAAGGGGAAGACCCGTGGAGCAGTACATCCACAACTTCTGTAAGTACACGAGATACGGTAGCGAGATCATCCAGATGGAGAAGGAAAAATATCGAATGTTCATTGACGGCCTCTGTGATAAATTACGTCATCTCTTCGTTGCTCTGGAGATAGAGGACTTCCAGACCCTCGTCAATCGAGCCATTTTTATTGAAGTCTCTCAGAAGGTCTTTGAAAGAAGGAAATAGAATCAAGCCCGATCCGGTAAGAGATTTCGAGATGACTCTAAGCACCCTATGCCACAAAAGAAGGGCAAACAATGGGATCAGAAGTCTACCACTTATCAGCAGTTGCTACGATCTGGCTATGTGCCACAATTTTAGTCTGCAGGAACATCTGTTGCTCGTACAGCTTCAGTAGATAGTACGGGTGGTTCCGCAAAGGGCTTTTAGATTCTTTTGTATAATTTCTGCCAGAAAAGGCACATAGGGCAGTGTCGTAGACAATCGGGATCCTGCTATCTCTGTCGCGAGTCTGGCCACTTTATTAGACAGTGTTCGCAGAACCCTCACGCTCCTACCTTTATAGCTTCCCAGAACAACCCTAGCAAAGGAATGAGAGCAAAGCAAGTGCAATTTGGATCAGTGGGGAGACCTCGCAACACCGATACCCTTCCGATTGGAAGTGATTCTCATACCTCAGCCTAGATGTATCATGTACGAGGTTGAGAGTAGGAGGATGACCCTGATGTAATTGCAGGTATGGTGGAATTATACTTTGATTATGCTTATGCTTTGATAGATCTGGGCTCTACGCATTCTTTCATTAGTGAACCTCTATTTGCCAAGTATGCTTTAGAACTTGAACTCGTTGCTTTCGAGATAGTTGTCTCTAATCTGCTAGGAGATAGTGTGATTATCCGATGGGTTTGTAAAGCTTGTCCTTTGAGGATCCAAAGGATCATATTTCTGGCCAATTTGAGGGCCTTGCCCTTTCGAGAATTTGATCTCATCCTAGGCCTAGATTGGTTAGCCGAACACCAAGCCTGGGTAGATTGTTCCAAGAAGAAATTGTATCTCCGTAGACTCGGTAAGGAAAATATAACCCTAATAAAACCCGAGCTTGAGCCTAAGGCGACTCTTATGTATGCCATGGAGACCAAGAAAGATCTAAAACTCAATGATGTGCCTACAGTGAAAGAGTTTCCCGATGTGTTCCCTGATGAGTTTTCGAGACTCCCTCCCACTCGCGAAGTATAATACGGGATCGAAGTGAAATCAAGGATTACTCCAGTCTCTATTACTCTGTATAGAATGGCTCTAGTGGAATTAAGAGAGTTAAAGGCCCAAATCCAAGACCTTTTGGATAAGGGATTCATTCAACCGAGTTTCTCACCTTGGAGAGCATCGATTTTGTTCGTAAAAAAGAAGGATAGATCGATGCGCTTTTGGGCTCACAAATGCACCTACAGCCTTCATGGATTTGATGAATCGTGTGTTCTGACCCTATCTTGATAAGTTTATGGTCATTTTCATAGATGACATTTAAATTTATTCCAAAGATTCAGCTTCTCATGAAAAACATCTCCGAACTGTGCTTCGGATTCTCCGAGAAAAGCAATTGTATGCCAAGTTTAGTAAATGTGAATTTTGGCTATCCGAAGTATCCTTTCTAGGCCATGTGATTTCTTCTACGGGAATCCAAGTTAATCCAAAGAAGATTCAAGCAATCCTTAACTAGATTCATCCGAAGAATATTGGGGAAGTCCGTAGTTTTCTGGGCCTTGTAGGCTACTACTGTAGATTCATTAAGGGGTTTTCTCTGATTGCTGCACCCTTGACAAAGCTTCTCCGTAAAGAAACTCCCTTTGTATGGACAGTGGATTAGCAAAGAAGTTTTGATCAGCTTAAGCAAGTTCTCACTCATGCTCCTGTTTTGATGCAACCTGAGTCGGGTAAAGACTTTACTGTGTACAGTGATGCATCCCACCTGGGTTTAGGTTGTGTGCTAATGCAAGAAGGTAAAGTCGTAGCTTATGCTTCACGATAACTCAAACCTCATGAGTTAAATTATTCGACCCATGATTTAGAGTTAGTCATAGTTGTGTTTGCATTGACGGTTTGGCGGCACTATCTGTATGGTGAGAAGTGTTATTTGTACACTGATCACAAGAGCCTTAAGTACCTCCTAACTCAGAAATAATTGAATCTCCGTCAGCGTAGGTGGATGGAGCTTCTGAAATACTATGACTTGGTTATTGATTACCATCCAAGTAAAGCCAATGTCGTGGCCGATACTCTTAGTCGGAAACCTACTCCCTTTCTGAGATATTTGAATGCTCACTTTCGGCTCAAGAAACATGGCAAATTATTGGTTGAATTGAGAGTTCATCGGCCATTGTATCTCGAACTAAAACACTCCAGGAATCTGATGAGGAGTTATAATCTCTTATTTCCAAGATCAAAGATAACCCGGATCCTGACTTTGCTATGAATTCTTAAGGGTTGTTGTGTTTCTGTAATCGTATCTGTGTACCCAACGATGATGATCTTCGAGAATAAATCCTGGGTGAAGCTCATTCTAGTCTTTTCTCTGTATATCCAGGAGCTATTAAAATGTATAAAGATTTGAAAGAACTGTATTGGTGGTCTGGCATGAAAAATGAGATCACTGACTTCGTGGCTAGGTGTTTGACTTGTCAACGAGTCAAAACCAAACACAAAGTGCCCACTAGACTTCTGTAGCCTATTAAGCTTCCACAATAAAAATGGGATCATATTACGATGGACTTCGTAAGTGGTTTGCCACTGACTCTGAAGAAGAATGATGCTATCTGGGTCATTATAGACCGATTCACCAAATCTACTCATTTTCTTCCGGTGTGAATGGAATTTAGTTTGCCTAAGCTTACGGAGTTGTACGTCTATAAAATCATCCCTTTACATAGAATTTCAGTATCCATTATCTCTGATCGTGACCCTCGTTTCACTTATCGATTTTGGAAGACCCTACAAGAGGCTTTGGGAACGCGAGTACACCTAAGCACTACATTCCATCCTCAGACCGATGGCCAATCCGAAAAGGTTATACAGATTCTAGAAGATATTCTCCGAGCCTATGTAATACTTCAAAAATACGTGCGAGAAATCCCTACCCTTAGTTGAGTTCTCATACAACAATAGTTACCAAGCTTCAATCCAAATGGCCCCATATGAAGCTCTATATGGAAAGAGGTGTAGAACTCCTCTTTGTTGGACCGAGCTTGGTGAAGGTATGATGTTAGGCCTTGGTTTACTTCAGAAAACTGAAGAAAGGGTAAATATTATCTGTGACCAACTCAAGGCTACATTCGATCGTCAAAAAGCCTATGCTGAACTAAAAATGAAAGACGTTCAGTACGAAGTTCGTGAGAAGGCCTTCCTTAAAGTATCTCCATGGAAGAAGATCTTTCGTTTCGACAAAAAGAGGAAACTAAGTCCTCGTTTCGTTGGCCCATTTGAAGTAATCAAAAGAGTTAGACCTGTTGCGTATCGACTAGCCCTTATTGAGGAGTTAAGTCAGATCCATAACGTCTTCTATGTGTCTATGCTATGCAAGAACCGATCCGATCCTTCCTACATAATCGAGCCAGAATCTGTAGAGATTCAATCCAATCTGACGTACGAGGAAAAACCTGTGCAGATCCTCGTACGAGAAATCAAGAGACTTCGTAAAAAGTTTGTGCCCTTAGTGAAAGTTATATAGAGAAGTCATTCCGTTGAAGAAGTAACGCAAGAGCCCGAATAAACTATGCAAAAGCAGTATCCTCACCTCTTTGTCTGAAGTGAAAATTTGAGGATGAATTTTCTTAAGGAGTGAGAATTGTCACATCCTGAAAACCGGTATAGTCATAAATAGGTTTCGGTGATCGAGAAATTTTTTTGGTATGTTATACGGTTGTGATAAAAGACCTTTGTACCCTTTTTTTGTAATGAAATTCTATTTTGATCTTATTTGGACAAGTAAGTCTCTTTGTATGCAATTCGAAGCCAATAATGCAAAGTCTGGGTTAGGCGTACCCGTACGGTCATGTCAGTATCAATACGGTCTAACTGCCAATAACTACCATACCCGTTTTAGCAAGGGCATACCGATACTGTCATAAATGTACCGATACAGGTCCTCTGTTTCGAATCTGCGTACCGATACAATCATAAGCGTATCGATACTGGTCCCCTATTTCGAATATGTTAAAGCTTAAATCAAAAGGAAATTAAAGTAAGGTGCTTACTCACCTCCTTGCTTGTCCTCTCCCACGTGAATAACACCAGAAAAGATGTTGAAACCCAAAAGTAAAAAGGTGGGAAATCATTTGGCCATTGGGTTGAGCAAACCCCTGGCTTGAGGAAAGCTTTTCATTGGATGACATGTAGGTGGAACTGATTAAGGTCTCCAACCTTTAAAAATGAATTTGAGAAAAAAAAAGTTTTCACTCTTCCACTTTGAATCTCCCGATAAACTAAACCACCTTGCTACCAAAGTAAGCACACACCTCTATTTCCATCTTCAAGCTCAAGCTAAGCAAGCACCTCGGTGTAATCTTCGATCTTCGTTCAAGTTTGATATACCGTTTGAAAGCTCACAGTTCAGTGAGTAAAACCCCTATATCAGTTTAGTGATTCCATATTTTGTTTAGGTTTAATTTCAAAATTAGGGTTCTAAGTTCAAATAGAAGCCCATGGACTAAATAGTTAATTTTGTCATTCCGACGATGTTTATAAGTTTCAGCAAGCTTGAAATACAATTCCAAATCCTTAGATCGAATTCTGATGCAATCCCTAATTTTTGTGCTAGCTCAAATATTGGAGAATGATCTCTTGTCACCTCCAAATGAAGCTAGGCACAACGGAATTTTAATCCAAGAACCTCGTAGTCAAGGTGAGTGTAGTCGTGTCAAGGGATAGGCTAGGTGCCATTTCGTTGCATTTGTTTTGTGATTTTCATAATTGATATGTATCTTGCTAAAAGCTCAAGTAGAGCAATGCTTGTGTGGATGCTAAAGGTGAGTATGGTAAGCCTTTGATATGGTTACATCATGATATGATAAAGATATGTGTTATAATATGTCATAGAGCTACGGCTCACTTCCGTCTATGACAAGTTATAGCCTACGGGCACTATGGTAAGAAATACAATGAAATATGCAAACCTTGGACATCGGTGAGTTTTGGATACAATTGGCATGCCATAGGATTAATTGAGCTCGTATAAGTAAGGGTGGACTACGGTCCGGGGCTATGGCCTATATGTGAGGAAAATAAGGATGATTGTGTAAGGGATTTTTTCGGAGCTACGGCTCAAGGCTACGGCCTACTATCCGTTATATGTGTGGGTGTAAAGGGGAATCCGCGTATCCATCTGTTACGTTGTCCAAGGGAATTAATATGTATAACGTTTGCTTGAATTATGTAAAATTGTGATATTTGATTAAGCATAAGACATTATGATTAAAAGTATGTGAGTAAGATAACTAAGCATGTCATTATATCATTCATGTTCATAGTATGTTTTACATGTTATATGTTATTATTTATATGTTGATGACTACCTCACTAGGCTATGTAAGCCTAACATATGTGTGTCTCCTGGCATTTCAGGGCCTTGAAGTATTCTGAGCTCCGATCGTGTAATTTGCGGTTGCAAGTCACCTCCGTTACCATACGTATGTTTACTTTTGTTTCCGAACTCCTAGTAAGGTGGCATAAGGTCTAAACGTGTCGAAATAGCCTATTTTGGTATGTTTGTATAAGCCTAAAAGAGCCTAGATAATGCATGTGATGAATGGTATGTTTGGAAATGGTTAGAATGGTTAAAATGAGCCTAAAAGTCCTATTTGGTAGAATCTTAGTAAATGGATTCGAAATGCTCTAAAATTTGATATACGATTAGAATTACTGTTTTTAAGGTTGTTGGTAAAGTTTGATAAAATTTGAATAACGTTTGGATGGGTAAATCGAATAAAAACCAGTAAAAATCTGTCATACAGGTCAAGGCGTATCGATACGGGTAATGGCGTATCGATACGGTCAGGCATAAATTGGCATAATGAAACAGGGCATATTGATACAATTATAGCGTATCGGTACGGAAATTGTTCACTGGAATCTGGTTTGAGAAGTGGTACTGGTACGGTCTTAGGGCGTACCGATGCGGGGTCAACGCAGTCAATGCGTATCGCTACTAGATTAGCTGTATCGGTACGAGCTTGACATTCTGGAATCTAGAAATTGAAATTAGGCTTAGTGTACCGATACGGTCATTAAGGGTATCGGTACGATGTTAGTTAATTCTATTAAAAAGGAGTTTGGGCAGTTTACAAATTGGTCACTAATTGTTATTCGGCTTAATTCGTTTAGTAAATTATATCTGTTAGTAACGAAACTTCACAGATTATTAATTGGTAAGTTTAATTGCAGGTTGGTAATAAACAAATTGGACTAGGATCGCTAATTTGAAAATTTTACAAATTAGTCCTTTTAGTCTAAAAAGTTTAAAATTGACCCCAATTCTGACTAGCCTAGTAACGAATAAGTTCGATAAGTCTTAAGAATGATTGTTAAGATATTCCGAGTAAGTTCCCAGCCCTAATTCCGTCTTCAAACTCCTAATTTGTCTACCGGTGACGCTTACCGACCCGGTTTTCTACCAGACCGGGAATGGAGTATTACACTTCAAGAGAACATTATTATGGATGCTATTCAAACATTACTTGCTTACGGTTAGGAGGTACATCTTCGGCTTATAGGAAGGAGTCAGAATAAAATTTCAGATATTTTTGCAGGAATGAGTCGTGGTAAATTCATTGAGAATTGATTTATAATTCTTTTCCGAATGTTGTGAGGGAGCAGTTGCAACTCAGAAGTTAGTTTGAGTTTTTGTACTAGCAAAAAAAAAAGAGGTAGAGAATAAGAATAATTTTTTTTTTTTGCTTTTTTTTGGTGCCCCAACACTAAACTCTACACCTTATTTTTTTAATGTTACGTTATAGATAGATACCTTGAAAAGGGACAGAGAAATTCTATTAAGAGAATAATAGCTTTTTATTAGATCTACATGAAATTTTGTTTTATGCTTTATGGTTAAAGTTGTAAATGAGAGAAGCAGATCGTGAGCTATTCGAGTCTGACTAAGTCAAAGTTCGGTTAAAGCTCGACTCGAGCTTGAATTCGGCTTGAGTTCTTAATGTGTCGAGCTAAGCTATTCGATACCCGACTCGAAAAGCTGCGAGCTACTTAAAAATATAATATACTAAATTTTATAAAATTAAAAATGAACTAAAATGTGTGTAGTTTGATAATAATAATAATAATAATAATAATAATAATAATAATAACAATAACATTGTTGTTGAATAAATCTACTCAAACAATTATAGTAGAATCTGACTCGGTCAATACTGTCTCATTTACACCCCTATTTATGGTGTTAAAGTCACATATTTGTTCAGAGAATCTTCCCCATGATGCAACCACGATGCTGGCTGCAAATGCTCTTCAACCAACACCCCGGCTTGAAGGATGTTCGAACGGTGGAAACAAAACCAGGGGCAGATAGTGCCTTCGTGGAGTATGAAACCGAGATGCAATCATCGGTCGCAATGCAGGAACTACAAGGTTTCAAGATACAGCAAAATAAAATTGAACTCCACGGCTGACGTGAATCGAACACGCAATTTTCTGATCTGGAGCTAGACGCGCTACCATTGCGCCACAGATCCATTATCAAAAGAAAGCTAGGACTATTTAATACAGTTATAAAAATAATATATTTACTACTCTGTTATAGGGAATTATACACTTACAATAGCAACCTATGAGTATCAGTATAGTTGATTTTTTACGTCAAATCTTTTATTATTTCATCTTTAAATATATGCTTTTTAAATTACATGTCTTGATATCAAATGTTATCCGAATATTATTTTTATTATTATATTTGAATTAGTTTTAAATTTGTGTCATTTTGAGTTTGGGAAAATGTTGGATTTATATAATTTGGATTGCTTTAGTTTTCTCATTTGGTTGTAAGGTTTGGATCTTTCAAGTTGATTTTTGTTTATTTTAGATCACTTCAAGTTTAAATTATTTGAGATTTATTTATTTGAGTTATTTTGAATTCGGATTAATTTTGAATCTAGATAAATTTAAGTTCAAGTTAAACTAAATTCATATTTGAATTTGAATTATGTTGAGTTTTGAGATTAATATTAGAATTTACAAGTTTAGTAAAAAGCTTGCACCTTTTCGTCCAACATGGCAACAAGCAAAGCCTACGTGCACTCCTACACTATTCCCTCCTGCTTCTTGCATCTGCATGTTTTCGCCTGAGGGTATGCACGGTTCAAAGATTTGAGGATTATGTGTAATTTATTAAAATTGAATGTTCAGTTTTAAAAAAAATTATTTGTTGATTTGTTGTGAATGTGGTAGTTTTGAATAAAAAATAAGTCCAACATGATTTCAAAACCATGAAGAAAAACATAATTTTGCTTTCTTCCGTGCTTTATCACTAAAACTAAATTTTTACTTGTTTTTCTTACAATTATTTAACTTAACTCATTATGGACATTTCTTTTCTTGAGTCGTTCAAGCTATAACCACTTGCAAAGAGTTATCAAAATTTGAAAAGAGAGAGAACAATGAAGGGGTGGTTAAGTGGTAAGACCTATACCAATACCCGCAAAATGGGTCCGATATGGAATAGAAATCATATATCACTTTTTGGTGCTTTTATTTATGTCTACACGTTAAAAAATAGGTTTAGGAAATTTGGGTAAAGTGTATTTAAAGTTTAAGGTTTAGAATTTAAGATCATAGCTTAAAATTTAATTTTTTAGGGTTGGTTGGAGCATGGAAATGAGCACCACAAGGGGACAAGATTTTTATTCCAATACGTGATGGTGGAGTTTGATATAATGGAAATGAGCCCCTTTTGAGCCTTATTTATGTCCAAACACTAAAAAATTAAACTCTAAGTCTTAACACTAATTTCTAAATCTTATATCTTCAACCCTAAAAACTAAACAGGCTCCTACACCCTAACCTTAATCCTAAACATAAACCTTAAAATTTAACTCTATATCTTAAACTTACTATTTTTAGATTTGAAGCATGAATAAGGACACGAAAAAAGACATGAATTCTCTTGGATATAATGGGATGAGATTCTTAATCCAAAGCCCAAGGCTAGCAGTGGTAGGGAAGAAAGAAAAGGTTAATCATATTTTCGGTGATGGAGAGTTTTTTAGAGTCACCTGCCCGTGCCTTGGATCCTGCAAAGCCCTACACACAACACTATGATTCCAGCTTTTCTGAAATCAAGGCCGACATCTCTTTTGCTTTGGCATGCCAAATATCCCAATCCCATGACATTTGCCTTTGCTTTCTTTGCTAATGCTAATGCTAATGCTAATGCTGCCTTACCGATTTTGTTTCAATTAGCTCCACTCTCTGAATCCATGTCCCCATCATTCCCTCTCTGTACCACTTAATTATAAAACTGCTTTTGAGTTTCTGTTGGCAGGTGTGTGGTTCGTGGGTTTGTCCCCATCCCTCAATCTTCAGTTACCCACGTAAGTAATTCATGAAGGTTCGTGGGTGAGTTGCTGAGGGGTAAAAGTGTCTAATTTGTTGGGGATTTTGATGAGAAAACCCTCTATATATACCCCATTAGCTTAAGATCCCTGAGCATCAAACACAAGAATCACATAGTCCATTTAAGTGAGTTTTGAGTGCTTAGAAGATCCTTGGCATTTTAGTTTTCGTGTTGCCATGTTCGAAGTATTCAACGGTGGTTCGAGGAATCCAACGGTGGTTCGACGTGCTCGACGGTGGTGCAACCACATCTCAATCTGGCATACGATTTAGACAATGGCTGGAGGTATTTATGAATTTCGATCCTTCCGTTGCATTTTGCTTGATTTATGCTTACGTTTGGTATCAGAGAATGGTTAAATCTCTGCCTTGTCGTTTTAAAGTTTGTATGTTTCTCAAAATTAAAATGTCATGTTGATCTTTAAATTCTAAAATTTTGAGAAAAATAATATTGTAGACTTTTGTTTAAAATCATAAGATTTTATTAAATTAATTTCTAAAATTTATTAATAAGTTTATTAAAAATAAATTTTAGAAATAATTATTGTATGTGCCTAAATTAAGAGATGGTGTATAACTATTCGGTAATTAGTTATATACATAAAATTAGGTACATAAAACTTTAAGATTTATTGCATAAAGTATTAAGCAATAAAAACTATAGGATATATGTCTAGGGATCCGAATAATTTATTTAATTAGAGAATTAGCCACAACAACTTTAATTAAATAAAATTACGGTAAGGATATCATAAGGACTGGACATAAAATGTTGCATAATGAATTAGCAACAACTTTAAATAAAGTTTAGGGTTAATATCTAGCTAAGTGATTTTCATAATTTTATTTTGTTAAAGACAAGCCACATCATCTTTAGTTAAATAAAATTACTAAGGTTAAAAATCACATACGGAAAGTTTAGATATTAAATCCAATTACATAACTTATTAAGGTAAAAATTATTAGATGAATTTTTATAATTACCCACATGAATTATGAAAATAAATTTAATAATTTTTATATAAGGTATAGAAAACAATTCTATCATAAAATGAATCTAATCGAATTAAAAATTTAGCCCACGGGCAATTTTTATGTCACTAGATTTATTATTTACATAATTTGCATTGGTAAATTATGACTTGTGTTTACCTCAAAATTAAATTAAGCATGTATGTCAATTTATTTTTGCAGCATTACAACCTATGAATATGTCTGATAATAAAGTAGATATCATTGAATTAACCAGTGAGAACTTTAAGTTCTGGAAGGAGGGTATTCTTCTTCAATTGGGGTGTATGGATATTGACTATGCTATAAGGAAATCTGAGCCACATATCACTGACACCAGCAATCATGCTCTATATGAAAAGTGAGAGCGATCCAATCGCTTAAGTATTATGTTCATTAAGAGCAATGTTCCTGCTGATGTTCGTGGCTCGATTGAGCATTATGAGAATGTCAAAGAGCTATTAACGGCTATAGAGAAATAGTTTCAGACTTCTCAAAAGTCTTTAGCCAACACTCTAATTATGAAGTTCACATCACTAAAGCTCACTATAGTGAAAGGTATGCATGATCACATCAATAAGATGCGAGATTTGGCAGCTCGACTTAAGGCACTTAAGGTTGAAATGTCTGAATCTTTCCTGGTGCACTATATATTGAATACTCTTCCAACTCAATATGGGCCATTTAAGATCTTTTATAACACGCATAATGATAAATGGTCTATTGATGAACTTTTGACCATGTGTGATCAAGAAGAGGGTAGACTCGTACTGGAGATGAGAGAGAGTGCACTGATAGTTACCCAAGGAAAGAGGTCAGTCCAAGCCAAGCAAAAGGGGAAGGCTAAGATGCAACCCCAAGCTGACATAAAGAAAGAGTTCACGTGTTTCTTCTGTAAAAAGAAGGGACACATAAAGAAGGATTGTGTCAAGCATAAGGGTTGGCTTGAAAAGAAAGGTAAATCAATGTCACTTGTTTGCTTTGAGTCAAATATGGTTGATGTTAATTATAACACATGATGGATTGATTCTGGTTCTACAACCCATGACTCAAATTCCTTACAGGGATTAAAAAACCTGAGGGAACCAGTGGGAGCTGAGCGACACATCTATTCGGGAAACAAGATGCAGTCGCATATAGAAGCTATTGGGACCTGCGAATTAGTTCTTAGTAGTGACTTTGTTGAAAAGACTTTTTATATTCCAAGTTTTTTTAGAAATTTAATTTATGTTTCAAGACTTGTGCCCTCGGGGTATTGTTTTAATTTTTAAATGTTAGTTTCAGTTTGTTTTATAAATCTGAAATTGTTGGAAATGGAATTTTGTGTGATGGTCTTTACTCTATTGATTTACAAAATAATGACACTCATAATGTTATGCACATTCAAACTGGTACTAAGCGTTGTGTTATAAATGAAGGTTCCTCTACTTTGTGGCACCGGAGATTAGGACATATCTCCATCGAATGGATTAAAAGATTAGTAAATGACAGGGTACTCAATACCTTGGATTTTACTGATTTTGATACTTGTGTAGACTGCATTAAGGGAAAGCAGACTAACAAGTCAAGGAAATATGCCAAGAGGAGTTTGACCATATTAGAAATCATCCATTCTGATATATGTTATCCAGATATGGATGTGCAAGGTCAGAAATACTTCATCACTTTCATAGATGATTACTCACGGTTCATGTATCTCTACATGCTTCATCATAAAAGTGAAGCGTTAGAAGCCTTTAAGGTTTTCAAGGCCGAAGTAGAGAAACAATGTGGTAAGAAAATAAAGATTGTGAGAACCGATAGAGGTGGTGAATATTATGGTAGATACACTGAGGATGGACAAGCACATGGTCCATTTGTGAAATTTCTTCAAGACAACGGTATAGTTGCCCAATACACCATGTCAAGCTCACCTGATCAGAATAGTGTTGCGAAAAGAAGAAATTGAACTTTAATGAACATGGTGCGAAGTATGCTTAGTAGCTCTAAGCTACCTACAACTTTATGGGTTGAAGCTCTCAAGACGGTTGTGTACATATTAAACTGGGTTCCAACCAAGGCTGTCCCAAATACACCTTTTGAGTCATTCAAAGGTTGGAAACCGAGTTTGCAATATATACGCGTATGGGGATGCCCGTCTGAAGTGAGAGTTTATAACCCACAAGAAAAGAAATTAGACCTAAGGACCATTAGTGAGTATTTCATTGGATATGCCGAAAAGTCTAAAGGTTACAAATTTTATTGTTCATCTAACAGCACTAGAATTGTGGAATCAAGAAATGCAAAATTTCTTGAGAATGACTCAATCAGTGGAATGATCTGTCTCGGGATTCAATACCCGTAGGTCATCCATCCACTTCAAGTGAAAGATTGGTTATCATATATAACACCCCTCAAGCTCAACCGTGTGTTGAACAACCAATCAATGAAGTTCCACAACCTACTGAAAATACTCCAATAGATCAAGTTGTTCAAGAAAATCCAGAAATTATTAAACAACCAGATGAACAACATGATCCAAAAGAAAATGTTGGTTCAACATTAAGGAGATCTGTTAGAGAAAGAAAATCAGCAATTTCTAGTGATTAAGTTGTTTATTTACAAGAATCTGACTATAACATTGGAGCTGACAATAATCATGAGTCATTTTCAACTGCCATGAGCTGTAATGAATCAACATTATGGTATGATGCTATGAAGGATGAGATGAATTATATGAAAAGCAACGAAGTTTGGGATCTTGTACCGTTGCTTGATGGTGTAAAAGCCATTGGATGTAAATGGGTCTTCAAAACAAAAAGAGACTTAAAAGGTAACATAGAAAGATATAAAGCAAGACTTGTTGCTAAAGGATTCACTGGGTGAGAAGGAATTGATTACACTGAGACTTTTAGACCAGTATCTAAGAAAGATTTCTTACGTATTGTGTTAGCATTAGTAGCTCAATTTGACCTTGAGTTACAACAAATGGATGTAAAAACTACCTTTCTTAATGGTGACCTAGAGGAAGAGGTATACATGAAACAACCTGAAGGATTTTCCTCTAGTAATGGTGAAAAATTGGTTTGTAAGTTAAATAAATCTATATATGTATTGAAATAAGCCTCTCGTCAGTGGTATTTGAAATTCCATGAGGTTATCTCTTAATTTGGTTTTGTTGAGAATATCATGGACCAATGTATATACCAGAAGGTCAGTGAGAGTAAAATTTGTTTCCTTATTCTATATGTGGATGATATTTTACTTGCAACAAATGATAGGGGTATGCTACATGAGGTGAAACAATTCCTTTCTAAAAATTTTGATATGAAAGATATGGGTGATGCATCTTATGTCATTGGCATTAAGATTCATCGTGATAGACATAAAGGTGTCTTAGGTCTATCTCAAGAAACCTATATCAACAAAGTTTTAGAAAGATTTTGGATGAAAGATTGTTCACCTAGTGTTTCTCATATCGTGAAAGGTGATAAGCTCAATCTGAACCAAAGCCCGAAGAACGAATTTGAGAATGAGCAAATGAAAAACATTCTATATGCTTCTACTGTTGGAAGCCTGATGTATGCTCAAGTTTGTACAAGACCTGACATTGTATTTTACGTTGGGATGTTGGGAAGATATTAGAGTAATCCGGGTATGGACCACTATAGAGCTGGAAAGAAAGTTTTGAGATACCTCAAAGGGACAAAGAAATACATGCTTGCGTACAAACAATATAACCATTTAGAGGTGATTGGCTACTCCGATTCAGACTTTGTTGGCTGTGTTGATTCACGTAAATCAACATCAGGTTACATATTTATGTTTGCCGACGGAGCTGTATCTTGGAGGAGTGTCAAGCAGACATTGACTGACACTTCCACTATGGAGGCCGAGTTCGTTTCGTGTTTTGAGGCTACCTCACATGGAGTATGGTTAAAGAGTTTCATTTCTGGGCTGAGACTTGTGGATTCAATCTCTAGGCCATTAAGGATATATTGTGACAATTTAACTGCTATCTTTATGGCTATGAACAACAAAAGTGGAAGTCGAAGTAAACACATCGACATTAAGTATCTAGCCATAAGGGAACGTGTTAAAGAAAAGAAAATGGTCATTGAGCACATTAACACTGAGCAGATGTTAGATGATCCTTTGACTAAGGGCATGCCACCACATAAATTTAAGAATCATGTTGTCACTATGGGACTTGTTCCCACTTTGTAAATTTTCATTGTAAGAACGATTCTGATGAAACTCTAATAAAGTTTGATATTTCTCATCTATGTTGTGTACACATTAAGTTAATTGTTTCGAGAAATGTCACTAAAGTTTGGACCTAGAATAAACATCAGGTTTATTCATTAAGTATATGAGCTAAAGTGTTGAGACTTGATGTATTGTGATACATGAAAGATACTACTCAAATCCATAGAAGAAATGTCGCCATAATTCATGCATTATGTTTCAACTTTAAGTACTCATAGATAATACGAACCAAGTGGGAGAATGTTGGCAGGTGTGTGGTTCGTGGGTTTGTCCCCACGTTTCTCACCTCTCTCAATCTTCAGTTACCCACTAAGTAATGCATGAAGGTTCGTGGGTGAGTTTCCAAGGGGTAAAAGTGTCTAATTTGTTGGGGGTTTTGATGGGAAAACCCCATATAAATACCCCATTAGCCTAAGGTCCCTGAGCATCAAACACAAGAATCACATATTCCATCTAAGTGAGTTTTGAGTGCTTAGAATATCCTTGGCATTTTAGTTTTCATGTTGTCGTGTTCGAAGTATTCGACGTGCTCGTCGGTGGTGCAACCACATCTCAATCTGGCATACGGTTTTGACAATGGCTAGAGGTATTATGAATTTTGATTCTTCCACTGCGTTTTGCTCGATTTATGCTTACAGTTTCTTCATTAATTCCAGAATGCACTCATAAAAAAACGTTTTCAGTAGATTAGGAGCTCCTTGTTGGAGAAGCAGATCACGTGCAAAGCCACGATCCCCTTCCCCTTTTTGTTTTTGCACGTGTTTTCATTCTCCTCCTCTTCACCTCTTTTGCAATGCAACCCCTATCTCTCTTCTGCATTACTTCATAACTAGTAATGCAGTTACTAGCACTTGTTGTATAGCGAGGACACCATAAATCTCTCAGCATTCACTTGCACCCCGACGCGGCCATCTCCTACCATCACTGGCACTGCGCTTCAAGCTTGCTCCCGATATCTGGATTCAAGTCCTTTCTTTTTCACCTTTTCAACATGATAAAATGATTTTAGGGTAAAATATTGTACTAGGTCACTTAGTTATAGGTTTAGTGATAAACATGTCACTCTTCTTTTAAAAGTGACAATTGAGTCACTCTATTAAGGTTTAGGAATAAACATACTCAACTTTTCTTCTAAAAGTAACAATCCATTCACTCAATTATATGTTTAGAAACACACATGTCACTCAAATAAAATTCCGTGACAAACAGATTTAGTACCCTTAAACTTATGCTTTCTATTAATTTGGTCCTAATTCGAAATAATCCAATAAACTTAACCCTTCATATTTAAAAATTTTGACATTTTCTAACACGCCCTTTGACCACTTACCACACTACATGCTATTGTCCATCAGTCCATTAATCATTAGATGTGATAACTCGACAAACATAATCACTACACTACTGGACAACTGACAAACTAATGGAATAGACTCGTTATGACCTTAACGTCGCATGCTAGTAGATACAATTACTTCACTAATAGAATTTTTAAATATGAAGAGTTAAATTTATTGAATTATTTCAAATTATGACAAAATTAATAGAATGAGCAAATTTCGAGTTAGGCTTTGGGACAAGGAGATCTCTAGTGTAATAACTTTGAAGATGCATGGATTCGGTCTCAATTATGTTCTTTGAAGGCAGCAGAAGTAACAATATCCATGGCAGTGTCAGTGAGCTGTGATAGGAGCGTAGCAGCAAGCATCATAGTAACAGTAGGGCCATGCAGTCATAGACCGTGCATGAGATAGGCGTCAGTCGAGTGTTGGCGCTGCTCATTACAAAACTCACATTCAATTTTGTCATGCTCATTTGAAGTAGTGAAGTTTTTGTCTTGGAACTTGTACCTATTTGGTGATTGCTCTTAGTTATAAGTTATTTTTGTTGTTTGGTGTTTTTAAATATATAATTGAGTGACTCAATTGATACTTTTATAAGAAGAGTAACATGTTTGTTATTAACATATAACTAAGTGATCTCTAGCATAATTTACCCATGATTTTATTTCCATGCAATAAGTAACATGCATTTAATTCATATTTGTTATTATCATCTTGAGGTGAACCGGCAGCTAATTCGCCTACCACCTCGTCCATTAACTGCCGAAGCTGAGATTACGGTTCCATTTCAGTTGGAATGAGATATAGTAACTTGTCTGAAACCGATATAGACATGACAATGAATTTATTTTACTTTTTTGAATGTGTACAGTCATGGCTTATTTAGGTTTCGGATTGCATAACTGTATGCACGAATTCCTTGGCTTGGATTTCAGGCAGCCACGGCGGCAGCTTTTAATACCCATATGGCATTTTTAATCATAAATCTTCAAATTTTTATCCAGGTCCTTGATAATATAAATTTCAAATTAAGTGTGCATATTTCTTCCTGAAATGTCAACAACCTGTTGGCTTAGCGGCAAAAATCATATTGTGTCATGAAAGCTTGGGTTCAATCCTAGAATCCCCTAATCATTAAAAACAGGAAAATCTTGGCATGGGAATCAATTATCACCATTTCTTAAAGAGTTTTTTCTTTTGATAATATTCTGAAAGAGTTTTGTAAAATGCTTGTGAATGACATTATTTAGCAGTTATATACGTCGAAGGATTTTAATGTTTCATGATTTCTAATTCGCTAATTAATTATTGATGTAGTGATAGATGATTTGTGAATTGTGGTACTTAATTTCTTGTTAATATTAAGTTTCAGGTTTAAATTTGAGCCATTTCCCCCCGGTTAATATAAAAAAGTAAAATGTACGTCATGTCACTTGATTATGTGTTTGATTATATACGGATCATATTTTTTAAAAAAATTACAATTTAGTAACTCAAATAAATTTTTATTCTAAAATGTGGCAACAAATAGAGTTTTTGACCTCTCCGACCCTGATTTTATTAGTATTTAACATGACCCCAAATTTTTTAACAAAAAATTTGACAAAACTCTCCCCGTCCCAAAAAAATATTAAATATGATATATAAAGTAATAAAAGGGTATTTAGTAAATATAGCGGGGAGAGCTGGTATCATCTAAACCTGATCATGAAATTTTCAACAAAACACTCACCCGGCCTGATCCCTTATTAAAAAATAGAAAACCCGACCCCGATCAGGTCAGGACTCGTCGAGATTGGGGAAAATTGACATCTCTACATATCACTCTATCATTAAAATTGAAACATGCGTCTAATATGGCTTGGTATAAATAACAATTTTAGTATCTAAAACTTATACATTACATTAATTTGGTCTTAATTTGAAATAATTTAATAAATTTAACTTCTCATATTAAAAAAAAAAACATTAGTGAAGTGATTGTGTCTACGGCTTCGTTAGGGTCATAACAAGTCTGTTTCATTAGTTTGTTATATGTTCAGTAATGAAGTGATTGTATTTGTCGAGTTATCTCATATGTCGATTATCGAGTTGGTGAACATTATAAGAGAGTGCGAAAGGGGGCGAAGGGTGTGTCAGAAGGGGGAATATTAGATTTTTTAAATATGAATGATAAGCTTATTGAATTATTTCTTGAACAAGGACTAAATTAATAGAATGTATAAATTTTGAGGATTAAAATTGTTATTATACCATGTCATGTTTCAATTTTAACACCAGAGTAACATGTTTGTAACAAATCCCCTCAATAAATACCCAATTCAAAATTAGAAGTTTGTATTCTGACATTATGAATAAAATAAATTTGGTTATAAAATCTCCTCATAATAAATACTTATAGACTACAATATTCGATCCACATTAATTGAATAATAAATTAAATATCAATTATAAAAACACATTCCAAATATTGTTTAGCCTTTAATTCACATGTACAATTAGGAAATTGGAAAGAACAAAAGAACATAAAGAAGAGAAACAAGAAGAAACAAAACAAAAAAAGCAATACTTCTGTATTTACATCTAATGTTCCTTAAAACCTTCTTCGTCTCCATCTTCCTCCACCTTCTGAATCTCTTTCCTCCGAGATTCCATCTTTTCATATAAAAATATGCAACCAGTTAACCCCAAACGCATATGAAAAATGACATGCAACATTTACGCTATATGTTCTACTACGATGTTTTACTACTTTGAAACAGAAACAAGAAACTGCACCTGATCATCAGACAACTGCAATTGTTCTGAGACAAAGAGTATGTTCTCATGCTCTCCCGGTTTCACCACCCTGCCTAAACTTTTAGCAACATCATTGTAGTTAACCATGTCTACCTTGAAACCATTGCTCATAAAAAGATTGTTCATCCATTCCTTTGTACTAGACTGCAACACAAAAAAAAAAAAAAAAAACAGACATCATAGAATGTTGTTTTTCCTTAAAGAAGACAGATACAGTTTATGATCATACAACAGGAACAGACCTTGGAACCGAATTCGGTCTCGGCCAACCATGCAGGCAACTCCCCTAAAAAGACACATCCTTTCATGGCCATACCACTGACCGTGAACAAAATCTCTTCAAACCTTGCCAAAGTCATCACAGGAAGTCCCTACCAACAATAACATGAAACAAAAGAAATTTCCTTCAGAAAGTTATTTAGAAGTTTCAGCTGATAAACATTTGCAGAGGGGGAAAAGGGTTATAAAACCTGGATAGCCCATATGCTCGGACGAGTTCCATTAAAGCCTTTCGAGCGCAATGTCTGTTGAATGTCAGTACATTCCAATGGAATATGAAGATACAAACAGTTTCTTGGGACCTTAGCCCCAACACCTGGTTTATTCAAACAACATTGTCTCATTATATGTCTCAAAAAAAGCAGAATAAGTCCAACAGTTAGGCACCTTGAAGCTTTTCAGCGGCGTTTTCGAAGACTCTGTCCGGAGAAATATCAAATATGATGGTTGAGCTTGGCCAGTCTAGCCTATATGGCCGAGTATCCATTCCATCCGATAAGATCACAACCTACAAGTTGTAGCTAAAAGAGTTCAACATTCAGCCTTAAGTTTAGTGAAAGCAAAGCACCTACCTGTTTAAGCCCATCCATGTGGTTTGCGGTGCGGAGCAGCTTATCATCGATGAACTTGGTTGCAATGCAATAATGTTTCAATGGATTCTCCAAATCCATCCGAGTGTTTGGTGGAACAAAGCATCCGGCATATGGATCCACAAACAGAGGCTCTGCAAATGCATACAAATTATATATATATATATATATATATATATATATATATAGAAAGAAAGAAAGAAAGAAAGCAAGATCATTAGGCTTAGCCGCTGGTTTCAGAAAGTAGAAAGAAGGGAAGATGAGAATGGGGTTAGGAGATGCCTTTTTTCTGGGTCTCCTGAAAACGAAGAGAAGCTGAACTGACGGCTGACTGGAGTAAGGGGTCGTTTTCGTAGCTGAGTTGAGCTTTGAATAGCCAGCCATTTCTCATCCTGTTGTTGTTGCAGGTGAATTTGGAGACGACTGTCGTAGTTGACATGGGCACACATGCAAATTTCAGTAAACACTCCATTATGAGATTTTAGAGTTGCAGTTGGAATAGCAGCCCAATAGTTTGGCGTTAAATATTTATTGAATAGAAACCGTAGCGTATAGATAGGTAAAACAGGTGTAGAATATTTCTCTGCCGCTAATATTTCAGTACCTAATTTACAAGAAAAAAAATAGAAAAGAAAGTAGTTAGGGAAATTAATGATGCATCGGATTTAAGAAAATGACTATTCATAAATTAGTTATCTCATATTAGTTGGTATAGATGTGCATGATAATTTATTTTGCATGGTCGATTTTTTCGACATGTGTTACATTTGAACACAAATACATTTACTTTTTATTTCATTTAAAGATATTTAATATTAAATATTTTTTAAATTAAAAATTTCTAAATTACTTAAGTAACGATGCAATATAATATATATATATATATATATTTATAATGTTTAAAGGACAAGTACGTAAATAAAAAAAGACAAGTATGTAAATATTGCAAATTACCTAAAATTATAATAGTAAATGATAAAAACTTATCATCTTATTTTTTAATGAAAATATAATTATAATTTTAATGTTTAATTAAAATAACAAATTAAAATTAAGAAGAACATATCAGTGTAGATTGAAGCTTTTGAAATTGTTTTCAAGAATTGATCACCATTTTCTTTAATATCTCCCCCACAATGTCAATGGCCCATGCAACATTCTAGATTAAAAAGTTGTATACAGTTAAATTTGGAAATATAAATATACAAAGTAAAAGGACTAATTACTCATAGTTGATAATAATGATTTTTCTTTTTAAGTTTTTTACTTTAGTTTTTGTAACATTAATAGAGTGATAATTAATATTAAGTAGTAATTATATATTTTTTGATAAATTCTAATCTTAATCCTACTACTTAGAAGGGAGGGGAAGGGTAGACTTTAGGGGAAGTAAGGGGTGTTCTTAGTGGGTCTAGAACTCATGACCTAAAGAAATATGAGAGAACAAAGATAAGTAGCTTAGCCAACCGGACAAATGTGCTTGTTTAGTAATTATAATTTATTATTGATATGATTTTATATATATCATAATAATTTTATTTTAAATTATTATGTGTTAAAAGAATTTTATTTTTTGCATGCTTATCTAATTATTATTATTTTATTAAATAAATTATTAATATTTTTTAATTTATCTATAAAATTGCTTTAAAAAATTATTATTTGAACTGATATTTAATTAGAATAAATCAATTTAATGGCCGAGTTAAGCTTTGAATAATCAGTCATTTCTCTTCTTATTGTTGCTGCAGATGAATTTGTAGACAATTGTTGTAGTTAGTATTAACACACATATAAATTCCAGTAAAAATTTTATTATATAATTTTGATATTACGGTTGTAATAGCATCACATTCACATCAATTTGAATTAAATATTTAGTAGTTTGGGTTAATTATAGAGTGTCTGAAATCTAATTATATGTGCTTTAATGTGTGTTTTGATTTACACTAGTGATTGAGTGTGATGATCTGGAATGGTATTGCAACTGCTGCAATAAGGTTCTTATCTTTCAAGCTTATTTGCTTTTGAATTTATCTTATATAAGATTTTTTTATTTATGTTAAGTCTCCATTAAATATGGTTTTTAGTAAGCTTTGTTAATTTTTTGTTGGGTATTTAGGTGTTTTGTTGATATACTTATTGTATTGGGTCTAGTATTCTGATATAATACTATTATTTTAGTGTTTTTTTGAAACTTCATTATCCACTATATGTAGTGATTTTACTATTAATAAAATAAATTAATTAACAAAAAAAATTAATAGTTAGTCACAATAAATTATTAATGGGTAAAATAGGTGTAAAATATTTCAATATTACTAATATTATTACAAGAAAAAAATGAAAGAGGGAAGTTAAAATGATTATTTTTTTGATAATAGACGTTGAACTGATTAGATGATGAAATATAGGATCCAAAAAAATGACTATTTATAAAGTAGTTATGTTATATTAGTTGGTATAAATGTGTATGAAAATTTAACTTTTTATAGTCAATTTTTTCGATACATGTTATATGTATTTTATTTCATGCAAAGATATTTAACATAAAATATTTTAAAATTAAAAAAAATAAATTATAATTTAAGTATCTATTTAATATACATAATTATATATCTATAATGTTTAAAAGACAAGCATGTAAACATTTCAAATTACTTAAAAATATAAAATTATAATAAAAAAATAATCGTCGTAATTTTTTTTAATAAAATCATAATTGTAATTGTAAGTATTTTAAAATAATAAATTATAAAATTGCTTTTAAAAAATTAGTTTAAAATAATTATTCAATTTTAATCATGTCACATCAATTATATGGATCAATATTTTTATAGTTTAAATGCGTTTATAAGTGAAAAGAAATAAATTAAAATGTAACAAGAACAATGAAGAATGCGAATAACAAAAAAAAAACTTTTTAGAATATATGTTATGATTACTCAAATAATCTATTATTGAAATAAGGTGAAAATGACCTCTATTTATAATTGAATTTCCTTACGTCTAATAGTTATAAATAATTTACATTGACGGTTAAGGTCAAAAGTCACCTACCACATGATCTCTTTATGAGGAAACTATAGCATATATTCACATTTGGTGTTTACACTGATCCATGTACATAAGCCTTCTAGAATCTTCCATAAATTGAACAAGCTCTTGTGGTTTTCTTAAGCCAAATATGTTTGCAAAGAACTTCCTAACTACAGGGTTGATATGTGTGTATGATTTCGGAACCAAACTCGAAGTCCGTGATACATGTCATTAGTAAATTTATTTCCTTCACAACATGTTTATCAAAAGGTAACCTTTAAATTTCTCCGAATCAAAGTAAATATATGTTGTAAAATCAAAAGAAATATTAAAACATATGTTGTAATACAATACCTAGAAACGGATCTTGGCAACAAAGTTTGAGGGGCATTTCTAAAAATTTTTAAAATTTTTGAGAGGTCAAATTAAAAATTCTAAAGATTTAATTTTAAATTTTTGAAAAATAAATTAGAGTCTACCTATATTTTATAAATTTTGAGAACTAATGAGCACTTTTAAAAATGTTAAAAGGGGATTTAATTAAAAATATTAAAATAAATTAAATATAATAAAATCTTTTAAACTTTTGAATCGACAAATTTTAAATTTTATAACTTTTTAAAAGATAAATTTTAAAACTTTACGGACAAGATCCTACTGGCTCTAGCTATGGTTCGCCTCTAACAATACTGGTTGTATTAATTTTATTCTAATACCAAATAATTTAAGGACAATTTTGGTTAAAGTAAGCTTAACCGTCAAATAAGTGCTTAAGCTATACAATTTTCAAATAGGTGCATAAAATATTTGTTGGGACAAATAAATAATTAATATTTTATTTTATAATTTTTATAAAATTTTTCCGTCAACGACCATTAAAAAATTTGTCATCCAACTAAAACATGACACGTGCATATTTTTTAATTTTTATTTAAAAAGTAAAAAATTATTAATTTTTTAAAAAAAATCTCAAAACTTAAATTTTTTGAAATGACTCTCAAATCCTTAAACCTATCCTCTACGGTCACCGCAGTGGTGACGTTTCTTATCATCACACGAGTCGCAAGGTCTGATTAACCATGTGTCCCAATTTTATTAGATAATGGAAAAAATTAATATATATCACAGAAAAACCTTAAAAGGTTACGAAATAAAGGGTTACGAAATAAAAAGTTAACCATCCATTTGGATTAAAAAATATTTTAGGCACCAATCTGAAAAATATATATAGTTTAAACACTTATTTGACAATTAAGCCGTTAAAATATAGTCATTAAACAAAATATAGATTATATATTCATCTATCATATCTAACACATATTATTCCATCCATTATGGAGATGGCAAGTCAAAACTCAGAGAAATATCAAAAGCATATAACCATGAAAGGCTTCATTTTTTGCTAGCAGTCTATAATCTATATCATGACCAAGTTACCTTAGGAATTCATCCGTGAAAAAGTTACCTTTGCAACTCATCCATGAATGGATTGCATTTGCATGCAAGTCACCAATGAGAAAATACTGATAGAAAATGGCAGCCATTGCATTCATAGTATTGCTCGCTAATAGGCACCACAGATTAATAGAAAATCCAGTGGTGTAAGATCAGCTATGAGGATCAACAATGAACTCGAATAAGAAATATGCATATCATTTTCATAACATTCAACAGCTTACTACATAAACCAAAAAACAATATCAGCAACCAAAACTGAAAGCAGCGTTAAAGGGTCAAAAAGCAACCCCAAGCAAGTCCAAGGATTTGACACCTGAATATAGATAAAAGAGTTTAACTCAAAACTAATAAACCAGATTGGTAACAAAGAAAAGGAACTGAATTGATTCTTCATTCGTCCTCTTCCCCTTCGTTCTCGGCAATATTGAAGTAGCGGAGTTCATAAACATTTCGGTCCTTGTTGGAAGCAATCACCCGAAGCCAATCCCGGACATTGTGCTTCTTCAAATACTTCTTAGTCAAGTACTTAAGGTATCTGAAAACCAAACAACCATCAACCAAAACTCAGCTCAGGCTTTAAAACTGAAGGATCAAAGCAAAATAATTTCACCATTGATCTTAAAATGAGAAGTTCTCTATTTATACATAACACTGAAGAGCTAAAATTATGAAGTACTTCACCTAATAAACAAAACCATTTCCTTAGAAGATTCAATTCAAGTTATAGAGCATACAAAACACCATATTCCTTAATACAAATTAATTCAATTTATATCCCACAGGAAGTGGAAAATGGACAACAACAAAGTACAAACTACATTATCAAGGACTCAGACATCCAAGGAAGGATTGAAGCAGCAATAGCTCTCAAGCCCGGCACTGCGAATGTTTTTGAGAAACAAACCTTAAACTCGTCATCATCAACCTTGAATTTTAACTCTAACTCTAACCCTAAATTTAAAAAGACTTCACTCATCCATGGTTGCTTAAGATTGAAACAAAATTTAAGATCTAACAATTCAGAACATTTCTATAATACAACTAAAAGATGAAAAGGAGGAATGGATAAAGTACCGCTTGGAAAAGTTGGAGTCGGAAGAAACGGTGATCCTGGTCTTGTCGCGGGTGACGGTGACGGAGTCGCCAAGAGCACCGGCTTTGCCACCAACCTTGATCCTTTCCTGAAGAAACTTCTCCAAAGAAGCGATGTCCATGATCTTATCTTCAACCGGCTTCGCACAGTCGATGGTGAAGGTCGCTCCCTTCTTCTTTCCCTTAGGTCCAGCTGCTGCCCCGCGACTCATGGTCGCACCAGCTCACTGCGTTTTCACCGAGTCAAATCAATAAAGGAGGAGAAAGATGAGCAAAAAAGAGGACGGCGGTGATAGACAGATTACCTTAGGCTGCCTCTGAGTTTTGAAGCTAATAAACGGCGATATCACAAATGGTTAGAGCAGAGTCTAAAAGATAAATGGATTGGTGGTAACTAGGGTTTTTCACTTTTCTGTGCTCCTTTCGAATGTTATGGTTGGGCTTTAGGTTGCGTAAGGTGTTGGGCTTTCGGCTTAAAAGAAAGGTTAAATTACCCTATTAGCTAACCAGCTATTGAGTTTTTCTATTTTAGCTACCAACTAAAAACATTACAAATCTAGTCACTAATGTTAACAAATTACTATTATTTTATATATTCTAACAACTTGATCTTAATTCTAAATAATTTAACACATTTAATTTTTTAAATTTTTAAACATTACTAATTTGGTCCAATAAACTATTTACATATTTTATTTTCTTCAAAAGTTTTCGAATGAAAAAAATGTGTTTTTAGATAGCATAGAAAAATGAAGAAAGACAAAGGTTAAGGCCCTCTCCTATTTAAGGAGAAATTATCTTATAGGCTCTTCTTACCACGGCATGTATAGTCCCAACTAATAAAAATTATTATTTTATTAATTTTTTCATATTATCTTTTTCAAAGCGATAAATTAATGAAATTGATAGTTTTTAATGATTGGAACCATGCATACCGTGATGAGGAGGACTTATGATACAAAACATGAAATAATATTTATACATTTGATACTCAAACTTCATGATGATCGACATCAACCAATGGATGATGTTTTATGATCGTTGAAACTTTAGGGTGTTCGACTAAGAAATGCTTTTACAAAATGTATTTCCTACTATTTTTACTTTGTTAAAAAAATGAGAAAAACGAAACTAAAATATGGCAGGTTTTTATTTATTTTACTATCAATCTTGTATTTAAAACAAAACTAAATTCACAACTCGAGACTAATGAGAGAAATTTTAACCATAATAAAAATAAGGATAAATGATATGGTCGATTATTTAACTATCAACCGTATTTTTATTTTGGCCATAGAATTATTTTTCAGATTTCATCATAAATATTAAAGAAATTGATCATTTTGATAACCCGTAACCAAATTGTTAACAAAATTATCAATATGACAAATTTTTAATGATTATATATTCTATTATCCGGGTCTTAATTTTAAATAATTCAACATATTTAATTCTCTATATTCATAAATTTTATCAATTGAGTATTGATTCTAACATTTCAAAAAAAATGTATTTATAAAAAATAAAAATCAGACTGCCTCTGTATTCTTCTTACTTGTCTAAGCCTTTCAGAGCAACATCGTCTCTGTCAAAGTAAGCATAAAAATCAAAGAGCAAGTTGATTTGGTTACATGAGCGAAGTTAGGAATTAAAAGTTAAGGAGACCGAAAATATTATTATATTTTTATTCTCGTTTCACAAGAACAGGGAAGTGGGACAAAAAATGAGTACTTTTGATCTTTGCTTTGTTCTCGTTTCATAAGAACAAGCAAATATGAGCAGCTGTAATCACTCATTTTTTGTTTGAATTGTATGATATTATTGTATTATATTAGTATTATTTAATGATATTATGCCTTCAAATATATGTATGTATATTTATGTGTGTTAACATATATTGTGTACATATGTATTATTTTTGCATGTATGCATGTTTATATATATACGTATGCATATGAATGTATGTTTATGTAAACATATAAGTATCATTTTGAATGCATGTATATGGTATGTACATATTATGTATATGTGTGTCTTCTAGTGCATGTTCGTATATATGTGTGGTTAGTGTGTGAAATGTGTACATATATGTTTGCATTTATATGAAGGTGTATGCATGCATTATTGTATTAATTGATACTATTATTATATATGTATACGCATATATGTATTATTATTGTTATTATTTATTATTAATTGTTGTGATAATATTATAATTATTAATAGTTAATAATATAATTGGGTTACAATCTAAAAGCAGGTCTGAAAGTTTAAAAGCCCATTATTATTAATTGTTCAGTCAATAAGTACATAACCCAAATATTACAATACAAATGGCTCGTTTGACCCAAATATGGATAAACCTTAATTTGATCCCTACACTGCAGCAAAACATGTTTTTAGCGGCACTTTTTAGTGGCGTTTTAGGAGTAAACGCCGCAATAGGGTTAATATATAGTGGCGTTTTGCTAAAAACGCCACAAATACTCATGCTATAGTGGCGTTTTGTTAAAAACGCCGCAATAGGTGATACATTAGTGACGTTTTGTTGTGAGTGCCGCAAAATCTCGTACTATGGTGGCGTTTGATATTTAAAACGCCACTAATGGAAGTCTTTTAACCCTTATTTCCTTTCGTATTGTGTGGAGTTTTGCTTTACCGTGAACTTTTGGATAAAAAAAATAAAACATCGAATGAAGATTACAAACCCTCAATTCTCCCAACTCCGGTGAGAGATTTTCATTGCCGATTGCCGTTATAACCTTTTCTTTTTTTTCTACCCTCGGCTATTGAAACTGATTGTCGTAATTTCTGCACTTGCGATTTGATATCCATAAAAATGATAAAAACCCTAAAGAATTTGCGAAGATTGGCAAAAGGAGAAGTTTGAAAGGAAGAGAAGATGAAGACGACAAAGGGAAGCGAAATTATGAACCCTACGAATGCCTATCGTAAGGAGCAAAGTAAGAAAAAACTTAAACAGGTAAGATGATCCTACTCTCTTTCATTTATTTTTAGGGTTTCTAATTTCCATTTTTTACTTCAATGAGGCTTAATTCTTCATTGTTTCATTTAAAAAAGTCAGTTTCGCCTCTCATTTTTCCCAATTTATTGTTTGGATTAAAAAAATTTAAAACGATTTCACCTAATTTGAAGAACTTAGGTCCCTCCTTAAATTAATGAATTTACGAAGAACATTGTTGAATTCTAGTGAAATTATTGGCTTCAATGTTAATATACGCCTTAAATAAGCTTTTGAGGCTTCACAAAAAAATTTAAAAAAAATCAAGAGGACAGTCTATTGTAGCATTTTTCTCATGTAAAGAACCTCTTTTATGCCATAACCTTTCAATTCTTTGGAGGGTAGAGAAATTGTAGTTGTTAAGTGTTGTTATCCCTTATTTGTTAAGTCTTGGCTTTAACCATGGTGTTGTTATCCCCTCTTGCTTAGAAAAGTTTTTAACTCTTGAATTAAACATCTTATAAAAGAGGAAAAGTTATTGTTTGACTTTGCTCTGGTCTATTAGTGTTGTTTGAAAATTTATGTGATATTTTCTAGACATAACATGTGATTTTTACAATAATTTTTAGTCCTCCTTCTCTCAGGAATATATCCAAAATGGCAATTACTGGGCAAAAGTTGATTATGATGACAACCAAGATTGTTTTAATCTTTTTGAAAAGGTAAGGAGTCCATTTTTAATGTTTTAGCATTAGGGTGTTTTCCTTCTATGCAATTGGTGTGGGAAATAATGAAGTAATGTTGTACAAATGTAGTTACTGAAAGGTTAGTCCTCCCCCTCTCAAGAATATATCCAAAATGGCAATGACTGGGCAAAAGTTGGTTATGATGACAACCAATATTGTTTTAATCTTTTTGAAAAGGTAAGGAGTTCATTTTTAATTTTTTAGCCTAGTTGGTGTGGGAAATAATGAAGTAATGTTGTACAAATGTAGTTACTGAAAAGAACTGTATAAGTTATCCTACTTTGATGTTAGTCTGATCCTTTTGTTCTCTATGTCTCCTAACATTTTGAGTTGCGTGAAAAGGAAAAAATGTTCTCATTAATTTGAAATAGAAAAGTAGTTTTCAAAGTCTGTTCTCCCCCAACCAAATTAGCAATTCTTGTTTAGCTTTTATGTGGCATTAAATCGAAGAATGTATGTTATATTCCTAGTATGCTACTCATGCACATTGAATTCTTTTTCCATTTATTTTCTTCCATCTTTGTAGTAGTAATCTTCACCATTTGTTTAAACAGTTGCTAATTTGGTTTGAATCTTTGTTATGGATCAATGGCCTTATTTAGAAGGGTTCATTTTTCTTGTTTTTATTACTTTCTTTAAACCTAAACCCCCAAAATAACTTGATTATAATCTCACTTTTCATTTGTTATTTTGATTATTTTGATATTAGGAGAAGGTTGTCAATCCGTTGTTTGAGAAGTGTACGAAGCAGTTCGGTATTGGAGGGGCTTTACCTCCTAAGAAGGATCTGCATCGATTTTTGAAGTGGCCTAAGGTTGGCCGCATTCAAAGGAAGAAGAGGATCCTTAAGCAGTGTAATAGATGTTTGTGTCATATGAGTTTGGGTAAATGGATTTGTAATGTTGAAAGTTATTTTAAATGTATAGTTCTGACCGTTCCAAAGATTAATTGTTTATTTGAAAAAAGGAATGTGGATTGGAATTGTGGAAATTGGTGAATGTATTTTAAATTATTATATAATAGTATGCTTTTTATTTGAGTTTTTTTGAAAGCACGACGTTATTTGCGGCGTTTGTAAACGTAAACGCCACTAGAGAACAGTTATTCGCGGCGTTTGTAAATACAAAAGCCACTAAAGAACAGTTATTCACGGTGTTTTAAAATACAAACGCCACAAAAAATAGGTTTTTCGCGGCGTTTTAAAACATAAACGCCATTAAAGAACATGTTTTCGCGGCGTTTGTCCACATGCGCCACTATAGCCCTTAACTTTTAGCGGTGTTTTGTTAATCAAACGCCACTATATATCTTGACATTTTGCGGTGTTTTCTGCTCACAAACGCCGTGGATTGTTGCGGCGATGATTTCAGCGGCACTTATTGTGGCGCTTTGCTTAGCGCCGGGAGAGTTTTTAGCGGTGCTTAAAAACGCCGATATAGGGCTAAAAAACGCAGCTAAAAATATATTTTGTTGTAGTGATATTATCCTTGTGCGCAGCCTATCCTGGACCGTTCGATCAGATCTTGATCAGACGGTCCAGATCAAGCCTACCATGACCCTCCAGCTACCCCACGCGCGTGTGATCTTCACCCGAGACCGTTGGATTGCCCCATGCTCCCACGCGCCCTAGCTGGTTCATCTTTTCCGTCCACGTGGCACCGTCACTGGGGATCCCGGTGCAACCAGAAATTATGTGGACACTCATCCAACCACCAAGCATGCAAAATAATAAAAAAAGTAGAAGATTTCAGATACAAATCATCATCAACAGTGGGATGTCATACTCAGATTTATAAAAAATATAAGGGAAATTTCAGAGCATCTAATCCACATTATTTTCATTTAAAGTTTACTTATTTTATAAACTAAGGAAAAATTAGAAAAAAATGAGGGGATATATATTGTAAACCAGATCTATCTGTAACTCAAGATTGAAGATTCAATAAAAAAGGAAAAAACAAAAAGATTTCAGAGGTATACTTTTTATCTTGCATGCATTCGAACTAAAAAAATAATAACAATAATAAATAATAAAGAGAGAAGGGGGGATTATACCTGAGCCGGTTGGTTTTCCTCATGGCCGGTAACAAGTCATTGGTCTCTAGAACCAAATAAGATAAGCCGGCGAGGAGGAATATTTTTTTAGGGTTCTGATTTAGTAAATATAAAAGGACTTTGTTTTGGTTTTCAAAAATTTTGGGGTTTAAGGGCTTCGGTTTTTCTTAGATTTGGGTAAAAGAGAATCAATTTTGAAAAATATTTAACCGAATTTGAGTTCAAGAAGAGGAAATGGTGGTTTTAGGGTTGTTTTTGCTGGCGCGACGGGATGGCCGCTGAATTTTAGGTTCATCTTAGATTAGAATGAACATTTGAGATAATTTGGGGTTTCGGTTAGAACCAAGGAGAGAAAAGGGGTTATATTTTAAGGGATAAAAAATGGCTAAAAGAGGGGAATAGCCGGTGAAAGAGGGTTTATATAGAGTTTAAAAAACATAATTTGGGTTATTCCCATTTTAATTTCTCCGCGTTTTCAATATTTCACTCGCAACCCTTCCTTTTTTTTATTCGGCTTATGGTCCTTACGTATTTTAAAAAGTTTTCAATTTCATCCTAAAATTAAACTAAATCAGGTTTTAGATGGTCAAATTACCCCTTTAATCCCTCTGCCTTATTTTTGCTTTTCATTTTTGGCCTGCCGCAAAGAAAAATTGTACGTCTAGTCCTTCTATGTTTCAGCTAGTTTGCAATTTCATCCCCTTTTATTTTAATTAAAGTCTGTATGGTTTATTTCCTTTTTTGGGTCCTCTAATTTATTTTGTTTTTTAATTTAGTCCAATTTCCAGTGGGCTATTTCTTCTTTTAATCCCTGCTTAATCATGCATATTTAATTTCAGCACATATTTTTTATTTAATTAATTTCAGTTCTTATTTTACATATTTTTGTTCGTGCTTCTATTTATTTGTTCGATATTGTTGTTTATTTTTGTTATTTATTAATGTATATTTATTAATGTATGCTTATCATTTCGTATATATATCCGTGCATATTATGTACTATATTTATTTTCTTATATATGTGTATATATTATGCTTATTACGTATACTATGTGTATATTATATTTAGTATGTATATTATATCATATTATCTACGTATTATTTTGTATATATTTATGTTGTATATGTTGTTCTTATTATTATGTATATTTGTGCATACATGTTTATTTTTTACATTACATATGTGTATACTTGTTTTCTATTTTATTAATTACACATTATATATATAAATATATATATATATATTTATATATATACACACACATTACATACGGTGTTCATTTATATGTTAGAATACATACATAGCATATTATATATATCTTATAAATATGTTTAATTTATGTTCATATATTTATAATACATGTGTATAAATTGCATTATTTGTGCTATTATATATATATATATTACATATTGTCTATATATATTATATTATTTATTCTATATTATATATTATTACGTTATATGTTACATGTAGTTATTATATATTAGGGTGTATATACTATGTATAATTATTATCTATACATTATATTGAATATATATTATCATATCTTTGTAGGTTTAATATATGTTATTACTTTTTTATTTATCTATATTTAGTCGTTATTTACTTATTTCATTTTATTTATGTCCGTCATTTATTTCCATTGGTGTTTTTAATATTTATGAATTAATTATTTATGCATTTGTTTATATTTGCCATGTATAGTTTTAGACCTTTTATCCCGGTATTCTAGTGGGAGTGTTATCCCGGTCTCCGGGTGTCATCTCCTTTGGTACTGCGGATATCGAGGTAAATTTAATATTCGGACCATTCATACTAGGAATTAATTATTAAATTAAATTGATTTTTATTTTTCTTAATAAATACGATATGAACCTTTTAGGTACCAATTTCGGGCGGTGTGGGGGTGATAACCCTTCCCCATCCGTAACTAACTCCCGAACCCAATTCGAATCTTTGGTTTTATTTTCGGTGTTCAGTCTACATAATCCAAGAGACCGGTGGCGACTCTAATTTTTTTTTATCAAACGTGACTTTTCACAAATTCTCCTTTTTAAATAATTTTTCAATAAAAGCGGGAAACAACCCCCAAATACAATTTTTTCTTAATTTTTCGCAAGCGGCTTTCGAAAAAATAGTCGCTACAGCATGGCGACTCCGTTGGGGACCATTTTTTGTTTTAAAAATAAAAAGGGAGTTAAGCCTTAGTTGGTTCGCATCGTAATTATAAAAGAAAATTTAAATTTGATTTAATTTTTAATTTCTAAACCTTGTTCAATTTTGCATAATGTTTGATATAAATTGTCATCATATATTAGTGTTAGAACCCTTAAGTCGGAGTGATTACTTCGCTTCGTGGGGTTTTTACCTCTGTATAGTGTTGTAATTCACTTCTAGAATTCGATCCTTATACTTCATGGGGTATGCACCCCATATTGTATAAGGGACGTATTCCCTTGAGTCGATGTCCAAGCGACAGTTCGAGTACCATTTACTTTAGAATTTAACTGCATATAGTGAGACATAGAGCCTACCTGTTAGAGCCATGTCGGTGCTCTGTCCGTTTAGCGGAAAACCTATTTAGGTTATTATTAGCATTTTTTGTTTTGATTGTGCATATTTTAATTGCTTGATGTGAGTGCTTTATTTTATTGTTTCTGTTTATTAACCATTTATTATTCATATCAAATTGACACAATTTTCTTTTTGTGTTTTCCCCTTTTCATCCTTTTTGTGCATCGCATTTTCATACAGTAAAGGTATTTATTTCGCAAGTGGCCATCACTGTAGAAGGCAGTCATAGTGGATAAGAGGTCTCGTATTCAGATAAAACAAGCAAATTCCGAGCTGTAGCGACTATTTTTTTAATATAAAAAGAGGGTTTTCCATTTTTTAAAATATAATTTAAAAAATGGGATTTAGTAAAAAAAATATTTTAAGAAAATTGGGAGTCGCCACCGGTCACTTGAATTAGGTAGACCGGACACCATAAAAAATAAAACCATAGATTTTAAAAAAATTAGGTCCGAGAGTCGGTTACGTACGGGGAAGGGTTAGCACCCCTGCTACGCCCAAAATTGGTACATATAGAGTTCGTGTCATAAATAAAAAATCGATTTAATTTAAAAATTAATTCCTAAAATGCATGTTTCAAATATTAATATGCCTTTGTATCCGTGGTACCAAAGAAGATGACACCCTGAGACCGGGATGACAGTCCCACTAGAATACCGGAATCCAGAGGCCTAAAAAACATATGCTAAACATATTTGTATGAATGAAATAAATTTGACAAAATAATTATAAGGTAATAAATAAAACATAAAATATATAACGTGTACCTATGTAAGAAAACTATAATATATAATATGGTATAATACTATATTTTATAATATATGTAATATATACACATATGAAGATTATCTATTATAATATATGATATACATGCTAACATACATATTACATAATATATTGATAGGTACTAAACATATATAAGTATATAATAACAATAAAAGTATATTAATAATACGTAAGTACTAAAATAGAACGTATATATAAATAATATATACAATATATTACATGGATAATAATAATATACACGGTATACTTAATAAGCATAATATATACACGAAATGATAAACATATACAAATACATATATATTAATACGCATTAATAAATAACAAGAATAAACACCACATACCGAACAAATAAAAGACAATATCATAATAAACATAAAGACATAAAATAGAGAATCGAATACACATACATGTAATGAACATAAAATAATAAAACAAAATATATGACTGAAAATAAAGGTAATTAAAAGGGCAGGGACCAAAAAAGAATTTTTCCTTTGAAAATTAGTTTAAAATTAAAAGAATACAGGCTCGATTTAAAATCATGAAAACACAAGGGGATCAAAACTGTAATTTTACCCTCCCTATAATTAAAACAAAATCACGGGTTAAATCAAGAACCAACTAAAACTTTGGGACCTATTTTGATATTAAACCATGCGGCAGAACAGAATCGTGAAACAAAATAGGGCAGAGGGATCGAAGGGGTAATTTACCCATTAGAAATCTGAATTAAATAAGGGACGAAATTGGAAGGGTATTAAATTTTCAAAGGCTGATAAAGTAATTTAAAAAAAACGGAAGGACCCCATTGCGTAAATATTTTGGGTGGAGGTCCTTAAAATGTAATTACACCATTTTTAAAATTTTAAAACTCATAAAAGAACCCTTCCGGTTTAATTTTCAGATCTTTGCAATTTTTTTGCCATTTAAAAAAAAAACAACCCACATTCTCTGGGTGTTCATCAGAACACCTAGGGATTAAACCCAGAAACCACCGCGGCCTGGCCGTGCCAGCCGTCGCTCACCGGTGCTGGTGACATCCCGAAACCCAAAAAAATATTTTTGGTTCTCAAACCAGATTTAGCCTCTTTTCTTTTAAAATCCAAACCCTAAGCACCATTTTTTTGTAAAAACAATAGCTCATTCATTTTTTTAAAAAACCCAGCCGGCCGATTTACCATGCACAGCTCAAGCAGAGACCGAGAGGTTCATCACCGGATGGTGGCCATCCTTCATCAGGAAAAACCCTCGAATGATCGGTAGCTGAAACGCCTGAAGGTAAAAACTTTTTATTCCCCTTTTTATTTTTGTTTATTATTTTGAACTAAAAAATAAAAAAAGATTTGTTTTTACCTTAGAAGGCTGTGAGTTTTTTTAATTTGATCCCCATAAAAATTATTACAATCTGATCCTTTTCTTATATACAAATTTGAGTACAAAGTAGTCATGATAAATCATAGGCTCTAGGAACGGTTGATGATGGTGTTGATTATGAAATCTATCCATTTTTATGTTTTTTGCAGGTTCGGTTGTTGGGAGCCGGTGGTACGACGGCATGGTGATCTTCGATAAAGAAGAGGGCCGTTGGTTCGAACACGTGGCAGCCATCAGGGAGAGCGTGTGGGCGCGTGGCAGCTGAAAGGTCCTGCGCATGGGCGGCACGCGCGCGTGAGGAAGCGGACAGCCCTAAGCGTGCAGCTCACTTGCGTCAGTTGGAGGATCTTGGGGTATCTAGACTATTGGATCTAGCTTGATCCAACGGTTCTCTCTTGGCAGCTGCAAGATAAGAAAATGAAGGGTTAGGGTTATCAGCTTGGTTCTAGGGTTTGTGCTATTGGGCCGGGCCGATTGGGCTTGTACTAATTTAAACTTGGGTTTTATTTGTGTAAATGGACTGGACCTTTTAATTGGGTTTTGAATTTTATACTATAGCCTATAGTAATATTAATTAATTAATGCCCATAGTATTAATATACAAGTAACATACGCTATACACAAATATGTATATACATACACATACAATATATTAATACACTTATATATATATATAACACATATACAATAGATACACATATTATATGCACACACAAACATATACACGTACATATAATAATAACGCATGCATAATTATACATACATATACGGACATGTATACATACATTTAAAATACAATGCCATTAAGAATACATACATATAAGTTAACATATATATGCAAGATACACGTAGACGCATAATAACATACATTCACAACACACATGCAATAATACAATATCTATTTAACATATTAATATAATAATCACTATATTTAATAAATATTATTATAATATTTATAACACGAACAAAAATGAGTGATTACAGCTGCCCCTCTTTGCTTGTTCTTGTGAAACGAGAACAAAGTAAAGATCACGAGCACTCATTTTTGTCCTGCTTCCTTATTTGCGGTCTTAGAATCACGAGTTCTTCTGGAACCTTCTGCTCTTCCTTGGCCAAATTCTTTAAGCTACAAGTACCAAAATATTAGTCTCAAGAAGACATCCTTATGAAATGGTTGTATTAAAAATTTTGATTTAAGAAAAATATCTTTATGAAAGGACTAAATTAAGCAATTTGGAAAATTCAATTTTAAGAAAAATATCCTTATGAAAGAATAAAATTAAGAAATTAGAGATTTATGAAAAATGCCTTGATGGAATTGAGAAATTTATTTTTTTAAGAAAAACACCATTATAGAAGGGTCCAACTGAGAAATTCAAATCTTAAGCAAGACATCCTTATGAAAGGATAAAATTAAGAAATTGGAGATTTAAGAAAATCATCCTTATGGAAGGATAAAATCAGGAAATCTAAGTTTTAATAAAAATGGCATCTCGCTTTGAGACTACCAAAAGGAGAAAATATCTTTAAGAAATGATCAAATTAAGAAATTTGGGTTTTAAGCAAAACATCCTTATGAAAGGATCACATTAAGAAATTGATTTTAAGAAAAATATCTTTTAAAATGATGCCCCGGCTCTATCCGTCTTGACATCAAAAGAAGTCCATCAAAGGTGATGGCTCAGAAATCTAAAATAGTGACATCTTGATTTAAAACTGTCAGATAATCTCCCCCTTTCTCTTTTTTTTTCTTTTTTCTTATTTTTTCATTTTCTTTCTCTTCTTTTTTCTTCTTCTTCTTTTTCTCTCTCTTCTCTTTCTCTTTCTCTTTCGAAGTGATCAAGGCAGGTGGCATTCAAGTGCGTGTCTTCTTGATCGGTGCAAAGGTGCACAAAGTCCTTGTTGAAGTCATCCTCTTGAAAACTACCTATTTGATTTTCTGTACAAATACTTTCCAATTAACTGTGACAAAGATGATGCATGAGCATATTTCATGATGCAAAGATGCATATATAGAATGATATTCTCAATGTGAATGGGGATGCAAAGATGCATGTAATTCTTGTTAAAACTTTTCTTTTTGTCCTCTTAATATTCATGTGATAAATTTTGATTAGGTAGGCTTCGTCTTGGGACTACAACCATTCATCATCTTGTGCTCCAATAGACTTTGCCCCTAAAATTTGGTTGCTCACTCTCTGTTCAACCATTCGAGTCAAGTGACTTCGGTCTAGAATATCTCTTTATCCAAGAAAGCCCTTTAGCTTTTCAAATTCTATCAAGATTGCGCCATCTCCCATCTATCTTAATCGAAATTCCTGTGTGTAGAAATCTTTGTTGATTCATGGACAATGATGCCCCATCGTCTATGTCCAGTTGATTATTTGCATCAACCTTGCATTTGGAAATTCGTCTATGAAACAATACAAAGAAATCATTTCACTCAAAAATGTCAGTTTGTTCATCGGCATCTTAATGAAATGTGCCTTTTCGGATCAACATGCAGGACCTTAAAACCAAAATCTATATAATAAAAAACAAAATAGAATCTCTGGATATCAAGTGCAAGAGCGTCTCAGATTCAATCTTTCGGTGAGCTTGTATCTATGAAGACTTTGAATGTTGTGCCGATTTAAAGTCGTAAAATCCCCTTGATGTGACTCGGTTCATCCTCATGATTACCGCATTGCTACAGAAGACTACTCCTTCTCAATTCTCATTTTTTGCTCCACCCAAAATAATAGGCTTGTTTAACCATTAGAGTGCAAAAATATCATTCTAAGTATAACATCCTGGGTGCAAGTGAGTGCTTCTGATCATTTTTGTATTGTTATTATTATTATTATTATTATTATTATTATTATTATTATTATAATAGTTGTAATCATATCTTCAAAGATTCATCTCTGACACCAGGGTCTTGAACAGGTGAAGCAAAGCTTCCTTATTAGATTTGTCAATCCCACGGCTCCATCAGAGTGATCCGAGATTTATTTATTTCATAGTTCATTTCTTCTTTCTTTTTCTTTTTCATTTCTTTTTTCTTTCCCTTTATATATATATATATATATATATATATATATATATATATATATATATGTACATATTTCTAGTCATTGATTACAATTCATTAAGGGACAAAAGACTACACTTAGAATTTCAATTTCAAGCAACTCTTTCAGTTAAAATTTGGAGCTTTTCATCATTGAATATCATCAAATGAGTAGTAGTCCTGCTTTGCTGACCAGAGTCTGTTAGGAGGATCACACCTCATCGTTATCACAATATTCAACTGATCTTGAAATGATGTCACATCTTGAAATTGATAACCAGTGACTTAAAAAGGCAAGAATGGATATACATATACGTGCTTTCAAGGCCATTGTATGTTAAGCAAAATGCAACTTTCATTAGAATGAAAATTTACAAAAATGCCCCATACAAAAGATCTCTGCTATTTCTGGACAAAATAGCAAAGTTGATTCGATGCATTACTTCAAAAGAAAAATTCAAAAATCAAGGAATCAACAAATCTAAATTGGGAAATCAGCATCTCCTCAAAATTCTTGTCTACCATCTTTTCCTTAAAACTTCAATAAACCGGCCTCAATCAGACCTTGGACCTTGTTCTTCAGGGCTCCACAATTCTCCGTCGTATGACCTGTACTTCTTACGTGGTAGCTACATACAACATTAGCATTGTTGCCCTCAGGGTAGGGAGGCTCATTTGGCTTGGATTGGACAGGGGTCAATAACTTTTTCTCAACAAGTGTCGAGAGCAACTCGGCGTAGGTCATAGAAATCTGCTGAAGTACCCTTTTGGGCTTTACAGACTGATTACGGGGACGACTATGAGGCTGGTTGGTTGAATGAGAACCCACCACATGAACATGAGAATCTTCTTCTTTCTGAGGAACTGTGCTGTAGGGATCATTTATTTTCCCCTTTTTAATGGCATCCTCGATGCGTTCTCCAGTTGTGATTAATTCTGTAAAGCTTACAACAGGATGACTTATCAAGCGATCGTATAACACTCCCTTTAGAGTATCCACAAACATAGGAGTGATTTCCATTTCCTGAACCGGGGGCTAAACGTGAGCTGCCAAATCTCTCCATCGTTGAGCATATTGGCGGAAACTCTTGTTAGGCTTCTATTCCAAACTTTGCAATAGGAATTTGCTCGGAATCATATCTGTTACATGCTTGTATTGGTCCAAAAAAGCCTTTGAGAGGTCTTTCCATGACTTAATATTAGCTCGACAGAGTTGAGTGTACCAACGAATTGCTGACCCTGTTAGACTTTCTTGAAAACAATGGATGAGTAGTTTTTCGTTCTTGAGAAAGACTGTCATTTTTCGATAATACATAGTAATATGTTTTGAGGTACAAGTGGTCCCATCGTACTTGTCGAAGTCGGGTACTTTAAATTTTGGTGGGAGAACCAAATCTTCCACAAAGCTCAAATGACGGCTTCATTTTCTTGTTCATTCATCCCTTTCATGGCTTTAAGCCTTTTTTCAAAGGAACGAAATTTTCCCTCACTTTTCTTTTCTGCCTCAGCTTTAATCTTCTCTATTTTATCCATCATGTTCAGGTCAAGCACCTCATTCTCACAGTTTGCCCCTAAATCAACATGCTGACTTGCAGATACCTCTACCGGGTGGGATGTAGATGCCCGAGTGGTGTCAATGTAGATTCTCCCTTCAAAATTCACCGTTTTTGTGCGAGATGGGTTTCCCTCCTGATCTTTGGCCGGGTCATTGAAGACATTTTCCTTGTCGTCTTCTTTTCCAAGTAGAGTGGTTATTTGGGCCATAATCGCAGCCTGTGATTGCGCAATCTAATCACTAATTCTCTATTCAGCTGTACCCAAACGGGTCTCGAGATTTCTGTATCCTTGCTCCAGATTAAACACTCTGTCTTCTATCGTCTCAATTTGCAAACAAATACAGTACTAGTGTAGAATGATTGTAGTCCGAAGCCAATCTTTCTGACATGAAATTGCCCCAATTAATTTTATGATTTTATTAATTAATGCATGATATGTGTCATAAGAATGCAAAAAACTGATAACTAAAATTAACAAATATGATAAAAATAAATGCGGTAAAAAATGCAAATGCGTGTGTTGATTCTTGAACAGTCTTTAGAAAGACCCTCGTTTATGAGAATATGTCTGATTACAAGAAGCTGGCATAATGAATTACAGATAACGGTCGTCTTATATGAAGGTGTATGCATGTATTATTGTATTAATTGATACTATTATAATATGTGTATACGTATATATGTATTATTATTGTTATTATTTATTATTAATTGTTGTGATAATATTATTATTAATAGTTAATAATATAATTGGCTTACAATCTAAAAACAGGTCTGAAAGTTTAAAAGCCCATTATTATTAATTGTTCAGTCCATAAGTACATAACCTAAATATTACAATACAAATGGCCCATTTGGCCTAAATATGGATAAACCCTAATTTAATCCCTATTTTTATCATTGTGCGCAGCCTATCCTGGACCGTTCGATTAGATCTTGATCTGACGGTCCAGATCAAGCCTGGCCATGACCCTCTAGCTACCTCACGCGCACGTGATCTTCACCCGAGACCGTTGGATTGCCCCACGCGCCCACGCGTCCGAGCTGCTTCATCTTCTCCGTCCATGTGGCACCGTCGCTAGGGATCCCGCTGCAACCGAAAATTACGTCGGCACTCATCCAACCATCAAGCATGCAAAATAATAAAAAATAGAGGATTTCAGATACAAATCATCATCAACAAATGGGATGTCATACTCAGATTTATAAAAAACATCGGGGAAATGTTAGAGCATCAAATCCACAGTATTTTCATTTAAAGTTTACTTATTTTGTAAACTAAGGCAAAATCAGAAAAATAAGGGGATATATATTGTAAACTATATCTATCTGTAACTCAAGATTGAAGATTCAATAAAAAAGGAAAAAAAACAAAAAGATTTCGGAGGTATACTTTTTATCTTGCATGCATTCGAACTAAATAATAATAATAATAATAATAATAATAATAAATAAAGAGAGAAAAGGAGGATTATACCTTGAGCCGGTCGGTTTTCCTCTTGGTCGGTAACAAGCCGTTGGTCTCTAGAACCGAATAAGGTAAGCCGGTGAGGAGGAATATTTTTTTAGGGTTCTGGTTTAGTAAATATAAAATGACTTTATTTTGGTTTTCAAAAAATTTTGGGTTCAAGGGCTTCGGTTTTTTTTAGATTTGGGTAAATGGAAGTTGATTTTGAAAAATATTTAATCGATTCGAGTTAAGGAAGAGGAAATGGTGGTTTTAGGGTTGTTTTTAGGTTTCACCGCCGCCGACGAGTGACGACAGGCGCGACGGGATGGCCGCTGGATTTTGGGTTCATCCTAGATTAGAATGAACATTTGAGAGAATTTGGGGTTTCGATTAGAACCAAGGAGAGAAAAGGGGTGTTATATTTTAAGGGATAAAAAATGGCTAAAAGAGGGAATAGCCGGTGAAAGAGGGTTTATATAGAGTTTAAAAAATATATTTTGGGTTTTCCTATTTTAATTCCCCTGCATTTTCAATATTTCACCCGCAACCCTTCCTTTTTTTATTCGACTTCTGGTCCTTATGTATTTTAAAACGTCCTAAAATTAAAATAAATCAGGTTTTAGATGGTCAAATTACCCCTTTAATCCCTCCGCCCTAATTTTGTTTTTCATTTATGGCCTGTCGCTAAGAAAAATTGCACGTTTAGTACTTCTATGTTTCGGCCAGTTTGCAATTTCATCCCTTTTTGTTTTAATTAAAGTCTATATGGTTTATTTCCTTTTTGGGTCCTCTAATTTATTTTTTTAATTTAGTCTAGTTTTCAGTGAGCTATTTCTTCTTTTAATCCCTGCTTAATCATGCATATTTAATTTCAGCACATGTTTTTTTATTTATTTAATTTTAGTTCTTATTTTACATATTTTTGTTCGTGCTTATATTTATTTGTTCGATATTGTTGTTTATTTTTGTTATTTATTAATGTATATGTATTAATGTATGTTTATCATTTCGTATATATATATTTGTGCATATTATGTACTATATTTATTTTCTTATATATGTGTATATATTATGCTTATTACGTATACTATGTATATATTATATTTAGTATGTATACTATATCGTATTATCTATGTATTATTTTGTACATATTTATGTTGTATATGTTGTTCTTATTATGTATATTTGTGCATACATGTTTATTTTTTACATTACATATGTGTATACTTGTTTTCTATTTTATTAATTACACATTATATATATATGTACACACACACATTACATAAGGTGTTCATTTATATGTTAGAATATATACATAACATATTATATATATCTTATAAATGTGTTTAATTTATGTTCATATATTTATAATACATGTGTATATATTACATTATTTGTGCTATTATATATATATATATATGAATATATTATATTATTTATACTATACTATATATTATTACGTTATATGTTACATGTAGTTATTATATATTAGAGTATATATACTATGTATATATACATTATATTGTACATATATATTTTATCATATCTTTGTACGTTTTATATATGTTATTACTTTTTTTATTTATCTATATTTAGTCGTTATTTACTGATTTTATTTTATTTATGTCCGTCATTTATTTCCATGGATGTTTTTAATATTTATGAATTAATTATTTATGCATTTATTTATATTTGCCATGGATAGTTTTAGGCCTTTTATCTCGGTATTCTAGTGGGAGTGTCATCCCGGTCTGCGGGTGTCATCTCCTTTGGACCACGGATATCGAGACAAATTTAATATTCGAATCATTTATATTAGGAATTAATTATTAAATTAAATTGATTTTTTATTTTTCTTAATAAATACGATATGAACCTTTTAGGTACTAATTTTGGGCAGTGTGGGGGTGCTAACACTTCCCCATCCGTAATTAACTCCTAAACCCAATTCGAATATCTGGTTTTATTTTCGGTGTCCGGTCTACCTAATCCAAGTGACCGGTGGTGACTCCATTTTTTTATCAAACACGAGTTTTCACAAATTCCCCTTTTTAAATATTTTTTTCAATAAAAGCAAGAAACAACCCTAAATACGATTTTTCTTAATTTTTAGTAAGCGGCTTTCGAAAAAATTAGTCGCTACATTCGGTTATATGAGAGAAGTTAGGAAATAAAAGTTAAAGAGACTGAAAATAAAAATAAAAAATTTAAAGGTATAAAAAGCCCTGAAGTTTTGGGAAAAAATTAAACTCCTGAACTTTTTTTCACCCAACGAAGTCCTTGAATCAATAAATTGAATCAATTAAGCCCTTGAGCCAATTTTAACCATTAATTATTGATATTTTTTTAGATATGTAGGTGCAGTGCGTTGTGTCACAATGTCTCGACTTGACATTTTCAAAAAAATTATTTTATTTTAAAATTTGTTTAAAAGTTCTAATAAAAATTCTAAAAACGTATAAAATATAATTTTTTGAAAGAATTTGTAAATGCAACATGATAGAACTGCAATATATCATGTGCCAATAATATCTAAAGAAAAAAATTGTCAAGATTTAATAGTCAAAGATGATCAAAGGGCTTAATTAATTCAATTTCTTGGTTCAAAAATTTAATTGAGCGCAAAAAAATCCAAAGACTTAATTATTTTTTTTAAAAAAAATCAATGGTTTCTTACATCTAAGCCTAAAAAATAAAAGACTAAAAAACATTATCAATAAGATTCGATTCACTAACTTCAAGTAAACAAAATTTGATTTTTTATACACACTTTATCACTAAAACGACGCTCACTCTATAATGTTAAAATAAATAAAATAAATTATAATTTAAAATTTTACATATGCCAAATTAAAACAAATGGACCGGGCATGTGGCTTCGCCTATGTTTGCTCATCACTATATTTCTGGTGTGCAACTGAACGGGGAGGACCGACCGGAATACTACCCCTGTAGTCTGTAAGTGCTAAATTGTAGGTTCATGTGGATGTGTAATTACTAATTTATTCGGGGTGTTAACCGGTTTTTATTTTTGTGAATAAGGGGCTTTCGTTATTATTACTCTTTTTAAATATTATTATAAACTATTATTCATTAAAAAAACCAAAATATTATTATTATTATATATATGTCACTATGTAAAAAAAAATCCCAAAAACATTATTAGTATTAGTACACTTGGTTAAGTTGTCCTAAGCAGTATACTTATTGCTATTATGTACTATTATATGATTTGAAAAGAAAAAGAAAAACACAAAAAAATATTATTGTTATTATTATTTGCTTTTTGTTAGTATTACACATCACTTTTACTATCTATTGTTTATATTATTACTATTAATATTTCGGTCTATTATTATTACATTGTTATTTTATTCTTATATTACTATTATTATAAACAAAAAAAGAAAATTAAACTAATATTAAATAATAAAAGCCCAATGTTTTATACAGTCTAATTACAAACCCCAACAAAAATTATTATTTTACAGTACAAGTAGGCCCAATAAGGCCCTAAATAAAATAAGACCTAAATTACAAGTTTAAAACCCTAATCTCAGTACTTTTGGCATAGCCACACGCCAACTGTCAGATATGGCGAGATATGACGGTCCAGATCGTTACACTAAAGGAAACCCTAGACGCTCCCCTTAGTGCCCGGGCACCGTTTCATCGTAGCCTTTGGATTGGGAGTGCAAATGGTCAAGATCGTTTCCTACGCGTGTGTGTAACACTGCCTGACTTTTCGTCTCTGTCACGCGCCCACGCACCTGACTCCTTGGCTGCTACTGTTGCTCTCCTCTGCCGAGCATGCATCTGGCCAACCTTGGTCTCCCATGTACGAGCGGCGCCTGCAACACCAAAAAACACGAACAGAGACATGCAAACCAGACAAGGACAACATCAAAATATCAGAGATTGGCAGCCATTCTATATTTTTAATCTATGTAAAAATGGCTATAAAAGTCAGATCAAAAACCCAATGTAAGGAACATGAAAAATTTGGAAGAATCAATACATAAAGAAAAAGGAACAATTTCGCAAGGTATATTTTTCTTTTTTTTTCGATATCGCAAAAAGCAAACAAACACATAAAAAGCAAAAAAAAAAAAAGAAAGTTAGGGTTTTTATTTACCTTCCGATCTTGAAGTCGGAGCTGTGCATAGCAGTAAAGGCTTGCGTCACCGAGGATCAACCCCGCTTCGTGTCTCTTCACCTTCTTGTTTCCTTTTAGGTTTTAAGTTTCTAGGTTTCCAAAAAAGGTTTTTTAGGCTTTTTAGATCGGTAAAAAAGGGGACGGTCTTTGAAGGTTTTAAAAGGGGATCCGGGTTTAGATTGAAGAAATGTAGGTTTTGGGTTCAGGTTGAAGTCACCGGCTAGCAGCGGCCGAGGCGACAGTGGATAATGATTATCCCACCGGATTCTGGATTTTAAAATAGAGAGGGGCAGCATTTTTTAAGCCTTCCAAAGAGTCTTTATTAAAAAAATTGAATTTTATACTCAGCCTCGTTTTAAAATTGGTCTATTAGCAACATAAAGCCTTCCGCCCTTTCAAAATTACGCCAAAGCCATTCCGCATTTCCAAATACTCTCCTCGGTCCTTACAAATTTTTGAAAGTTTTAATCTATTCCCTTTGGTTTCTAAATCCATTTTTAGTGGGTTAATGCCCGTTTTGGTCCCTCCATTTGTTTTGTTTTTTAAAATTACACCCCTTTCTATCCTGTTTTTATTTTGAATCGACCCCCATGTTTTATGTTTCTTACTTTTCGATCCTCTTATATAATGTTTATATTATTATTATTATTATTATTATTATTATTATTATTATTATTATTATTATTATTATTATTATTATTATGTCATCTTCTACAATGCGTGTATATATATTATACTATTTATATCTAATATTATATATAATATATATTATTCTATAGTATTTATTATGTATATATTATGGTATTCTATCTTACTATATTGTATATATATTATTATTCATATATTGTATAATATTACTTATATTATATTATAGTACGTATTTGTACATTGTTTATTTATATTTTACGTTTGAATCGGACTTACGGTGATCCGCAACGGGGGATGACCCGTATTATCATGGCCCGTTTAGTGTAACCTTTAAATTTCTGCATTTATCTTTTCCGCACTTTAATTTTTGTTTTTAATTTTCTCGCCTTTTATATTTTCGCAATTTACTTTCCACATCTATTTAATTTCCACATTATTTTTGTTCGATCCGGTCTTTTTTGGATTTTTCCTTTTACATATCTTTTATTTTTGTTCGATCTGGTCCTTTTCCCGATTCTTTAATTTATGTATATATTTTCCTTGTTCGTATTTATTTCTCGCATTTGCCTCTATCATCTTTATTTATTTACAATTTTGTGCATATCCTAATTTGTTATTCATTCGACTTTTAATCTGATTAATTACAAGTCATTAATTAATTAACTTATAAAAAGGAGGTAGTTATTAATTCCAATATTTGTGTCGTAACAGTCCTGGCTCAATGGATGTTGACCAAATATTCGAATTAATTCTTACCGTCTGAAGGTAAATGAAATTTGAGATAATATTTTGACAAGTCATGACATTATCCTTACTTGCTTGCATCATGCATAAAGGTGATGAACGAAGTTCGAACCATAAATTAACACGGCAATCGGGCTTCTTCAATGTCGGTTTAATCTATGGTTCGAGGTATCGTCACCCTTATTAATTAAATGCTTAATTAATTTGAATTCGCAAAATTGACAAAGCCTGTCTAATTAAGGTCTAAACTCAATCACGAACAATCTAATTAAAGTCAATTTAAATTTTGATAATTCCCATCAATTAAAGGCAACATATATTTTGGTACCGATTTCCGGGCGTGATGGGGGTTCTAACCCTTTCCCACTTGTAACCAACCCCCGAACCCGTTTTTTGAATAAATCTCTAGTTTTATGGTGTCAGGCCTACCTTAGTGGCCGGTGGAGACTCCAAGTCTTTTATTTTCCAAAAACGCCGAGTCATTTTCATTTTCAAAAATGCTGAGATATTCTAAAACCCCATTTTTCGAAGAATATTTTTCAAAGAATTTGACTTTTTCTAGCGGTCGAAAATTTTTTAGGTCGCTACAGCTGACGACTCCGCTGGGGACCGAATTTTTTTTTTCAAAACAAAAAAAGAGACTTAGGCTAAGAAAATATATGTTGCTTTTAATGATGAAAATTTTGAAATTTGAGATGACTTCAATTAATTTGTTCTTTCTTGAAGACATGACTTTAATTGTACAGGTTGTGATAATTGGTGATTTTGAATTAATTACTCATTTAATTTCTAGGGAATCATCGACATGTGTTGCATCATGATCATCAAGCTCTATACCAGAGCTTTGTGCCTTGAGTGGGAGTGAAACGCCACATACCCACGTGAGTAGCCCTCCACGAGTCAATAAATCACTTCCTAAATCCATGCCTTTTGACACATGAGCAGCCCTCCACGTCGCTAGGTCATGCTTTCCCTCGAACCGAATCTAATTTACAAGCCTGTAATAGGCCAGAATTGGAGTTCTTGTTATCTTAAGTAGGTAATAAGATAGGTTCGGGTATCCTTGATTAGAACCGAACCCACATGCATGAGAATCTAAGAAGCCCACCCCGATTAGAGCCATGCGGATAACCATAGCAAATTAGAATTCATGCGGTTAGGTTTTCGCTTTCTTCATTGGTTACTTCGCTTTGCTATATTTTTCACTTGATTGATATATTTTTGTCCATTACTAACTAGTTTCCTATTCGTTTTCTTTGTTTTTATATCTTGTCATATCATTAACAAAACACTGATTTCAAAATAGTCTAAAATTAAAGGCTTAATCAATGAGAGATTTGATACATAACAATGATGAGAAGAATTCCGAGAGATTTCTACAAAAGGATGATTGACTGATGGGTAGATCCTAGGAAAGAGAAACTGAGGTTCAGAAGCTCAAGGATCAAGTTGCAAGCTACAAAAGGGCAGTCCAAGAGTATTAGATGTCGATGATGGAACGACTCTGAGATGCTACTTAGAATATTCAGGGGCAAGAAATGAGAGATGTCAAACTTGATGGCTCAAGCACGAGGAATTGCCCAATAGCTTTAGTTTCTAGCACAAGATGCTATCAAACTTCAAGAATACGCAAAGGAGGAGTCAGAAAAGGAACAAAGGCAGTCTTGGTATAGGTCGTAGGTCCAGCGATTTTCTTTCATCGTTGTAATAGAACGATATCTCCATTAGTGCAAGATATTTAACGAGGATATTTGTTGAATCAGTGTTTCCCTTTGCATTCATGCATATTTACATTATGTTGCATCTGTTTGTAAGAGTTGTAAAGTATCAAAATTGATTAAAGGTTTTCATAAGAAGGAACTCTGGTGCTTCATGTTTGCATTCATTTGTGCATTTTCAAAATTTTGCTTATAATCATTCATTTCTATTATACATACGACGCATTGCATGCATTAATTCATGAAATAATAAAATTAATTGTTGGGGATCTCGTGCCGGTAATCGAAGATTCCACACTCATACTTCTCCGACATCAAAGAAGACAAGTGGAAAAAAGCTTTACTAAAATGGAAGCCAATTTGAGAGAAGCATTCACCTCGGAAAATAGAGAGAACAAAGGGATGGCTTCGAGCCAGTACAACTCCAAAAGTATGAATGACCTAGTGGCTAGGGTGGATAAGCTCGAAGAGCTCCAAGAACTTTTGGTTGGGAATCAAAAGGAGATGATGGCATATATGAAGAAGTTCCAAGATGAAACTAGAGGGCAAATCAATGAATTAATGGGAATGATGGCTACCATGACCAAAGTAAAGGGTTTGTAAGAAGACTCCTTAGTGCAAAAGATAACCGAGAGAATAAGCAAGAGTTGCGACTGCAACTTTGTAGCGAAAAAGATTTTTCTAATAAAAATTAAGCCATCATCAACCAATATGAGGTAGTCTGCACCGCTTCTGAATGTCCCACTGAGTTGGTGTTAGATAAGATCAAAGTCTCTCTCTTGAAAATCTTGTCTTCTCTAACGGATAGAGAACCAACTCGAAAGTGATTTAAGAAAAGGAACCATGAGGTTAATAACATAAGAACTTATGAGGCCACAAAGAACCTCACAGCCTCCCAACCTCAAGATACATCCGAAAGTGCTCGAAGTTCGAATAAAAAAGAAGCAATGAGACCTAAGAGAAAGAATGAGAAATTCACCTCGTTACCAATTTTATACAAGGAGTTGTATTCACAGTTATACAAGGAAGATTTGGCCCGGCCCTATTTTGTAGCTCCTTTTAATCTACCCTACCTTTCTTGGTATGACGCTAGTACGCATTGCGAGCATCATGCCGATGTTTCGGGACATTCAATTAAAAACCGCATGGCATTCAACAAATTAGTCCATAATATGATAAAGTCTAAGGTATTGCAGTTGGGTGAGCCAAACACAACCCTTAATCCACTTCCAAACCACGGAGGCTGGGGCGTAAATGCTCTTGAGAAGGTAGATACAAGGAGGGTGAAGATGGATGTGTCAGAAATTAGGTCCCCTTTAAGCTGGGTTTTTAGATAGCTTTCTATGGCAGGTTTGATCACGTATGGTAGGAAGAATAAACAAGACAGACATGGGGTGTTCTGTGAGTACCATCAGCAAGAAGGACATGAAATTTGGTGTTGTCTAGAATTAAAGCAGTTGGTTCAGGGAATGATGGACAACAAAGAAGTTGAATTCTTTGAGAAGCTTGAGGTGTCGAGATGAATGACCAGTGTTGCGATGGTCGAGAATTTATAGTGCATCTCATCTATATTTTTTAAGTTGTGCCTTATTCACTTTTTCTTGCATGTTTTCTTGCTTTTCTTTTTATGTGTGTAATTAACTTTGCTACTGCTTGCCCGAGAGTAGCAAACGCCTTTATGCAAGGACTTATGTTATGTTTGCCTTTTTTCATTTCAATGAAATAATGCATCTTTTAATTAAGTATATGTGTATATTCTTTCTTACCCTCATAGATCCCTGGATATCAAGTGCATGATGTGGCATTGATTCTAAAAAGATCAATTGAATATTGTGATCACGATAAAGTATGATTTTCTGCTCAACCCGCTCTGGTCGGTAAAGCACGGGACACAAGACTACTACTATTTTGATAATGTTCGATGATAAGAAAATCTCCTAGAAAAGCCTAATAGAGTTGCTTGAATGTGAGAATTATTTTAATATAATGTAAAAAAATATTAGAAGTGTACTCCGCTATAGCAAAAAGGCTAAATAAGGATGTTTTGCTCTACTTACTCTAATTGAGTCAAAAGCCTTGGTTGTATGAGTAAGAGAAAAATTTTAAAATTAAGAAGTGAATGAACAATTAAATAAGTCTCGGAGCATCATGATGGAGATGTGGGGGGAGAACAAATCTAATAAGGAGCTATGCTTCACTTGTTCAATACCCGAGCATCAGAGATGAATCTTTGAAGACACTGACACTATGTTAATTGCAATCAGAAGCACACACTTGTACTAAGAGTTCTCAGGATGATATTTCCATACTTCATGGGTTAAACAAATTCGGGAAGCTTGAACATAGTTTGGAGAAAAACAATGAGAAGTAGAAGGAGTAGTTTTTTAACATATCAAGCAAATACTATAATCACAAGGATGAACCGAGAAATCTAGAAAGGATTTTACAACTTTACATATCGCCACAACATTCAAAGGCAAGTTGTTGATCACCGGAGGATTGAATCTAAGACGCTTTTGCATATGATATCTGGGGTATTCTTTTCTTTTTCATATTGATTTTGATTTTTTATATTAATCCAAAAAGCATCATCTATTGAAATGTTAATAAGCAAACTAACATATAGATGAACAAGAGAAGAAAAAAAGAGAAAAAAATAAGAGAAATAAAATAAAAGAAAAAATAGAAAGAATAGAGTTTCTTTATTTTGTTTCAAGAATAGAGTTTAAAAATCAGGGTGAAGGATATATATGATCGTCCTAACACGAAGGAATAATCTATCAATGATTCTGAAGAGAATAATCGCAAGACTTAGTGTGCTATACAATTCAAAGTCTCAAAGTGAGTGTATGTCATAATACATTGGCTGAACCAAGAAAATGAAGATTGAGTTGAGAGATTTTGGGGGCATGTTTTCAGCCCAACATTGAGATAGAAGGAAGATCATATTGATGGGTCATGGGCAAAATTACAGTCAAAACCAAAGGCGAGATGAGGTGATACTAAGATCAAGAAGTAGAAGAATGTGTCTCTATATGACTTCAGGGATAGAGTTTTAGGTCTACATGGTCGACCTATCATAAATGAATGATTTATCAGTAAATCAGCATTATAGCCAGATTTCATATGCCAAACAATTCAGAAGATTTGAAATGAATATTCTGCCATAGTGTTTTGTTCGGTTCAGAAAATGATGATTGAACCTCATCGAAGTGGAAAGAGTTTTGAGACTTGGGGCATGTATGTGCCTTAATTTTAATATTGAAGAAGACTCACCGTGATGATTCGATGAAGAGACAACAGTTAAGCCCAAGAAGAGCGGGGCAATGTTTCAGAATTGAACTTCTTGAAATGATAGATTTTGTTCTGACCAGTTGTAGACTCTCTAGGTGAAATGCTAGCAAAAGTGGCAGAAAATATGTATTGGAAAATATAAGAATGTGCCAAAATGAGTCTTTTGCGTGCAAGTATACACGGTCTGCAAGTAATACAACAGGTAAGCTGAGTATCGATCCTACAGAGATTGTCTTGGAATTCAATTGCCTTGATTGTTACTTGCCTTAAGAAAAAGTTGATTTGATTTGAAATTGGTTTTGGAAAATAATTAAAAAGTAAAGAAATGAAAGAAAAGTAAAGACGTTGGCAAGAAAGGTGTTTTAATGAATGATGAGCGTTGGCAGGGAATGCCTGGTTTTCACGCTATTCATGTCGTGCCAGCCGTTAACAACAACCTATCTTGGCATTGTTTTCTGAGCAGATTCAAAAGTAGAAAAGCCTCTCTCGATGGTCATTGCCCTAAATTGATCATGTAAAAACCCTTATATCTCTATAGTGTTTGTTTTTAAATAAACCAATTTGATTAAGATCCAATCTATACTCCTAAGGGGTAGATTTCACTCCCGAAGTAAGTTCATCTACTTGAACGACTTCTCTCAAAGCTTCTCTCCTCAGTATTCGACAACTTATTCGTTTCCACCCCAAGTCTGTTAAGATATTAAGGTGCAATAGGTCAACAGTGCCAACTTTCGCTTGGCAGAGTATTTAGGAAATATTAAAGTTTGCTGAATAGATGAAACTTTGCCAAGGCAGATTTATTATTAAAAGCTAAAGCATGAAAATGACATAAAAACCAAACATCCCCCACCAACTATTAAATTAGTTCATGGTGAGGGAGTGAACCAACAATCCACAAACGTTTTTGGAATACATCATCCTTAAAAACAAAGTAAAATAACTTGAGAGAGAGAATGGGCTAGAAGGGGTCTCTCGATGCAGCCCTTCAAGATCCAGACTTCTCGTCCAAGTTGGTCGGACCACCCTTCTTTGGTGTAGCCGATCGTCAATCGTCACACAAACACCAAATCCTCACGATCCAATCTTCTCCTCTCATCTCCCCTTAAAGTCTAGCTTGGTTGATGTTTAAATAGGCGTGCAAAGAAGGGATAGGATAAGCCCTTGAGTTTGAATTTAAAATGTGCAAGGGATAAGATGCATGATCATCTTATCCAGATTTGAAGTGATAAACTGATAAGCTGATAAGGTGATAAGCTGATCAGCTTAGGGCTGACGTCATACTGCCGACACTGCCTTGGCATCAAAGCTTGGCATAAATCTGCCAACCAATCTTGGCACCATCTTGTCAGCTATTTTTTCGGAGATTGATCCAATTGCTATCTTTTTAGAGCCTGATCTTATCATATTTTTTCGGGGTCCAACAGCTTCTTGACGTGGCATCAAGTTCACTTCTCTTCCATCCGATGCTTGGCATTGTCTGGTCCATCTGTGCTAACAACACTCGGCATTCTCATTGGCATTCTTTCCTGTGTTGCTTTTCTGGGCCAAATACTATGTCAAACCTGTAAAATTGCCAACAAAACAACCCTTCACACTGGCATAGACAAAACTCTAAACTCCTTATGAAAATGCATGATTCTAACATCCTAATGCAACTAAATGTACCTAAAAACAAGTAAAAGCATTGCAAGATTGGCATTAAAAACAGTACTTTTGGAGAGGTAACACCAGTGCAAGTCAGCAATCTCCTTTCAAGATGGGACGAAAGATGGAGATTTAGCAAAGACAGAAAGCCCATGGAAATTAATGGTGATTAGCCAGAAGGCGAGGGTTTTTCCCCAACAGTCCTAAAAATGACTCCACTCATGCATCATTTGTAGTTAGACGTACTTATGTTAGGAGCGTGCTAACTTATACCATCATAGCATTTTCTTTATCTTAAATAGGTATTCGAAGATTGATAAAAGGTTGGATCTACAGCTTCGCTAGAAGAGAAGTAGATCTTAACAAAGAATCAAGAGTCCTTTGACTTGCATGATTATGAGTTCTAAAGGTCTTCCAATCTTCGGCTATTTGGGAGCAAAAGCATCTTTTCATTCCAAAACGATCTGAAGTTAGGGCATTCAGTCGAGGTATTCCGATAGTCTCTAAGTGAGTTACCACTTCCATTCAAGGTATTCTTGTAGTGAGACACCACTTTTTATAAGGTATTTCGGTAGTCTCAAAGCAAGGTGCCATTTCATATTAAAACTCATATTTCCTAATTTTACCCTTCCTTAAGGATGTTTTTCTTAAAACAAAAAATTCCTTAATTCGACCATTTCTCAAGGATGTTTTTCTTAAAACAATGAATTCCTTAATTGGACCATTTCTTAAGGAATTTTTTCTTAAAACAAAAAATTTCTTAATTCGACCCTTTCTCAAGAAATTTTTCTCCCTTTCTCAAGAATGTTTTTCTTAAAACAATGAATTCCTTAATTGGACTCTTTCTCAATGATGTTTTTCTTAAAACAAAAAATTTCTTGATTCGACCCTTTCTTAAGGACGTTTCATCTTAAAACAAAGAATTTCTTAATTCGATCCCTTTCCTAAAGATGTTTTATTAAAACTCAGACTCCTCGGTTTTATCCTTTCTTAAGGATGCTTCTCATAGCTCAGGGATTTCAAGCGAGGAGTTTCAAACTAGCATTGAGAATTGCAGAAAGAGGAAGGGCGAACGGTTCTATATAAGAGGGACTCGCAGCTCGGAACCTTCAGAAAGGAAAGTCAGATAAAATTAGTGCTTATGATCTTTGCTTTATTTTTGTTCCACAAAAATAAACAAAAAGGGCAGCTGTAATCACTAATTTTATCCGGGGTGTTAGCCCGTTTTTATTTTTGTGAATAAGGGGCTTTGGTTATTATTACTCTTTTTACATATTATTATAAACTATTATTCATTAAAAAAATCCCAAAATATTATTATATATATGTCACTATGTTAAAAAAATCCCAAAAACATTATTAGTATTAGTACACTTGGTTAAGTTGTCCTAAGTAGTATACTTATTTCTATTATGTACTATTATTTGATTTGAAAAGAAAAACTCACAAAAAATATTATTGTTATTATGATTTGCTTTTTGTTAGCATTACACATCACTTTTACCATCTATTATTTATATTATTACTATTATTATTTCGGTCTATTATTATTACATTATTATTATATTATTATTTTATTTTTATATTATTATTATTATAAAAAAATAGAAAATTAAACTAATATTAAATAATAAAACCCAATGTTTTATACAGTTCAATTACAAACCCCAACAAAAATTATTATTATTTTACATTACAAGTCGGCCCAATAAGGCCCTAAATAAAATAAGCTATAAATTACAAGTCTGAAACCCTAATCTCAGTACTTTTGGCACAGCCACACGCCAACTGTTAGATCTGGCGAGATTTGACGATCCAGATCGTTCCACTAAAGGAAACCCTAAACGCTCCCCTCAGTGCCCGGGTGTCGTTTCATCTTAGCCTTTGGATTGGAAGTGCAACAGAGGTCAATATCATTTCCCACACGCGTGCGCAACACTGCCCGGCTTTTCATCTCTGCCACGCGTCTGACTCGCCAGCTGCCACTATCGCTCTCCTCTGCCGCGCATGCATCTGGCCAAACTTGGTCTCCCCCATACGAGCGGCACCTGCAACACCAACAAACACGAACAGAGACATGCAAACCAGACAAGGACAACATCAAAATATCAGAGATTGGCAGCCATTCCATTTTTTTAATCTATGTAAAAACGACAATAAAAGCCAGATCAAAAATCCAATGTAAGGAACATAAAAATTTTTGGAAGGAGCAATACAAAAAGAAAAAGGAACAGTTTCACAAGGTATATTTTTATTTATTTTTGATATCGCAAAAAGCAAACAAAAACACAAAAAGCAAAAAATAGAAAGTTAGGGTTTTTGTTTACCTTCCGATCTTCAAGTCGGAGTCGTGCATATCAGTAGAGGCTCGCGTCGTCGAGGATCGACCCCGCTTCGTGTCTCTTCACCTTCTTGTTTCCTTTTAGGTTTTTAAGTTTTTGGGTTTTCAAAAAAGGTCTTGGGCTTTTTAGATCGGTGAAGAAGGGAATGGACTTTGAAGGTTTTAAAAGGGGATCCGGGTTTAGATTGAAGAAACGTAGGTTTTGGGTTCGGGTTGAAGCCGCCAGCCCCTAGCTAGCAGCGGTCGAGGCGACGATGGATGGTGATTATCCCATCAGATTCTGGGTTTTAAAACAGAGAGGGGCGGCGTTTTTTAAGCCTTCCAGAGAGTCTTCCCCCCTTTTAAAAAAAAATAATATGTAGTTCAAAATGGTTTATTAAAAAATTGAATTTTATACTCAGCCTCGTTTTAAAATTGGTCTATTAGCAACATAAAGCCTTCTGCCTTTTCAAAATTACTCCCAAGCCATTCCGCGTTTCCAAATACTCTCCTCGGTCCTTACAAATTTTTTGAAAGTTTTAATCTCATCCCTTTGGTTTCTAAATCCGTTTTTAGTGGGTTAATGCCCGTTTTGGTCCCTCTTTTTTTTGTTTTTTAAAACTACACCCCTTTCTATCCTGTTTTTATTTCGAATCGACCCCCTTGTTTTATGTTTCTTACTTTTCAATCCTCTTATATAATGTTTATATATATATATATATATATATATATATATATATATATATATACTATGCCATCTTCTACTGTACGTATATATATTATACTATTTATATCTAATATTATATATAATATATATTATTCTATAATATTTATTATAGATATTATTATTCATATATTGTATAATATTACTTATATTATATTATAGTACGTATTTGTACATTGTTTATTTATATTTTACGTTCGAATCGGCCTTACGGTGACCCGCAACAGGAATGACCCGTATTATCATGGCCCGTTTAGTGTAACCTTTAAATTTCCGCATTTATCTTTTCCGCACTTTAATTTCTCGTTTTTAATTTCCGCCTTTAATTTTCTCGCATTTTATATTTTCGCAATTTACTTTCCACATTTACGTTCCGCTATTTAATTTCCGCATTTTATTTTTGTTCGATCCGGTCTTTTTCGGATTTTTCCTTTATGTATCTTTTATTTTTGTTTGATCTGGTCCTTTTCCGGATTCTTTAATTTTCGTATATATTTTCCTTGTTCGTATTTATTTCTCGCATTTGCCTCTATCTTCTTTATTTATTTACAATTTTGTGACATATCCTAATTTGTCATTCATTCGACTTTTAATCTGATTAATTACACGCCATTAATTAATTAACTTATTAAAAGAGGTGGTTATTAATTCCAATATTTGTGTCGTAACAGTCCTGACTCAATGGATGTTGACCAAATATTTGAATTAATTCTTACCGTCCGAAGGTAAATGAAATTTGAGATAAAATTTTGACAAGTCATGACATCATCCTTAATTGCTTGCATCATGCATAAAGGTGATGAACGAAGTTCGAACCATAAATTAACACGACAGTCGGGCTTATTCAATGTCGGTTTAATCTATAGTCCGAGATATCGTCACCCTTATTAACTAAATGCTTAATTAATTCGAATTCACCAAATTGACAAAGCCCGTCTAATTACGATCTAAAATCAATCGCGAACAATCTAATTAAAGTCAATTTAAATTTCGATAATTTTCATCAATTAAAGGCAACATATATTTTGGTACCGATTTTCGGGCGTGATGGGGGTGCTAACCCCTCTCCACGCTTAACTAACTTTCGAACCCGTTTTTTGAACAAATCTCTGGTTTTATGGTGTCTGGCCTACCTTAGTGCTCGGTGGCAACTCCAAGTCTTTTATTCTCCAAAAACGCTGAGTCTTTTTCATTTTCAAAAATGCCAAGATATTCTAAAACCCCACTTTTTGAAGAATTTTTTTCAAAGAATTTGACTTTTTCTAGCAATCAGAAATTTTTTAGGTCACTACAGGATGTAGACATTAAAACGATGGATGCATAAAATATCAATTTTAGTGCATTCTAGTAAATTTAGTGATGAAATAAAAAGAAAAGCAGTGACTAAAATAGAAATATGATAATAATTTGGTGACTAACAATATAATTTACCCTAAAATAATACAAGGGGATGGGAAGAGGTGTTGGTAAATGAACATAGTGTTCGACTAACTATTTGTGAACCGTTTGTATAGTGTTTGTTTATTAAGCTAAATAAACGAGTATAAATAAAATTTTTATGTGCGTTTAATAAATGAACGAACACGAATATAGGTATGTTTGATTCGTTTATATTCGCGAACAAGCTTGTATATAAGCTCGTTTACCCTGCTCCATTTTTTCTTTTCTTTTTCTATATTTTAAATATTGGTGAAGATAAAGACTAAATTGAACATAAAGTGAACTTTAGAGTTCAAACTATGAAGCCTAAGGAGCTTAAGGACTAGTGTTGTAATTTCACCATTTGACTATAAACGAATATGTTTGTGTACATTAAATGAACATATTCGTGAACGTAAACAAACGAACACAAAAACTTTCAATAAATAAATAATCGAACATAAACACATTATTAAAATTTTAAACGAACACGAACTAAATATAAATTCCATCAAAAATAAATAAATGAACAATAATATAAACTTGTTTGTTCAAGCTCGGTTCATTTACGCCATGATCGTTGGTTGATGATTGTAATTTCACCATTTTGACTATAAACGAATATGTTTGTGTACAATAAATGAACATGTTCATGAACGTAAACAAACAAACACAAATACTTTCAAAAAATAAATAAACGAACACAAACACATTATTAAAATTTTAAATGAATACGAACTAAATATAAATATCATTAAAAATAAATAAATGAACAAGAATATAATTTTATTTGTTCAAGCTCGGTTCATTTACGTCACGATCGTTGGTTGATGATTGGGCAATGGAGTAGGTTAATGGGGATTGTTGTGAATCCCAATGTCATCCGATTGATTCCCCTCCCAATAATAAATGCAATGTATAAATCGAATACGGAAGGGTAAGTGGGCTTCCTTTAAGACCTCAAATATGGGAAATGGTGGAGTTATGAACTACTATGTTTAATTTAAACATTGCATCAACCTTGTCGTTTGAACTATCTTTATCAATTTGGGGCGATAATTAAACCATCCCCTTCCATTGGACCATTCTTTCTTCAGTATTTCTTTTAAGTATGATTAGTGCTTGTCGACTCGATTATGAAAATACGAGTAGGGAGAATTCTTCCTATAATAAATCTATACAATATTCAATCCTGATTAATCAATTAATGGATTGAATATCAATACTATTACACCAAAACGCACACACATATGCAGGGACGAAACTCTCTCGAGACTAAAAGGGCCCGACCCCTATTATAAAATTTAAATATTTGATAAAATTTGGTCTAATAACAATTTGATTTCTATATAAAATAAGTTTTTAAATTGAAAGATACAAGAGTTTCTTAAATATATAATCAAGTTGGAATTGAACTAAAGAATAATGAACTCATGTCTTCAATTTTTTTAATAATAATTTAAGTTCTTATAAATATAAATATTAGACAAATTAAACATTGTCTGTGAATTTTAAATTTAAATACTTAAGTATTTCTAGTTTTTTTAAATGTAATATTTTGGCCATGCTTTCGATTATGACTCCGTCCTTGTATATATGGATTGTACTAATCACAGCCAACAATATATAAGGTAGGCAGTAGCTGACCCTCGACCAGTCTCCTCTCTTTCTCAAAAAGCTTTGAGTTTGCTTCCGCATTTGGTAGCTGTTGTTTCATTATTTCTCAGGTTTTTTTCCCTATCTCTCTATATATACATATACACCCCTTTAATCTCAACTCCTCCAACACCATGAACAACATGGCATTTGAATACCAGGAGGTAAGCTCTAGATGGGGTTTTAATTTCTGCATCACTGTTTACAAAATTTCCAGCTTGTTATTGCAAAACATTCTTTCTGTGTTTTTAGAATTTTGAGACTGAGTTAAGCGTTTGATGATGGTGTAGGAACATATAACGAACTCAAGAGGAACATTGCTTTTCACCTGCAGATGGTTGCCTTTCTCTTCTCCAAAGGCTCTTGTTTTCCTTTGCCATGGTACCCCCTTCTCTCTTTTTCAGTGTTTTAGTCTGTAATTAGTGTATGATTAATCAGCTAAACACCCCAAAAATACAAAAAAGGTAAAAGCTGAGTTGGATCATTAATGGCGTTTGCAGGTTATGGCATGGAGTGCAGTGAATTCATGAGAGGTAATTAATAAATACTCTTGACTAACTTACTTTCCTTTTCCACGTTCTTTTAAGACAACCCAAAAAACATGAAATCATTGAAATCTGAACTCTCACAAGATCTGTATGATGATAATACAGGCAATAGTCACATTTTTCCCTTAAAATATTGAATGGTTTCTTGTATTTCCGGTTTCTGTGATGAAAATGAAAACGTGGGTCAGATCTTTCTGGTTAGGTTGCCAACAATCTGTTTGGTCCATCGTCCCCACCAAGATTTCTCTCATAAAGTCTTATTACAAGACACCATAAGTCTAAATCATGGTTACCATGTTTTTTAATAGAATGCGGAACCAGGCTAGCCGCGGCGGGATACGCGATGTTCGGGATCGATTACGAAGGACATGGAAGGTCCAAGGGTGCTCGATGTTACATCAAGAAGTTTGAGAACATAGTTAATGACTGCAGTGTTTTTTTCAAATCTACCTGTGGTATGAAACTTGCCATAATTTACTTGGCCAAGGCCAACTCCTTTTGTTTTTACTTCATCCGCCTATGGTTGAATTGTCCAGCTCGGGAAGAATACAGAGACAAGAGCAGATTCTTGTATGGAGAATCAATGGGAGGTGCAGTGGCCTTATTGCTTCATAAAAAGGACCCTTCCTTTTGGAATGGTGCTGTTCTTGTTGCTCCCATGTGTAAGGTAATGGTGAAATCGTATAAATCGAGTATATGTATGTATTCATATGTAACATAAGGTCTGTTTTTCAGCATTTCTAATTGTACAGAAAGTTTACAGATATCAGAGAAAGTGAAGCCACACCCGGTGGTGGTGAATATATTGACTAAAATGGAAGAAATCATACCGAAATGGAAGATAGTACCTACAAAAGACGTCATTGATTCGGCATTCAAGGATCCTATTAAGCGTGAACTGGTGAGGACTCGACGAGTGTCGGTGCTTCGGAGATTTCAAATGATTTAATACCGTAACTATAGCTCACCCATGGTGTGTATCTTTGGTTTCATGATGGCTGCAGATAAGGAACAATACGCTGATATACCAAGACAAGCCTAGGCTTAAAACAGCACTAGAGATGCTCCGAACCAGCATCAGCCTTGAAGATGGTTTAAATGAGGTATAAAAATCATCCCCTCTCGAGCCTTCGCCATTGTAAAAATGCTACTATTATACATGGTTTCCATGCTTGCTTTCAACTTCAAACACCAATTATGGGAAAAGCTAGTAAGCTACACTGTCTATGTAAAGTTACTGCATTGTAGGGGGTAAGTGAGTCATAAATGAGAGTAGTTCCTTGTTACACTAGTCATTGGTTTAAATGCAGTGAGAAAGTTAGGTAGAAAGATTATTGTTGCCGATGGACCGGTCGAGATTCTAGAGCCTTTTCATTTATTTTGCATTTAAAACTTGTTGGTGTGGGTTGTTCTTTTGGCAGGTGACACTCCCTTTCTTTGTGTTGCATGGGGAAGCTGATACAGTGACGGACCCTGAAGTAAGCAAGGTATTGTACGAGAAAGCGAGCAGCCGGGACAAAACAATAAAGCTGTACCCGGGGATGTGGCATGGTTTGACATCGGGAGAGCCTGATGAAAACATAGAGATCGTTTTTGCAGACATTACAGCTTGGCTCGACAAGCGGTGTGATGTCATGACTTTCGATCAAATTCTTCGTCCGTTGAATGAAGGGATCGAAAAGCTCGATTATAGGACGGTATCAATGGCCGCAACTAGCAGTAGAATGCAATCAAATGGTACGTATTTCTGTGGAATGAAGAGATTTCGCATGCAACATCGCTCTGCAATGTAGCTTTATAGTGATATTAGAGTATATCTGCTGTCGATTTATATTTCTGATCTGCACTATAATTTCGTATCACGTTCTACCAAACATAAAAATGCAGAATTTAAACAAAGAGCTTTATGTCACTTAAGCAAGGTTTCGGATTTGGGAATTGTGGAAATAAAAACCAATGATATAACTCGGTCATTGTTTAGGGGTTCCGGTCAAAGCTCACATGACTATTGGACACCTAACCGCATCAAACCAACTACAAACCAATCAAACTTCATTATCAAAAAGGGAACCTCCAAAATCTATTCTAAAGAAACTTCATTTGCTGCTGCTGCTGTTGCCAACGCTAACTATATTGTTTCAATGGGGGGAAAACAGAGGGCTCTTGCACTGAACAACTATATTTGATTTGGTGTTTCAAATGGTGTAAGAGACCTTAAGATGATGATCCACTGTTGGTGTTGCTGCCCTCCTTGTGGTCACCGAATATACGTTGCCGAAAGTCCGAAACCATTAGAGGGAGACCCTTGCGGAGGGCCACCTTGGGTTCCCAACCAAGTAGCTCTTTGGCTCTCGCGATATCAGGCTTCCTCTTGTGCGGATCATCTTCTGTGTTGGGTCGGAACTCGATCTTTGCATCCGGGTCGATGGTTTCTTGAACCACCTGTGAATCCACAGGGAGAAATCTCATTCATTTCCAACACATTTCTTATCAGCAAGATTTATGCAGTATGTTCTTACCTCAGCAAGCTCAAGCATGGTGAATTCTCCTGGGTTTCCAAGATTAAAAGGTCCAATATGTTCTCCTTCCATCAACCGCATGAGACCCTCCACCTGTTTCAACAAAGCTTGTTTCCTAATAAATAATGCAAGACACTTTGGCAAACCCAAAGCTTGATCCGGATATAGTCGGAAGCTACGTAACTCCCAGCACCGGATCTCATACAAAAACAAACTAGTTTACAAAATTATAGCAAATAATGAAAGATCACTTACCAATCAGAAACATATTGGAAACTCCTTGTCTGCTTCCCATCACCATACACAGTCAGAGGCTCCTTCCTTAAGGCCTGTGCTACGAAATTGCTAACGACACGACCATCATCGATGCACATACGAGGTCCATAAGTATTGAAAATTCTGGCAATCCTAACCTGAAACAGCAGATTTAGACACAGTAGAATAAAACTAGTTTATGTTATCCGAACTCGAGTTGAGGATCGTATTATATGTTCGACATAGGTATATTTGTTTTCTTTTTTTAAATTATAGCATTATTTGATTCTCGATTTAAACAAACCTCAACCCCGGCTCCTCGGTGATAATCCATGGTCAAGGTTTCAGCAGTACGCTTTCCCTCGTCGTAACAGCTACGGACACCTGCCCCAGACAAATTCAGACAGCTTTTATTTTGCTGGACAAAACAAAGAAAATCTTTTGGAATATGTAAACACAGAAAATGTTTGTCGGAATGTAAACAAAGAGACACGCGTCCAAACTACAATAAACACAACCCAGTTAGATCTCAACCTTCACATTAAACAAGTCTTACTAGGGAAATTTTACATAAATATCCCCCAACATTTAGATTCCTCTCACACGGTCACACTACCCATCCCCAAGTACAATGAAAATAAAAAATGTTGCTATATTTCATAATTTTTCAATATTTTCAATTAAATTTTTTTAAAAATTTAATTAAACCTCTGTATTTTTAATAAAAAAATTTAACTTAAACACTTCAGTTTTTTGAATGTTTTAATGTAAACATTGAAAATTTTAGAACTTTAAATAGGCCAATCAAACTGTGTTACAAAGATCCGCCGCTGCCGACTTTTTAGATTTTCCGGTAATAAAACATTCTTTTAAGAAAAAAATAGGTTATAATTTTCATCTTGATTTCCTCTATCATATGTAAATTTAGAATTTGGAGTAATATTTGTATATAGATTTAATATTCTTCCTTGTATAATAATTGTAACTTGCATTATTAATTATTTCACCTAAAATACTAAATAGTAAATTCCCTTTTCAACATAATCAAAAAAGAAAAAAAATCTATTTTCCAAATAATGACTTGTATGAGCTGTTTTTAATGGGAAAAAGAAATCAAATTAGCATTTTAAGGAGGATAATTAATAATTAGAGGTGATGACTGATGTGCTCTTAAAAATATATTTATAAAAAAATATTAATAAATTATTATAATTTATAGATAGAGTAAATGGTGTACATACATACAAATTTATTAATTTTATTTAATTCCCACAAATTATGTCCCTCATTGTTTTTACCGTGTAAGAGATGTGTATAAAATTATTAAAACGATTGTTTTATTATTAAAAAATTAAATTTTATTTTGTTGAAAAATTAAAAAAATAGAAAAAAAATTATTTTTTTTAATAACACAACTTAAGTAAGATGATTTTAAAATATTTAGTGAGACAAAAAGAGTATAATAATAGAATTAGGTTAATAATTTTGATAAAAAAGAATTAGGCTAATAATAGAAAAAAGGAAGAAAGGAACTAACCGATGGGATTAACGTTTCCCCAGTAAGTTTCTTTCTGAGGATGTTGCAGCGGATCTCCATAGACTTCGCTTGTACTGGTCAACAAGAACCTGGCGCCTACTCTTTTTGCCAGACCTAACATGTTCAGTGTTCCCACCACGTTTGTCTTGTGGAAAACACACGCGCTATCAGTTAAAGAAATAAATCAATGCAAAAAACATAAAGGAAATACAGAGTTAATTGAATCGAGATTTTCTAGTATTGATGAGGATATGATTGTTTTGACGGGGTTGAATTTGTAATGAACCGGGGAAGCCGGGCAAGCGAGGTGATAGATTTGGTCAACTTCCAGCAGCAACGGTTCAACGACGTCGTGTCGGATGAGCTCGAAGTTCGGGTTCCCGAAATGGTGCATCATGTTCTCTTTCCGTCCGGTGAAGAAGTTATCGACCACGATCACGCTGTCTCCTCTCGCAATCAGACGGTCCACGAGATGGGATCCCACGAACCCGGCTCCGCCCGTCACCACGATCCTTAAACCCTTCCGTTTCAGACCTAACGGGGTCTTGCCCGTCGGGTTGGCAGACCCGAACCCGAGGCGGTGCCGGGAGGAGGAGAATTTCTTCTGGTTCTCGATGGGGAAGTAGGTGATGGAATCCGGGGTCAGGGTGGTGAAGCGGCCGCAGGGAGCGGCGTACTGAGCCGGCGAAGTTGGGAAGACGGTGAAAATCAGGCTGGCTATGGCAATGCCGACGAAGACGAAGAGAAGGCGTTGTTCGCGGAGGAGGTAATGGATCGGGCGGGTGACGGAGGTCCATGGTTTGACGGGTTTGGGCGAATATGGATCCGAAGCAGGCTGGGTCTCAGAGCCTCTATAAATCAACTCCGATCCCATTGTTTTTCAACTACAACAAAGATCGAACTCGATTTGTAGGATGAATTTAAAAGAAATTTGTTGAAGTGAGCCGCCGGCGAGCTGAAGCTGAGTTGGAACGGAGGTGGTGTTGTGAAAAGGAACAAGGTTTTGGTCTGTAAGAACAAAAGGGAGGCTAAATATAAATAAGGGCTTATTAACGATGGGTATTACGGAAGTACCCTAATATTTTTAAAGTTATTTCAGTTGGGAAAGTAAACTGACGGGAGAATTTGGATCTCCAAAAGGAGCGCTCGGTTGGTCATTTCTGATTTGCCTTTTTTCCCGGTTTTTGCTATGGAATAAACTAACCCTCAGTACTTAAATTTGGTTTTTTTTTTCTCTTAATTTTGATTTATTTTTATTTATATCACTTCTTCAACTTATTTTTTTTATTTTTCTTAAATAAGATATTAGATTTTATTAAAAAAATAAAATAAATTCAACACACTCAAATCATAAAAAGATCTTGAATATCAAGTCTAACAAAATAACTCTTAAAAAAAGAAAATTAAACATGTAACCCAAATGACATAAAGAAAAAGATTAAACCTTGAATACTCCGTTCATCTTTTACAAAAAAATCCAACAGCCACCATGAAAATATTTTTGTCTCTTCCAACTAGAAATTATATTAAAATATAAGTAGAAATAAAAAAAATAATCTTGTATACTGTTTCAATAACGATTTTGATTGCATCGACAACTTATCATAAAAAGAATACAATCATATTAGATTGTTATACGAACTCCAATTATCATAAATATAGACAAAATTACAAAAATCGTCATACAGAAGAAGACGAACAAACACAATGTCACCCTTGAAGAAATAAAGTTCGAGAAAGACTTTGAAGAAAATATAGCGGCTAGGATTTTTTATTCAATACTTATTTTAGAATTTTAAGTTGTGTTATTATGGGATTATATTTTGTGACAAATCTTGAAGAATTACATCATCAAAATAATTAAAATTTTGTCAAATTTGTTGTTGCTGTTGGGCTAATGGGGAGAGGGTTTCAAATCTTGTTTTGCTTGGCGTTTGACCGTACCTCTTAAGGTGCAAGCTTTTGTTTGGTTTACTTGTAAGGGCAGGTTGCTGACGGTCACTTTCCTTCGACAACGCGGAGTTTTTTTGCCTGAGTCTCAGGACGTTGTGCTTGGTGTGGTGAGGTAACTGATGCAGCCGATCACATTTTGTTTTCGTGTGATCGGGTGAGGAAGTTGTGGGTTCGTTTTCTAGGATGGTGGGGGGTTTCATTGCTTTTACCAAAGACGTTTCAGGAATTCTTAGTACCAGCATTGCATTGTTCGTTTACCGGTGTTGTTTGGCAATGGTGAGTGTCGGGTTGTGCCGCCATGTTATGGTCTCTCTGGCTTGTTCAGAACGATAAAATTTTCAATGAAAAAAGTTTGTCGATGGATGATGGTTTTTTTTTTGGCTAAACTTCGATTGTTGTTCTGGGTTAAAGCCTCTAAAAAATGAAAAATATTGTAGAGGTTCAGTGGTGGGATTGCCCATGGATCTGCTCCCCATCTTCTTTTTGGTCAGGTCAGAGGCATGTTATTTCTTGGATTTTGCCAAGCGAGGGTACATTTAAGTTCAATGTGGAAGGTGCGGCCCGTGGGAAACCAGGACCAACGGGTATGGGGGTGTGTTGCGAGATTGGCAAGGCGTATATGTGCCTTATTCTCGGGACCTCTTGGTTGTTTGGACTCCAATGAAGCAGAGTTGCGAGCGATAGCTTTCGCCGTTTCGATTTGTTTGGAATTGCATTGGCGCGACAATTTGAGTTTGGTGATTGAATCAACTCAAGTGGCGATTGGTTGGGATTTGCAAGTGAAACATCGATCTTAGAAATTATGGGACTTGTTTCGCAGCATTGATATAGCTTGTGAGGCGTTGCCTCATGTATGTTTTACTCATACTTACCACGAGACTAACGGTATTGCAGATAGTTTAGCGAAAAGTGGAATGGATAGGCGATCGATTTTCCGAGTTATATATTGAATGGTCTTTATTGCGCTGTGGATCATGGGAGTTTTCTTTTCTTACTGTTTTCTTCTTTGCTTCGGTTGCATGTTTTTTTTTTGGGTTAGTTTGTTGAGTTTGGCAGTAGGGGTTGGATTGTGTTGCTTTTTGCTGGTGTTTTTTCCTGCATTTTTTTTTGTTTCGACTTATCTAGGAGTACTCTTTTCCTCCATTTAAGTTTAAGGAGATTTTTAATGAGGCTCTTGATAATTTTCTTGTATGATTTTCTCAAAAATAAATCATACTTATTGATAAAAATAATTAAAAACTCAAATTAAAGACCAATGCAAAAATATAAAAAGATTAAGGACTAAGTTGAAAATATCGTCAAATTCAAGTGATAAGTTACTTTATCCTTTTTATTTTGACGTTGAAAAAAATATTCATTACTTATTAGCAATTTATTTTTTATTAAATAGAGATTGTATTCTCAGGACAAATATCGAGACTCGAACCCACAAGACGGGGTAATATGATCATTATTAAAATTTTAATTATGTGACTTTGCAATTTTTGTTCTGAATTACTAGATCAACAAATCAAATATTGATAATTATACCAAAAAATATAAAAGTATTTATTCTGAAATACGTTAAAAATATTGTAGGTATATAATTATTAGCTGAATACTATATTTTCATGAATATTTATGGTGCATTTCGATGAAAATTTTGATATTTTAAGAAAATTTTAACATTTTAAAATGCACCACAAAAGTATTGTTTTTGTAATTAATTAATTTATTTTTTAAATAAAATTCAAGCTCTTAAAATTTTATCAGGTAAACATAATTATAAATGATAATAATAAATTTGAAAATAAATATAGTCAATATGTTTATAATCATATTTGTAATAAGGATTAACTATAAAATAAGTGCCCAAACTATGCCTCTTTTTTGTAATAGGTGCATAAAGTTTTTTGACTGAAATAGGTGCCTCAAGTTTTTTTTTTGGCCAAAGTAGGTGCCTTAATTGACTTTAAAAACAAGTAAAAACTGAAACTTTAGGCACCTATTACAAAAAGAGGCATAGTTTGGGCACTTATTTTCTAGTTAAACCTTGTAATATATATATCAATATTATTATATAATCTTTGATTTAATTAAATGATGTTTTGTTGTTTAAGAGTGTTGTACCTCTTCCAAACACCACCGAAAAATTATTGTGGCTCTCTGCTCGTCTCACGATGGGTAAATCACCAATTTTATCTTCGTGCCATGCTCCAAGCATGAAACCCGGAGCTTTTCCTCCAAACGTCTTCTACGCCTCCAGATCCATCAGCCCCGAAGGCTTTTACGCTCGGCCATCGTGCCACGACGAGACATCCATCAAGTTTAACTGAGCCTATAGTCTAGCATTCGAAGTTAACATCAGTCATGACCATCAGTAGCCATCATTAGGGCTAGCACGGTCTTGTCAAACATCACTCCATCCGCACAGCCCCAAGAGGATATAAATACCCCAAGACTAAAGACAAAGGGACATGAGATATCACTGTACTCTGATCACCTTCTCTCACTCTCTATATGATTCCGACCAACATTGCTACACTGTTTGCAGCTCCTGATCCCAAGTCAACTATGGATGAACTGCCTGACTCCATAGGCAAACATCGCCTACCGTGGCTCTCGGTCTGTCTTACGATAGGTGAACCACCACTCCTAGCTCCCAAACCTTCCTTCGTCATCCATCTCAACCTCCTTGTTTGTTGCCACCCAAAATCGACATCAATAATTGGTGTGTTGAGCGTGGGCCACTTTTCGATCAAGAGAATTAGTTATGAAGTCTTTTCTGGCTTCGAGTTATCCCAACTGCAAAAGAAAAGGAAGTAAGTAGAACAGGTTATAAATATTTCACCACTAATAGTTGGAGGCTATACCACGGGACTGATAGGACAGTACTAACTCATCTGCATACTGATGATGAGTGGTTGCTCTACAGAAGCGCGAGGCCACAAGGCAGCAACCATACCTTATCCGTAAAAATCGCGAGCTTCCCTCACCATTGTAGGATGTTATTATGGTGGTTGTAATAGGAGTACACCCGCGTAAAGAATCTCGAGAGTCTCTCGTAAAAGCACTTGAAGTGTCCAAAAAGGATGCAAGAAGACCCTGCGGCAAGTAGAAAAGCAACAGTGAAGATAGCATGCACCAGGAGCACCCCCAGCTAAAAACCCCCATTGTAGCTTGTGTTCACCATTAGGGTGATTTTACTTGAACACCTTTAGAGTAAATGTCCTTCAGGAATAAATGTAAAAACACATGAAATATAGGGTAACCTTCGCTCTTTAGTTGTCTATGTGTGTAGGATTAAAGAAAGCGTGGAGGACCCTTCCCCGAAAAAAGAGAATAAAAGCGAAATTTACGGTACAATGAACATTCTACAAATGTCTCTACAACAAATAATCCCCGCTACATATATATACTCATCATCTCATCCACATGTACCTCATTGATGTACTTCTTCCGAAACTCATCCAAAAAGATATCTCATGTCGAAAGTGCAGGCTGTAGACCCAACTCAACGGTCTCCCGCCACTCGTGTGAATTGCCCTTAAGAAGGGAAATAATGCAATCAAGATGATCCTTTAGGCTTTCGCTCATTTTCCTTAAAATTCTTTTTGTATCGTACAGCCACTGATCAGCCTTGATCGAGTCATCCTCACCCAAGCCCTCGAAATTTTTAGGCCCAAAATGGTGAAGCCTCTCTACAAGGATCTTGCGAGGCATCTTAGATTGACTCAGAATAGCTTGCACCACTTGCAAAAGAACAGAGGTAAGATCACGGAAGCGACTCACCTCTCCATTACCGATTTCTCATTCCATCAACTCTTTTCTAAAAAACAAGAAAACAAGGTGGCACATCAGGATTCCAGTATTGTAAAGTGCAACTCAAATTTAGGGATCTGTATTCACTAGACATCTTACCACGACCTCTATACCACCCCAGGGTTTTCTAGAACTGACTAAACCTAAACTTTGATACCACTAAATCTAACACCATGATCCTGATCCGAATCTAAAGCATTACATTCGGGTCTTCCAAAACTGACCCATCAAAAATTTCTCATTTTAAAACCACAAGTTTGGCAATTTTCAAGACATTCGATTCCATAAATCTATTTAATTAAATAATATTAAAAGACTTTACAAAATAGGATCTTCAATTAAAAATACACTAGCAAATCAAATAAAATTATAGACTCGACTGTGGTAAGGTCCTATGAATACAATCAGTCCAAACTAAAACATCAAGTACTGTACTTTGAAGCTGGCTCGGTGCTGAGAAATCCTCCTCGATGTGCTCCTCCAAAGGATAAACTGTCAACCTACACACGGAAAAACCACAATTTTGCACGATGAGCTAAAAAAGCTCAGTGGTACATTTCTACTTTACCGCAATTCATGAATATCATAAAACGAGCATGCATGATAATATAATTAAGAGTGCACAGAAAGACTTATCAAATATAAGGATCGTCTTCTAGCCTACGAGATCACAATTATGTCTCAAGATACCACTATAATATAAAGAGTCTCACAAGCCATCCTAGGCTTACCATACTCGAGGTCACACAGCCCATCAAGTCACTCGAGCTCACATAGCCCACCGAGTTATGCATTCCATTCCCTGATCTCATAGCCCAAGGGTAAAATAGCCAACATCAATTATCCACACGGCAACATAAATAACATACATTCCCTAAATAATGGCCAACGAAGCCCTACATTACCCGTGCTCACACAGCCTTCGGGTTACCCGTGAACACATAGCCTTCGGGTTAGTAGACCATATCCGAATCACCATAGCCACAGATACGTCCTAGACATACTTGGATCACAATAGCCACAACAAGTCTTTACCTGAGGTCACTCAGCCAATCAGGTTACTCGAGTTCACATATCCCATCGAGTTACTCGAGCTCACACAGCCCATCGAATTTAGTTTCTTTATCCTGATCACATAGCCTAAGGATAGGTTTCTAACTGCATCCAGATCATATAGCTCGTAGATACATCAGATGTACTCGATCACACAGCCCGAGAACGCATCCCCTTAGATAAGTGCCCTTGCACTGACTCCAGGACATCTGGATTCCTTTACCACAATCATAAGATAACACATGCTCCCCGAGTATTCATACACCTCAACAAGAGGTAAGTGGCACCGATCTAAGTTATCACGCATATCCCCCAAGGTTATTGCGCGTTACTCTCACATATAAGGATTAAACTTGGTTTCTCAGTTTTATAATTCATTTTACCACCTTAGAAGTCTTTTGGACCATAGTCCTCAAATTATCAACCCCTCAAACTCATTTTCAACATTTACGGGCAGATTGCCCAGTGGGTACCAGTACTGGTACTCGCATACCGATACCGGAATCACTAGAATTTTTGAAGCCTTGGCGTACCAACACTAGAAAACACCGTATCGATACTGGAAAACATGGCATATAGATGCTGGAAAACATGATATCAATACAGGTAAACACCATACTGAAACTGGAGAACATGGTATACCGATGCTGGAAAACATGGCGTACCGACGCTGGAAAGCACCGTACCAATGCTGGAAAACATGGCGTATTGATGTTGGAAAGCACCGTACCGATAATGGAAAAAATGGTGTACCAATACTCAAAAATATGGCGTACCGATGCTGGAAATCATCGTACCGATACACTCTTCAAGAAAACCCTGAGTTTATCCTCGAAACACAGGGCATCGATACTCGCTCCCAACTATCGATATTGAAGCCCAGAATTAGCTTTCAAGGCTCGAGAAATCACTTTTCAAGCCCCCAAAACATAATCTTTAACCCTTTAACTTAATCCTACATCTTATGGGAGTTGATTAGAGTGATTTGCTACCCTTATTACACCTTATTAACCATTAGGGATTCAAGCTCCTTAAAACCAAACTTACACCCATAAATCATAAAACCAAGAAAGACATTCATTTTATGATGTTCATGAAATGTAGGAGTCAGAATGTACTGACCTTAACCAAGAAATTCACGGATTAAGGCATCAACCAAGCTTCTTCCACCTCTCTTCCTTGATCCAAGCTTCAAAACTAAACTCCCACCAACTCAAAAGATAAACACCTTGAAAGATAGACCTTTGTATGCTGATTAAACTTCCCTCCACAACCAAAACGTGGTTCACAACAAAAACTCAAAGATTCAACCTTTTGATAGGGGTTTTTAGGGTGAGGAGATGGATTTGGGAAGATGAAGAAAGCCCCAGACAAAAATGAGCTAATCACTTTTGCTTTTGCAGAAAAATTAAGGAGTCCAAGAGCCTCTTTGTCTTCTAATTGTTTATTTACGAAATTACCCACTTCAAACTCTTCCTACCCAAGATAACCAAAAAGGGCCCAATGACAAGAACAAGCCCAAGAAGGCTCCTATAAGCCCAAAGATAAGGCCCAACAAGATCCAAACATCTGACTCGACATGTCGGTCCAAGACTCGGGTCAACGCCCATTGTTGACTCGAAAATCTGGGTCGTTACACAACCGACAACCTTATTTTTCTTGAACTTCTTCTTCAGTTTATTTTTTATTTCCCAACAAACTCTACACAATCACCAGCCTTAGAAACATTAAACATTTATAATATTCAAATTTATTTGTGTAAAAATATCTCAATTTATAATATTCGAATTTATTTGTGTATAGATATCTCAGATTATAATTTTAATATATAATCTTCATATGCTTCTTTTCATTTCTTAGTTTATTTTTGTTTCTAAAGAGACTAATATAAAATGTGAATAAATTAATAACATTAGTTTAAGTATTCAATGATAAAAGAGAGATGATTGTGGTTGTTATTATAATGTTTTATTAAATATATTAGTAAATATTAAACTATTAGTATATTAATAATATTATTAAATATATAATAATTTAATTTATGTCCTTTAAAATTTCTTTTTACTTATTTAATTTTCCCTCATAAGTTATCCTTTAATAATATAATTTATAAACTTTATCATGTAAAGCAAGTTTGGTTCAATGGCTTGGGCGTTAGCATTTCTTTCTACACGTCTTAGGTTCAAATCCTATGGGAAACAATGTCTTTTTTGACTTTGAAAATTTCTGTTTAATCAGACAGTGACACGTGTCACTGTTTGATTGGATAAAAAATTTATTAAAAATAAATTAATAAATAATAATAATAAAATCAACCAATCAGACGATGACACGTGTCATCATCTGATTAGAAGATTGAATTTATTAAATTTAATTAATATTATGGACTAAAATAATATAATATGTAAATAATATAGACTAAATATGTAATTATATGAATTTTTATCAACTGCCACATCATCATCTCCGTTAGGTTTTAACGACGGCAAGTGGCTTTGTAATACTCGATTTTTGCCCGGGTATACATATATATATATACATATTATATTTTCTCTAAAATAACAAATATAAAATAAATAAATAATAAGTATAATACATATTAGTCCAAATGTCTATTTTACAAATCCATTCCCATGATAAAAAATCAAAGCCCAAATTTCAATTTTTACAATCTGTTGACAGCTTACTACAACTCATTTCAGCCCAACAAAATCATTTTCAATATTTTTCTGCCCAAATCGGTTTTCAAAATAGGAGCTCCGAGTTTAAAACATCGTATAACAAAAGAATAGTTCAAAAATAGTTACAAACTCCACACTTGTAAGGTCATATGAATACAATAGCCCAAAACTAAACATCAAGTACTATACTTTGAAGTGATGAAGTGTTGGGAAATACCTTCTCGATGTGCTCCTCGGCCATGATCAACCTACCAACCTACGAACGGAAAAACGATTTCGAACATTGAGCTTGCAAAGCTCAGTGGTACATTTCTACTCTATCATAATTCATGATTATCATAAAATAAGCATGCAAGATAAATACAGTCTAGAGAGCATAGATAAAACTTCACTATCTATGAGTTACTATCTAGCCTACACAAGCTAGATTTCTTAGATCACCTATGTCAAGGTATTATTAAAACTACAAGAAGTCTTACACACTCTACAATGTTTCATGAAACTCGAGGTCACTCAGCCCCTCGAGGAAAAACATAAACATAAACTATTCATACATGGCACACAAGGCCCAACCATACCCGAGATCTCATCATATCATCAAGGCAAAAGCACACAAGGTCAAAACCACGAATCTGGAGTAAGGCCAATTCATGAAGCATTGGAACATACACTCCGAGTGAGACCAGGTCATGCAGTATCGGAACATACACCTTGGGTGAGACCGGGTCACATAGCATCGGAACATACACCCATACTCAGAATCCTCCATCGAGCATCTTCGAATGAGGCCCGGGTCACAAGCATCAGTAACCTTCATTCGATATCTCTAAACATGGTGTTGCAACACTTTCATTGGGTATCTAGATCCCATCAATCAAAAGACTCGACCAATCAAATGCCTACTCGATATACAACTAACGTGATCCCCAAAGATCTCCCTGTCGCTGCTAAACGTCATCATATCAATTATTTTACATTACCGAGTTATTAATTCATTATGGAGGAGTATATAATTAATCTCATTAATTGTCTCCATTAGTCTATGTTATCTCATTAATTAAGGTGCTCAGCCAACAAGTGCCCACATGGCACACACACATTAATATAGCATCAAGCAACCCTATGATTGCTAACAAATTACAAGTCACCCATTTCAATTACCAAGTTCTTACATATTATGCGCACAAACAAGGGTAAATTCTTGATTTCTCAGATTTACAATTCATTTTACCATATTAGAAGCTCATTGGATCACCGTCCTCAAATTATCAACCCTTAGAACTCAAATTCACATTTTCGGGCAGATTACCCAATAGGTACTGGAACTGGACCTCGCATATCAGTACGGTACCTTGGGTATCGGTACTCACAATGTACCGGTACAAAATTTACTCACTGGAATTTCATCAAATTAGTAAGTACCGGTACAGGTTGACCTATACCGATACAACTTGCAATTGTGTATTGGTATAGCTTGAAGCTCGTACCGATACGTCCCCCACAGTTTATATGTGTTCTTTAACCTAGAACATATGGTACCAGTCGGGCTCCTTGTGTACCAGTACGGAAGCCTAGAAATGACTTCTTAGGCTGGGGAAATCATCCCAAAGACCCTAAAACTCAACCAAAAACTTCTTAACTCGATCCTACATCTTATGGAAGTTATTTAGGTGGTTTACTACCATTTTACACATGATTAACATCAAATCTGAGTTTTACTATTTAAATTCTCATCCACCCAAAATGTACCTAAACAACCATAAACACCACATCTAGCAATCTCAACCATAAAATCAAGCAAGGCAATTAATTTATGATCTTCAAGAAGAGTATGAGTCTGAGATGTACTGACCTTAAGCTAAAAATCCCAGAATAAACTCACCCACTTAGCTTCTTCATCTTCCCCTTATTGACCCAAGCTTGAAGAACCCCAAATCATCTCCTTTTGCCATATAATCATGGAAATCAATTCAAGACTTGAAATAAAAACTAAAGGAAGGTTTAAATATGAATTTACAACAAAGAAATGGGTAGAAATTGTAACACCCCTTCCCGGTCTAGTAGGAATATGGGTTGAAAAGCGTTATCGGTGAACAATACGGTGAACGGTTTATTAATTTTGATGATTTACACGATAAAAAATAAATTATAGATGCTATTTCGATGCAATGATTGACAATGAACAATGTAACTTAGTCAAATTATAATTAAGGGATCATTTGGTAACTTATACAAATTTAGGGACTAAATTGTAATTATTGAAAATTATACAATAATTAGGGTTGCCAATGTGAAATTCAATACGTGAAAGTCTTACTTACAAATTTTCAATGAATTCAGAGTTCAATTACAACTTCAATTAATCATTATAAGATTTAGTGACCAAAATATAACATTCTAAAACCTCTTTTATCATCTTTTACCTAACTTACCTACCTCGGTATCGATACTCGAAGAGGCCGTATCGGTATGCCAAGCTGATATTGCTTAAATTTAGTTTCTAGTAACATAAGGGTGTACCGGTACACCTATAGCCGTACTGGTACGAGGCTGGCTATATAAGGGAGGGGATCGGTACGCCTTGTACCCATATCGAAACTAAATTACACAAAAATTTTCAAGTGACAACATACCGAAACCTATACGGCTTAGGCTTTATCAATACGCTTATCATGACCGTTAAACGGTTAAGCACTTTAAACTCGTATCGATACTGGGTATCGATATGCACAATCAATGCTAACTTAGCCAACTATAGGGATCGATACGGTATCGATACGGTGCTACAATAATTTTCCAGATTCAAATCTTTGTATCGATAATCCAATAGCCGTATCAGTACACCTTTATACTTATGCCCCATATTGCATACCTGTACCGATACGCCATCACCCATATCGGTACGAAACAAGCTTGTAATGACATATTTAGTCTGGATTTTAATCGAATTATGGGCCTTAATCTTATCCAATGGTTACCAAAATTTACCAGCAAACTTAAAAACATCGAATCTAAATGCATGTCAAATTTCATGCCATTCCGAATCCAGTTACCACTTTTTTACTTATTAGTGCATTTTAAGTCATTTTACCAATTTTGTCAAAACATTAACATGCCATATTTAACATTTTAACCCATTCAACATGGTAAACCATATGTACATACAAAATGGGGCTAAAATAACTTGTCTAGACCATATGCCACCATACTAGGAGTTCAAAGGCTAGGTTTACATTACTTTAGCTTGTGTGACTTGCTTCAAAAACTCACCTAGCTCCGATCCTTGATCCGACCAAACTTTAAGTTGAAAATACATGGAAATGAGGTACATTAGGCTTATATAGCATAGTGAGGTAGTCAAAAACAATAACATGAATGCCAACAATATCAATAACATATATATCAATATAAATGATCTCAAATCATGTTTTAACAATAATTTCAATAACTTAATTCCTTGGATTGATATGTGAATATGGATACGTAAATTTCCAACCAACATCGCCAACAATTAATGGTCAATATCCTCCAACATCGCCAATAAGACCAAAACCAACACATCCCTCCAACATCGCCAAATAGAGCCTTAGCTCAAGGACTATAGTCTACTTCGTACCAATGAGCTCATGAATTTTATGGCATGCCAATTGTATCCTATATCCATTCGTATCCAAGGATTCAATACTTAGGCCAATAACAATAACAATATTGGTAGCGATGACATTAACAATGTATCATTAACAATATACAATGATCAATATGACCTTTCTCAATATTTCAATGGCATCGATGACAATGTAATGATTCAATAAGCTTACCAATGGTACCTCCTACGAGGTTTTGATGTAACCATAACTTGAAATCATGGATGCAAATGCAAAAGGAAACATCAATAAAATCGGGAAAAACACCTAGCCAAATTCGTAGACTCTGACTACACTCACCGATACTCCTGAAGCTTTTAGGACTCCCGAAGCTTTTAGGGCTCCCGGATGACAATTCCCTTGTTTTTTTGACTTATTGGTATTTGAAGAATTTGGTGATTCTTCACCTTGATTCACTTGAGCTACAAAAGGAATAGAAATCACAAGGATTTCATCATCAATAACAAATTCCATAGCAATTATTAGCTATGAAAAATAATAAAGATTGAACTTTGATATAACTAGGAAATTCTAGGGTTCTTGAATTCATGAACTTGGATCTTGACATAGTTTTGGTCATGGAATCAATGAACCAATAAAGGGTTATTGCTTACCTGATTGATATCTATAATTTACAATTAAGGAACTTGAGAAATCAAAGCTTAAGTTATCCTTCAATAGAGGTGCTTGCTTGGCTAGGTTGAGAGGTTGAAGATGATGAATGGGAGGTGTAAGCTTGGGAATTCTACCAGGTAACTTTTTTCCTTAACTTTCTTTCTATTTTAATTTTTCAATGCCCAGATCTTTCCTTTAGTTCAAGGAAATTAATCTTCACACCCTACGTGGTGATGATTAGGCTTGAGGAGGGGCTAATCGCGGTTAGTCCCTCAACTCCTCATTCTTTATTCTTTTGTCCCCTAACTTTTAATTTTCTCAATTTAGTCACTAAAACAATTTCCAAAGTTCAATAAGGTCATTGATCAATAACAATACTTAATTAGGGTTTAATAATTCGATAATTAACCACTTGGTCAAAGGTTAATACTAGAGTTTGACTTTCCGATACAAAGTTTCCTCGTTACCGAAATTGAATTCTGACTAAGCTCGGTTTTTGGGTGTTACAACTCTCACCTCTTAAGAAAAAACTGTCCTCGAACTTTACCTAAACCGAAGAGATGCAGATGTTGATTTCTCATTGTCTCTTCCGGTTCCCATGTAGCTTCTTCAATCTTGTGGCTCCTCCAAAGTACCTTGACTAGAGAAATGTTCTTGTTTTTAAGTCTCTTGATTTCCCTTGCTAATATATGTACAGGTTCTTTCTCGTAGGTCAGGTTAGGTTGAAGTTCCACTAATTCAGGCTCGATAACATAAGATGGATCAGATATATACTTTTAGAGCATCAATACATGGAATACATCATGGATCTTTTTAGCTCCTGATGCAAAGCTAGTCGGTAAGCCGCGAGACCAACTCTTCCAATTACCTCAAAAGGTCCAATGAATCGGGGACTTAACTTCGCCTTTTTACCAAAACGAAGAATCTTCTTCCATTGAGAGACTTTTAAGAAAACTTTGTCACCAACTTCATGAATGATGGTAACTCGTTCTTCAGTTTCCCGAAATAAGTCAGGGTCCAATATCTTGCATTTACCGAGTTTAGACCAACACAATGGTGTTCTACATTTCCTGCCATACAATGCTTTATACGATGCCATTCTGATAGATGATTGGTGACTATTATTGTAAGCAAACTCGATGAGACTTAGGGACCTCTCCCAAGTTCCTTCAAAGTCAATAACACATGCACGAAACATGTCTTCCAATATCTGAGTTACCCTTTCTGATTGGCTATCAGACTGCGACTAAAAGGCTATACTAAGATTGACTCGGGTACCCAGAGCTCCTTGCAATGCTTTCTAGAATCGTGAAGCAAACCAGGGATCTCGACCGAAAATGATTAACTTGGGTACTACTTGGAGTCTAACCACTTCCTTGATGTATAAGTCAGCCAACTTGGGAAGACCGTAGTCCATCTTGACATGTAAGAAATGAGATGACTTGGTAAAACGGTCAACGATGACCCAAAATGGCATCATGCTTAGCTCGAGTCAATGGTAGTCCACTGACAAAGTCTATGGTTATTCTTTCCTACTTCTATTGAGGAAGTTCAACAGGGTGCAATAATCCCGTAGGAACACGGTGTTCAGCTTTGACTCATTGGCACGTTAACTACTTGGATACAAATTTTGTAATGGCTTTCTTCATACCAGGCCACCAATACAATTCTTGAAGATATACATCTTCACTAACCCGGGTAAACAAAAAAAGTGCTACAATAAGCTTCTTTGAGGATGTCATCACAGAGGGATTCATTATTCGGTATACAGATTCTATCATGGAAACACAAGAGTCCTTTAGAGTTAACTTTGAAGTCAGGATTAGGATTATTCTGAAGTTTAGAAATGATGGCTTGTAATTCAGGGTCTTGATCTTGCAATGACTTGATTCTCAACACAATGGTAAACTAAACTTGAAGTTCAGCTACTAAAGGTCTATGCTTCTGTAACTTGAAATGAGCGTTGATAGCTTGAGGAGCTACAATGCGATTACTGTACTGTGATTTCAATGTAGTAATCAATGTTCAAGGTTCAATATCTACTAATTTACTTACCAGTCGAATGTTTACGGCTGAGTGCATCAGCTGCAACATTAGCCTTGCCCGAACGATAATTAATTACAAGGTTATAATCCTTGAGTAATTCCATCCATCTCCTTTAATGAAGATTAATCTCTTTTTGTGTCAAGAGATATTTAAGACTCTTGTGATTGGTATATAGATAGCATTTTTCTCTATAAAGATAATGCCTCCAGATCTTTAAGGCAAATACAACCGCAACCAATTCAAGATCGTGAGTAGGGTAGTTCATTTCATGTGGCTTAAGTTGTCTCGATGCATAAGAAACGACTTTGCCTTCTTACATCAATACACACCCTAAACCCTGATGCGATGCATCATTATATACGGTATAGTCTTTACCAGACTCAGGTTGGGTTAAGACCAGTGCATGAGTTAACACTTAAGCTGATCAAAACTACGTTGTTGCTTCTCAGTCTATTCTAAAAAGACATCATTCCATAGAAGTTTGGTTAATGGTGCTACTATTATAAAGAATCATTTAACGAATCTCCTGTAATAGCTAACAAGACCAAGGAAACTATGAACTTCACCTACATTCTTCGGTGGCCTCCAATCAACTATAGCTTAAATCTTCTTCGGGTCCACTTGAATACCCTCAGCCGAAACTACATACCCCATAAATGAAACTTCAGCGAGCCAAAACTCACATTTAATAAACTTGGCATACAACTGCTTCTCTCGAAGAGTTTAGAGCACAATACGAAGGTGGTCGCGATGCTCAGCTTGATTCTTAGAGTAAATTAATATGTCATCTATGAACTCCACTACAAACTTATCGAGATAGGGTCTAAAAACTCGATTCATAAGACCATAAAGGCAGTCGGTGCATTGGTTAACCCAAAAGGCATAACCAAAAATTTGTAGTGGCCATACCTTGTAAAAAAGCTGTCTTGGGCACATCACATTCTTTAACTTTTATTTGATAGTATCGAGATCTTAGGTCAATCTTAGAAAAGATGGTTGCATCCGTAAGTTGGTCGAACATGTCGTCAATTCTCGGCAAGGGATATTTATTCTTGATGATGAGCTTATTTAGCTGTCGGTAATCAATGTAAAGACACATAGATCCGTACCTTAAGCTCAAATTCTAGGGGTAAAGAACTGGGTTGAATAAATCATTTGCTCAACAGGTATTAGATCTATACCTTAAGCTCAACGAATTTAGCCGGTACCATTCGATAAGGTACAATAGAAACCGAGGTGGTTCTAGGTTGCAGTTCAATCTCAAATTCAACTTCATAGGTGGGTGGTAAGCCCAGAAGCTCACCAAGAAACACATCAGAAAATTCTTGCACGGTACCTATATCTTGTAATTGAGGTTCTTCCCTACTTGAAATGGCATATAACAATGAGCTCTTGCTCTTAGAATCCATAAGGGCCACGCTCTCCTTACCAAGGCCTCGAAGATACATTTTTTTCTTTGAGCAATCCACCTAAGCTTAATACTTTCCAAGCCAGTTAAGACCTAGTATAATATCAAACTCATGGATAGGGAGGGCCATGAGATTGGCCGAAAAAGGTATCCCTTGTATCATGAGGGGACAATTTTTACATACCATCCCAATTACAACACTATCACCTAAAAGGTTATTTACGGTGATTTTGGAGGCTATAGGCTCAAAGGTTAACTTAAATCTTTTAATTAATACGGTGCTAATAAAGGAATGAGTGGATCCAGGATCAATCAATGCATAAACGGGATGGGAATACAATTCAATGGTACCTGCTATAATATTTGGATCTTCATCATCCTCCTTGCTCCTCACATGGTAAACTTGGGCTGAAGCCTTGGACTCTTGATGGCTTGGAGTTCTTGTAGAGCCACCAGGTCTCCTGAAAGCTATAGTTGTAGCTTGCTTCTGTCCCTTTCCCTTGAAGGACTGAACATGGGATGCTGGGTTTGTCGATGCAGAAGACTTAGAGGTGTTCATCAGACAATCTTTGATATAATGGCCTTGTTCACCACAAAAGAAACAAGCTCTAGATTGTCTATGGCATTGTCCCGTAGGGTGTCTTCTTTGAAAAAAAATACAAATAGGATATTGAGACTCTCGGCCTAAACCTCCAGTCTCTTGATGGAGGTTGTTCTTGCAACTGATCGAGACATGGTTTGTGTCTTGGCAAAATTGCCTGATCGGGAGGACTGCTGGTAATATGGTTGCTTAAACCCTTGTTGCTTACCTTTCTTATACAGAAAAGGAGGACGAAAATTATCTCAGGGCCTCTTTTTAAATCGAGTTAGCCCACTAGGCCTCTATGACCTTTGAGCAGCTTTGATAGAGATAGCTCGATTAAAAAGCTTTTGGATATCTGTGATCCCTAATGTAGTGAACAAGGGTCGAAGCTCATCACTCAGATCTGTAACAAACATCATGCACTTCTCTTTCTCCTCTCATTCTTTATGTATTCGGCTCCATACTTGCAATACTTGCAGAAATCGTGGATGTACTGCTCCACCGGTCTCACACCTTGCTTAAGATGTATGAAGATATCCCGCATTTCAGCCAAGTAATACTCACTGATATATTTCTTCCTAAACTCACGCAGAAAGAACTCTCAGGTTACCACTTCTTCAGGAGTAGTAAGTATAGTGGTTTCCCACTAATGCAAAGCTTAGTCTGTCAAAAAGGCTAGGGCACACTCGAGCTTGTGCTCATCCGAGCATTGTAACTGCTTGGTCAATATTCTTATCGTACTGTCCAATGAATATTCCTCCGTTTCTGGATCCTTACCAGCCTTACCTGTAAAGGTAGTAGCTCAGTGTTGAGCCAACTTACCAATAGGGCTCGGCTCGTAGAGGTAGCAGCTACGAAAGATTGTGCATACTGCTCGGACTTAAGGGTAGCCAAGAACTATTTGAACATCTTAGTCATGTTCTTATAACATTCGAATTGAGCAGCCTGCAATATAGGTTGGGGATTCTGTGGTTCTTGTTGAGGAATTTGTGAGTTCAGAGGGTCTTTCTCCATTTTCTCCTCGCCATGTATCGAGGATCCAATAGTATGCTCAGCTTTCTCGGAGTTAGACATCTTATACTATAAAAAGGAAAAATGATCAGATTAATCGCAAGTCACAATATACACAACAATAATTCCTAGGTGGCATATGTAATGCAATAAACTTTAGTTTAGTCCTAGAATCTACTAAACTCTAGCTCTGTACCACAAATGTAACACCTCTTTCTCGGTCTGGTAGGAATCTGGGTCGGAAAACGTTATCGGTGAACAATACGACAAATGATTTATTAATTCTGATGATTTGCATGATAAACAATATATCATAGATGCTATTTCGATGCAATGATTGATAATGAACAATGTAACTTAGTCAAATTATAATTAAAAGATCATTTGGTAACTTATAAAATTTAGGGACTAAATTGTAATTATTGAAAATTATATGGACTTAAAATTAATTAGGATTGCCAATGTGAAATTCAATACGTGAAAGTCTTACTTACAAATTTTCAATGAATTCAGAGTTCAATTACAACTTCAATTAATCATTATAATATTTAGTGACCAAAATAGAACATTCTGAAACCTCCTTAATCATATTTTACCTAACTTACCTACCTTGGTACTGATACTCGAAGAGGCCGTATCGGTACGCCAAGAAGATATTACTTAAATTTAGTTTCCAGTAACATGCGGGTGTACCGATACACCTATAGCTGTACTGGTACAAGGCTGGCTATATAAGGGAAGGGATCGGTAAGCCCTGTACATGTACTAAAACTCAACTACACTAGAATTTTCTAGTGACAACATATCATACCGATACACCTTAGGCCGTATTGATACGCTTATCATGACCGTTAAAACGGTTAAGCTCTTTAAACTCGTACCGATATTGGGTATCGGTACGCACAGTCAACTCTAACTTAGTCAACTATAAGGATCGGTACAATATCAATACGGTGCTATAATAATTTTCCAGATTTAAATATACGTATCAATAATCCAATATCCGTATCAGTACACCTTTATACTTATGCCCCATATTGCATTCATGTACCGATATGCCATCACCCATACTGGTATGGACAGGCCTATAATGACAGATTTATTCTAGTTTTTAATTAAATTAAAGGCCTTAATCTTATCCAATGGTTACCAAATTTTTCCATCAAACTTAAAAACATCAAATCTAAATGAATGTCAAATTTCATGCCATTCCGAATCCATTTACCACTTTTTTACTTATTGGTGCATTTTAAGCTATTTTACCAATTTTGTCAAAACATTAACATGCTATATTTCATATTTTAACCCATTCAACATGGTGAACCATATGTACATACAAAATGGGGCTAAACTAAGTTTTCTAGACCCTATGCCACCATACTAGGAGTTCAAAGGTTAGGTTTACATTACTTTAGCTTGTGTGACTTGCTTCAAAAACTCGTCTAACTTCGATCCTTGATCCGACCAAACTTTAACCTGAAAATGCATGGAAATGGGATGCATTAGGCTTATATAGCATAGTGAGGTAGGCAACAACAATAACATGAATCCCAACAATATCAACAACATATATATCAATATAAATGCATCTCAAATCATGTTTTAACAATAAGTTCAATAACTTAATTCCTTGTATCAATATGTGAATGTGGAAACGCGAATTCCCAACTAACATCGCCAACAATAAATGGTCAATATCCTCCAACAACGCCAATAAGACCAAAATCAACACATCCCGCTAACACGCCAAATAGAGCCTTAGCTTAAGGACCGTAGTCCAATCCATACCAATGAGTTCATGAATTCTATGGCATGCCAATTGTATCCCATATCCATTCGTATCCAAGGATTCAATACTTAGGCCAATAACAACAACAATATCGGTAGCGATGACAATAACAATGTATCAATAACAATATACAATGATCAATATGGCATTTCTCAATATTTCAATGGCATCGATGACAATGTAATGATTCAATAAGCTATATATCAATGCAATAAGCTTACCAAAGCATACCAATGGTACCTCATGTGAGGTTTCGATGTAACCATACCTTGAAATCATGGATGGAAATGCAAAAGACAACATCAATAAAATCAGAAAAGACACTTAGCCAAATACCTAGTCTATAACTACATTCACCGATACTCTCGAAGCTTTTACGGCTCCCATATGGCAATTCCTTTGCTCTTTAACTTATTGGTATTTGAAGGATTTGGTGATTCTTCACCTTGATTCACTTGAGCTACAAAAGTAATAGAAATCACAAGGATTTCATCATCAATAACAAATTCCATAGCAATTATTAGCTATGAAAAACAATAAAGATTGAACTTTGATATCCCTAGGAAATTCTAGGGTTCTTGAATTCATGAACTTGGATTTTGACATAGTTTTGGTCATGGAATAAATGAACCAATAAAGGGTTGTTGCTTACCCGATCGATATCTATAATTTAGAATTAAGGAACTTGAGAAAATCAAAGCTTAAGTTATCATCCAATGGAGGTCCTTGCATGGCTAGGTTGAGAGGTTGAAGATGATGAATGAGAGGTGTAAGCTTAGGAATTATACTGGTAACTTTCTTTCTATTTTAATCTTTCAATGCCCAAAGCTTTCCTTCAATTGAAGGAAATTAATCTCCATACCCCATGTGGTGATTATTAGGCTTGATGAGGGTGTAGGGCTCGATGAATCAACCAAAATTGCTTGCCAAGTGGCGGATAAGTGATTTCTTAGGTGTTGGAGGTGGAAGCAAAAAGATAGAACAATTGACACAATGATTTAGAGTGGTTCGACTTTTTAACCAAAGCCTACATCCACTACCTTACCTTTCCCACTAAGGATTTCCCAAATTCACTATAATTTTCTTCCCCTTTTACAAGGCTTAGGAGGCAACCTACAACCTAGACTCAATTACCAAGCGTAGCATCCAAAGCTTACAACTCAAGCTTTGGGAATCCTCTCTAACATGAGAAAATAAAGCAAACAATAAATCCCTCTCTTAGGTATGTGTTTGCATTCTTGCTCTCACCCAAAATCCTAGAACACTTGAGCATACATTGACAATTTGGCTCACAAGTGTTTGTCTATACAAAGAATGAGAATTAAAGCCCTAAGAAACTTTTTCAATCATAATAGATGTTGGCCATCAGATCATTAGTTGTTGCTAGTACTTCAAGGGTCCTAATATACTCCCAATTGAGTTTATAGCCGTTGGAGATCGTTGGGATTGGATTAGAGCCGTTGGGGACAAGTTCCAAGCTAAATTTCCTCTTTTGGTGCAGCTGGTATTGATACGCGGGTTACCTGTATCAGTACACCTATATTTGGAAATAACCGTTGGGCGTGCTTCGGCATACGAATATCAATACACTTGATATGCATATCGGTACGTGGTGTAACCGTATCAGTACGGGCCTTTAGAAAACTTGAGTTTGGCTACGTAAAAACATTTTAAAGCACTTCCAAAACCTTTTGAAAACTCCTCAAACATATTTTCAAGTTGTTTGAACTTAAAATCATTTTTGAAATCTTTTCAATTTAGTCCAAAACAATTTTTCAATTATTATATCAAAATAAATATCCTAACAATCTCCCCCGTTTTGATATAATAAAACCAACTTGAAAAATTATTTTTTAGGTTCTCCCCTTTAGTAAAAATAAATTTTGAATAAGAGAATAAAATTAAAAAATAATTAAATCTCCCCTTGTTCATTTGAAAATTCAAAATTTCGAAACATTCTCCCTTTTTTGTTATATCAAAAATGGTCAAACCAAAGTTTGAAAAATTTTAAGTCCATAACAATGAAGAATTTTAAAATAATTTTTAACAAAATAGGCTCCCCCTTATTCAAGCATCACAAAAATGTTTGTCCGACAAATATATGATAAACTAGTTGAATTAAAATAAATCAATCAAAACAAATAAAATTCAACTAATTTTTACCACTTGAACCAAAGGTAGGATGTGAAGTCTTCTTTCTTCAAGTGATCTCTCTTGTGTGTATAGAGCCCCCCCTTACTTTCATCATTTGTCGATCAAAGCTCCATCACACCTAAAACAAGACAATCAAGTAATTTTTGGTATCAAAATTGCTTTGGATCTATAGGCATTAGTAGCACAAAGTTTAGTCTCCTTAGGAATCCATTTTTCAATCTCATCATTTTTATTTGAATTAATTAGTCTTTTTGGGACCCAAATACTTCTAAAACATTTACCGTTCAAAAATCTACGGGCACTAGATTGTCTAACATAAAAGTTTGATTTTCCCAAATTATTTTTCTTTTGTAATTCCGTGGAAATCAAATATTTTTCTTTCTTAAGATCATCCACTTCCTTTTGATGATCTTTTTCCAAGCTCTGAAGCAAATTTTGTAAACTTAATACTTTAAGCTCAAAATCTTTGATTTTTGCTTCAAATTCCAAATTGGTTTTTAAAAGCAAATCATTTTTGGTTTTCAATTTTGAAATCATCTTTTTATGTTTCAAAAATGAAACCTTAAATTCAAAAACCAATTCATCATAAGCTTCTTGTAACTCATCAAATGTATACGAATATGAACTAGATAAGTTAGAAGTTACATCACCCTCTTGGAGGGCCATAAAGCATAGGTGGGCTACCTCATCTTCATCGGCGGAGTCTTCATCACTCCATGTTTCCATATATGCTTTCTTTGAAGATAATCCCTTTTTGTTTAAGAGAGGGCAATCATATTTGGTGTGCCTTGTCTTCTTGCTTACATGGCTCTTGTGGGGATTCTTCATCTTCTTCTTCTATTTATGCTTAGATTCTTCCATTTTGTTATTCATGAATCAGGCAAACTTCTTGAATAGATAGGCCATCTCTTCATCATCACTTGAATCTTCTTGATGACTTGTGGAGGATTTAAGAGAAATGATGTTGACATCGACTCCTTGCTCTTTGATTTTCTTCTCCTTCTCCTTCTTCAATGGTTTGGAAATCAACTCATGGGTAAGAAGAGACCCAATTAGCTCATCAAGCTTGAGCTCCCTTAAGTTCTTGGCTTCAATGATAACCATCTTCTTGCTCTCCCATGATTCGGGAAGTGAGTAAATCAACTTTCGAACGAGTTTGTCTTCTGAAATCTCCTCTCCAAGACCTTTGAGTTTGTTGATGATTTTGGAGAAACGATTGAACATACTCTTGATGTCTTCTTCTGGGTTTATCTTGAAGTTTTGTAGTTGAGGTTGAGTAGACCAATCTTTGTCTCATTCACCTCATTTGTACCTTCATGGATCACTTCAAGCTTGTCACATACCTCCTTGGCACTCTCACAAGAAGAAAGTTTAGCATACTCTTCCGGCCAAAATGCACAAAATAGAATGTGCAAAGCCTTTCAATTAAGCTCCATCTTCTTGTGATCATCCGCATTTCGTTCTGTCTTGCTTCATTGTGGTATGAATGACCCATCTTCAACAATGTCCCAAAGACGGTAGTCTTGGCCTCTCATTAAAAACATCATCCTATTCTTCCAATAGGCATAATGTTCATCGTTGAAAAATGGTAGCTTGTCAATGGATTGCGACATGGAAACCAGTTGATAGATTGTAGATCGAGCTAGCCGGGATCACCTCAATAGGATGTTAATCCTTCACAATTGAGCCTCGCTCTAATACCAATTGTTGGCCTCGATGAATCAACCAAAATTGCTTGCAAGTGGTGGAGAAGTGATTTCTTGGGTGGTGGTGGAAGTAAAAAGATAGAACAATTGACACAATGATTTATAGTGGTTCGACTTTCTAACCAAAGCCTACATCTACTACCTAAGCTTCCCCAATAAGGATTTCCCAAATTCACTATGAATTTCATCGCCTTTTACAAGGCTTAGGAGGCAACCTTTACAACCTAGACTCAATTACCAAGCCTAGCATCAAAAGCTTACAACCCAAGCTTTGGGAATCCTCTCTAACAAGAGAAAATAAAGCAAACAATAAATCCCTCTCTTAGGTATGTGTTTGCACTCTTACTCTCACCCTAAATCCTAGAACACTTTAGCATACATTGACAATTTGGCTCACAAGTGTTTGTCTATACAAAGAATGAGAATTAAAGCCTTAAGTATGCTAGATATGCTATGTTGGCTATTAATGCTGCTATGTTAATTGATCTAGCATGTTGATGATGTTAAATGTTAATTAGTTAAGTGTTAATATTGATTGAAGTAAGTCAAAGTGTCATATGTTGGACATAGAGGTCATTATAGGCCTCTACGTACCGGTACGAGTACCTCAAGATCGGTATGTAGGGACCTATTGGGGCTCAAATTGCTGAAATAAAGCTACGGGTACTGGTACGCCTAGCCACCGTATCGGTACGCCTTAAGGAAAATGTATGTTTGTTTCGGTACACGAGTTTGAGTATTGATACGATCCCTTTGATTTTAGCATACCGTACCAGCACGCGGGGTACTATATCAGTACATATTTTGGTTACTAGATTCCTAAGTTTTGATAAAATGTGAAAGGGATCGATGCGAGTTAAAGTTGTACCGTTACGGGGGTGGTCAACACACCTATCGGTACATGACTTAGTGTATCAGTAAGCTGAGCCGTTATATTTGTTAATCTGTATCGGTACAGGCTTGCTTGTATCGGTACTCTATGTTGTTTTTGTGCAATCTGGTGTTGTTGATGTTTGGTAATCTTGCAATTTGGTCCCTGGTTGTTATGAATATAACTAATTGAGATTGAGTGACTGTTTGGGTATGGAAATTAACCTATGAGCATGAAATTGATCTAATTAAGGTTTGGTAAATTTAATTATATTAAAGGCCCTACAATTTGCGATATTTACATTTTGGTCCCTTATGTGAATCATTGATTAATTGGACATTGTTTTGTAATCTGGTTAAAATGTAACGCTACCGCTGAAGCATGATCACATAGGACAATAATGAAGTGCATCTAGACAAGATAAAAAGAAAAAGGGCTTGGTTTAGGGTTTTAGCTCGAGTTTGTTTTGGTAAACCTAATATGGCTCTTTTAGTCCGGTTTCGGTTAGGCCGGACTAAGAGGGTTACATTTGGTGGCATCAGAGCCAAGTTTGCAAGAAATTGGGATGCTGTTGGTGTTTGTATCATAATGTTTGATATACACAGTGATTGTTTATATGTACGGAGTTTGAAATATGCCATGTTTGGGTATCTTAGGGACACATTGCCTTATTACTACGTTTATGAAATGATTTTGGTTTGAAATGGAAGTCTTGGATCCTTGCTTGAAGCTGGCCCGATTGTTTTTGTTTTTGTGTAACTATTATGTCTTAGATAAAATTTAGACTATGCCACCGATGAGAGAATTGTGATCTAGCGGAAACGCTGCTACTGGAGGGCAGAGAGTTAAGGGCGAGATTGTACACCCTAAGAATTTTCCGCCTCCTCTGCCTAATCCTTTTGAGGCAGTGGAATAAGTACCCCCTGCACCACCTGGTCTTGTGTTTGGGGATATGACGTTGTTGGTTTAGGGGATGACGAGAGCATTCCAGGCCGCGATGGCTGAAGTTCATGTACCTACTCTGGCACCTGCTACTACTAATCTAGGTTTGTCGTTAGAGTGATTACGAAGCCTTGGAGGAGTCGAGTTTAGAGGGTTGGCACCCGAGGCATCCGAAGAGTGGATGACCAGTTCATAACGTATCTTGGTTCAGATGGGTTGTAGCGATAATCACAAGCTAGGATGTCCTATGTCCCTATTACAGGATGATGCGTATAATTGGTGGACCGCTGTGATCACGGGAATGGAACCTGATGATATGACGTGGGAATTCTTCCAAGCTGCCTTTAGGAAGAAGTATCTGGGAGTAAAATACTTGGACGATAATAAACGTGAGTTTATAGCCTTGGTTCAGGGTAATATGACAATATCCGAGTATGAGGTGCAGTTTGTGCGGCTGAGTCAGTATGTACCTGAGTTGGTGCCATATGAGAGGCACCGCTGCGATCGCTTCCGATATGGTTTGGTGCAAGATGTCAAGACTTATATGTTGGCCACTGAGTACATTGAGTTTGATTTTTTGGTATCACGGACGAAGGATATTGAGCAGAGTTTGGGTTTATCCCGTCAATTTAGAGGTTCTAGCTCAGGAAAAAGAGCTGCAAAGTATAGTTCTGGGGGTGGCCAGGCAAAGAGGCACCATGACCGGAGGTCCGATGCGAGATGCAGTGGAGATGGTTCAGGACGAAGAGACTAGGGATAGGGTGTTCAGGTCTGGTTAGTGCATAATGGTTGTTGGAGCTGTGGTTCAAGAGAACATTTGAGGGGAGATTGCCTGCGCTTAGCCAGAGAAGGGCAAGCTCCTGCAGCTGTGGCTGCAAATTTGTGCTAGAGTTGTGGGTCGGCAGTTCACATGAGACGTGATTGTCCTTTGCTTGCTAGAGGTAGACAGGCACCTGCACCTGTTGTTGCACCACCTAGGGGCTGTGGGTGTGGCCTACCTTCCAACAGAGGGAGGAGGGACAAAGGACTGTGGCACATACCGTGGCAATTCGGCCGGAGGATGGTGGACCAGCGAGGACCTATGCTCACCGCGAGGGAAGGAATGACACGAATGTGATAGCAGGTGCCTTTACCTTGCAGTCTATGTCATTGTTATCTTTGATAGATTCTGGTTCTACGCATTCATATGTATTGCATGAGCATGCACATTTGCTTGGTATACCGGTAGAAATGCTTGATGTTGGTATGCAAGTGACAAATTCTTTTGGAGAAGCGGTCGTTACGAGGAAGTTGTATCGGATATGTACTCTAAGGTTTCAAGGTTATGTGTTTGCGATGGAGCTGCCTTTCACGGTTTTGATGTGATCTTGGGTATAGACTAGTTGTCCGAGCATCGAGCTGTGGTTGATTTTGAGACCAAGCGGGTTTCGTTAAAGTTTGCTGATGATTATGAGTAGTGATTGTGGGTGAAAATACAAAGTTCTTATCCAATATGGTTTCGTCCATGGAAGCGCGTAAGTTGCTTGATTATGGATGTCAGGCGTATCTAGCTTATATGATGAATCCGAATATGGGAGACATACAGACTAGAGATATCCGTACTATTTGTGACTTTCTGGGGGTGTTTCTGAAAGAATTACCTGGGTTACCACGGGACAGGGAGGTGGAGTTTTGCATCGAGACATATACTGATTCGACTCTAGTGTTAATTGCACCATATCGCATGGCACCAAAGAAGTTGAAAGAGCTAAAAACGCAACTCCAGAAGTTGTTGGATTGTAGTTTATCTGGCCTAGTGTTTCGCCGTGGGGAGCACCGGTTTTGTTTGTGAAAAATAAGGATGACACGTTGAGGATATGTATAGACTATCAGCAACTGGACAAGTTGACGATTAAGAACAAGTGCCCCTCGCCGCGAATTGATGATTTGTTAAATCAATTCTGGGGTACTATGTTGTTTTCCAAGATCGATTTGAGATCTGGATATTATTAGTTGAAGGTTAAGGATAAAGATGTGTTGAAGACTGCTTTCTGTACAAGGTATGGCCATTATGAGTTCTTGGTGATGCGTTTAGGCTGACTAATGCGCTTGCAACATTCATTATAACACCTCATTCCCGTAACCGTACATTGATCACGAGTCGGAAATGTCATAATTTTTTTAAAAATAGTCTTCTAATCTAAAAACAGGGGTAATTTAAATTTTTTAAGATAAATTCCCAAGTGGTCACCTATCTTGAAATTTCCCTAATTCAAGTACGCTTAACTTTATCTAATTTAGAAATGAACTCATAATTTAATACTCGATAGTAAAACTTTTTACGTAAATAATATAATCATAATGAACATATAATAATATAATAATAAGCAGTAACTAAGTTTAACATCTATGAACTATTACATACCCGATTGAAGTATTTTAACAAAAAGACAGGTTTAGGTAGTACATGCCACTATTAAACACAAAAACATGGATGTCATAAGTACTGAAATAACATGTCGATTTGTATCTCCCAAAAAAGAATGTGATGCAAAAGCTCCGCTCCTACTTCCGTTTACCTACGTGTATGACAACAATACACGCTGAGTATAACTCAGTGAAGCATAAGATGAGTAACATATAAAATACTTTATAATGCACGATACTTTTCAAAAGCATGATAGTCTTTAAACCATATAATCTGTAATGCAGGAATATCTATGCCAGAAAACATACTGTGATCATTCTGTACTATATAAAAGTATACAATCATTCTGTGAAATCATATAGCCCAAGGTAAATATCAAGTGACTAATATATGGGTCGTGTACATTTTAGTACTATCCTTTTTATCGACACAATGAAGTGTCGGGAACATATCAACAAAATGAGGTGCTGCGATCATTGCAACGCAATAAAGTGTTGCCATATCAACACAATGAAGTGTTGCAAACTATCGACGTCGCATACTGTTAACACAATGAAGTGTCAGATACAATGTGACTCTGATGGTATACCACTATATTGTCCAACTCAATATTATACTACCAAGGGCAACTTTAAAATCAATTCCTGCAAAATGGCAAGCAACCCATATACAATTCATATAATGTAAAACATATCATATTAGAGCAGTTCATACTCTAATATGTTCTATATAATCCATGGTATACATGCCATTTAAAAACTATATAAAATAGCTTGTCATATATATCATGCTATAAACCATTTGCGATCATAAAATATGCCACAATCTTTAAATCAGAAAAATAAAGTATCATGCCAAAAACATATTTTGTTGTTTATAGCAATTCTTTACCTTTTTGGGTGACTTACCGCAAGTCTCCCTTTAGTATGTTAATAAACATACATTTAAAAACACGTATGCACTCACCTTAGCCTTGCAATGTGGTTGCCTTCACTATTCGATTATCACTCTCAAACTTTTTCTTTTTCTTTTTTGATGGAACAACCTTGGTTTATATCGAAATCTACATTTAAAATAACATATACCATTCCAAGTATATGTTAGTACATATCATCCCAAATATAATAATGGAAATTAATTAAAATAATTATCCATTATGTATAAAATTGATCCGATAAAACTTTCTATATTCGAATCATTTTTCCTCACATTTTCCTTCAAATCTTCAACCTTTACCAAAATACTTATTTTAGTCCCTAAGGACTCTTTTAAGCTACCAACCATAAATTTCAAGTCCAGCCCTTACATTTTCCATCCTTTTCACTTTAGGACCCAAACTTTAAAATTTTGCACTTTGATCCCTAAAGTAGTTGAATACTCAATTTAACCCAAATTGTTGATTTAAACTTCGAAATCAACATTTAAATCACTAGACTTAATTTTCCAACATAATATACTTCAAATACAAGCTCAAAAATCAAGTCCCTAAACTTTTCAAAGTTTACATTTTGGTCCCTAAAGCAATTTAATTAGGGATTTTCATTTTAATCACCTTGTATCAACATATAAAACCATTCTCATCATTTCTATCATCAAAATAATTTTTGCAATAATTTCCCCTAAATTCTTCAAAATTGCCGAATGGTCCCTAAACCATTTTTCATAGGATTTTCATCATTTCCAACATAGAAACTATATCACAACTTCATTTCCATCCCTAATTCGAACACCTAACCAATTTTCCTCAAATTCTAGTGTTAGGGTTTATGTCTTCAAACATGAAATTAAACATAATCCAAGCTTAATTTCATCATAACAACATTGAATTCATGTAATTCAAGTCCTAATTTCAATTTAGCACATCAATTCCCTAATTCTTTCCCATCAATAACTCAAGTAGTTCTTCACAACACCATGCTTCGATACCAATAAATGTAACACACTTTGACACTTTTATCGAGTTCAAATTAACTCCAAAACTTGTTAAACATGTAGCTCTGATACCAATAAATGTAACACCCCCTTCTCGAGATCGTACACTGATCACGAGTCGAAAATGTCACAACTTTTTTAAAATTAGTCATTTAATCCAAAAACTGGGGTAATTTAAATTTTTTTAAGACAAATTCCCAGGTGGTCACCCATCTTGAAATTTCCCTAATTCAAACACGCTTAACTTTATCTAATTTGAAAATAAAATAATAATTTAATTCTCGATGGTAAAACTTTTTACGTAAATAATATAATCATATTGAACATATAATAATGTAATAATAAGCAATAACTAAGTTTAACATCTATGAACTATTACATACCCGATTGAAGTATTTTTGCAATAATTTCCCCTAAATTCTAGGGTTAGGGATTTTCATTTTAATCACCTTGTATCAACATATAAAATCATTCTCATCATTTCCATCACCAAAATAATTTTTGCAATAATTTCTCCTAAATTCTTCAAAATTATCGAATGGTTCCTAAACCATTTTTCATAGGATTTTCATCATTTCCAACATAAAAACTATATCACAACTTCATTTCCATCCCTTATTCGAACACCTAACCAATTTTCCCTAAATTCTAGGGTTAGGGTTTATGTCTTCAAACATGAAATTAAACATAATCCAAGCTTAATTTCATCAAAACAACATTGAATTCATGTAATTCAAGTCCTAATTTCAATTTAGCACATCAATTCCCTAATTCTTTCCCATCAATAACTCGAGTAGTTCTTCACAACATCATGCAATATTACTACCAAAATATAGAGAATTGAATGTAGAACAAATTATTCTAAAGGATCATACCTTGAATCTAACTTTAAACCTTCCAAATCAAGCTTGAAAAATAATGTTTTCTTATTCCTTTTTGTTCTTCTCTACTCACGGCACGTTGGAAGTTTAATGAACAAATTTTTGTTCATTTTCCTTCTTATTTTGCCACTTGTAAAATTTAAATGAATATTAAATTCATTTAAATGGTGAAATTACCAATTTAACCTTTATATCCAATGGCTAATTTAATCCTATCAAAAATCAAGGGTAAAGATTAAATCCATGTAGATTTCATCTTCCAAAAATTCCCTCAATATTTCATAAATATTTCAAAATTGCCATCATTGCCAATTGACCAATTTGCCCTCCAACTAGTCTTTATTTCAAAATTGCCATTTTGTAAAATTCTAACTAAATCTAGTTAGAATCCATCCAAATACAATAAAATATTCATAAAATAATATTTTATGAATTTTTCCATGTCTTTTGGATCAGTCTCCAAAATTTCCATTTAATCCAATATACCGATAAATAATCCTTTACTCAGAAATAAACTGTAGGATTCATCTTGAATCAAACTAAAAATATTTCCAACACTTGGAAATGACTTTTATAACCTTTATCATATGGCAAAATTTCATAATTTTCCAGTTCGATCCGGGTATCCGAATTCTACTTAAACTTTAACTGCGATTTTCCCAATAATCAAAATATCATATTGAACCAATAATTCCACTTTCGATTCACATCCTTAGATTATATGTTTATTTATGAGATAAAAAATCCTAACTTTTAAGTAATTACAACTTCGGTCCTTCAACTTTTCATATTTCAACGTGTACCATACAAGTTTTGAAAACTTATCATTTTGGTCATTAAACTTTAACCTTGAATTCCCATTCCAATTTTCCTTGGATTTTAACCAAATTTTGTGATTATCCTATTTTACTCGTTCTCTATCACATGACACCTTAAAACCTCATAAATTTCTTTTTTACAGTCCATAATTGAGAAAATCCTAACTTTTGCATTTTTGTCATTTTAATCACTAAGTAAGCTTTTAAGCAATTATCTTAGCACTAAATGACCCTTAAACAATACTGTAGATTTTGGGGGTATTACATTCATGGATATGATGAACCGGGTGTTCCATGAATTCTTGGATCAATTTGTAGTAGTGTTCATCGACGATATTCTTGTGTACTCTCGTACCGAGGAGGATCATGATCGACACTTGCGGATTGTGTTGCAGACCTTGTTGGATAATCAACTATATGCCAAGTTGAGTAAGTAAGAGTTTTGGATTAGGGAAGTGGTTTTTCTCGGTGATGTGGTTTCAGCTAAGGGTATCCGGGTAGATCTTAAAAAGGTTGAGGCGGTTGTGAATTGGAAGCAACCAAAGTCAGTGACGGAAGTATGTAATTTTTTGGGGTTGGTAGGTTATTACCATCATTTTATGGACTGGTTTTTTAGAGTTGTTGCTCGATTGACCAAGCTGTTGCAGAAGAATGTGCGGTTCGAATGGACGGAAACTAGACAGGAGGCTTTTGAAAAGTTGAAGGAAGCTTTGACCCAAGCTTCAATTTTGATTCAACCCGAGTCAGGGAAGGAGTTTATGGTGTATAACGACGCATCCTAAGTTGGATTGGGATGTGTGTTGATGCAGGATGAGAAAGTTGTGGCTTATGCATCAAGACAGTTGAAAGTGCACGAATGCAACTACCCTACGCATGATCTTGAGCTCGCTGTGGTAGTGTTTGCGTTAAAAATGTAAAGGCATTACCTCTATGGTGAAAAGTGTATTATATAAACTGACCATAAGAGTTTGAAATATTTGATGTCGCAAAAGAGGTTGAATCTCAGGCAGTATAGATGGTTGGGGTTGTTGAACGATTATGATTTGACCATTGAGTACCATCCGGGCAAAGCCAATGTTGTGGCTAATGCTTTGAGTAGAAAGGCTGTTGGGGAGTTGAGGTCCATGTTTGCGAGGTTGAGTGTGACCCATGACGGAGGTTGTTAGCAGAGTTGCAAGTAAAATCGTCTTTGTCGTAGTTGATTAAGGAAAGGTAACCGTATGATGAGGCATTGGTACCTCATGTTAAGGACATCATGGATGGAAATCCTACGAATTTTCACTTTAATGGTGATGGGGTTTTCTACTTTAAAGGTCGGATCATCGTACCTAGTGATGAGGAGTTGAGACGGATGATTTTGACTGAGGCACATGCTAGTCCTTTCGCTATGCATCCCGGTAGTACGAAAATGTATCAGGGGTTGAGGAAAGAGTACTATTGAGTGGGTTTGAAAAAGGACGTAGCTAATTTTGTTGCTAGATGTATGGTATGTTAGCGTGTGAAAGTTGAGCATCAATTTCCTTCTGGGTTGTTGCAACCGTTTGTAGCGACCAAATTCGAAGTGATCGCTAAAAAAAAGAGTAATAGGTTTCTTTTGATTTTTGGGTAAATATTTGGAAAATGGAAAATTCTTAAAAAATCGTGTTTTTGAAAAATAATAAAACTTGGAGTTGCCCCGGCCACTAGGGTAGGCCGTACACCATAAAACCAGAGATTCGTTTGAAAATCGGTTCAGGAGTCGGTTACGGATGGGAAAGTTTTGGCTCCCCACACCGCCCAAAAATTGGTACCGTTAAAAAATAAATAATTACTGCTTTTATTAATATTAAATTTTCTGAATTAAAGTGCATGCGAGTAAATTTTAAGGGCCCCATTATTCGAGAGTAAATTACAAAACCACCACCACTACTTTTGGTCTTGGCCGCGTTTACTCCCGAATAACAAGGCACCGTATTAACACATTTTAATATCCGAATACAACATTTAACATGGCATGGCATGAACAAAATGGCAAAACCCATGATAAAAAGACAAGCAACAAAGGTCAATATACCACAAATATATGCAACAAAACAACAAACACTATAGCCTAAACAAGCCACACTCGAAAACACGATGAAATCTAAAAGGATACACAATACACACATGAGATATCTAAAAAGAGTATACGTACAATGAAGTAATAACGCATAAGAACTATATTATAATGGGTGCGAATGTATATATATATATACATACAAGTCGTATAGTGTGTAAAAAAGAGTATATTTATAAACTATGCCTTATAAAAGGGTTGTATGCGTACATACAAGTATATAACACTAGCAGTAGTTTTTATGCAAAGAAAAGATTACACATTTTTCGAATTTATACAGTAAGGCCGTACTATATACTAGTACATATATATAACGTAATAACATGGGAAATACTCCCCTACGTATCTGAACATACCCACACGCAAGAGACCAAAACAAACGTTCGTACCGATCTAACTTAAATTGTAAATACGAATGAATTAAACGACAAGAGCTGAAATTAAATTGAAAATAAATACGATGTGGAAGAGAAAATATGCATGATAAAGGAAGAGCCCAAAAAACAAGGATCAAAGGGGAGATTATGCCACTAGGCTGGGGACCAGAAGCAAAAACTAAAACAGAAGTTTGAGGACTAAAAGGGGGATTCTCCCCTGAAGCGAATTTGGTTCAAATCGGGGACAAAATTGCAAGCAATTCGAAAGCCACAAGGACGAGGATGCTATTTAAAGAGGAGGAATGGCAAAAATGAATACACAAAGATACGGAGGGATTCAAGGGTAATAAATCCACTTTTTTTAAAAAACAAATCCGACCTAAAGATGGACGAAATTGAAAGATTTCAAAAACTTAGAAGGACTGGAACGATTATTTTAGAAAACAGAAGGATTTGGCTCGGCAATACAATGGGACAGAGGGTTGGCGTGAATCCAATTCTTAAGTCTTTCGGGCCACCAATAAGTCTCTTGGGCATGGTGATAAGTCATTCGAGTCATCAGTAAGTCCTTCAGGCATGATAACAACCTTATTTTGTTGTCAAGATTGGTAGAAATTGAGACGTCATTTTAAGGGATTTTAGTAGCCGTGTTGGCGTGAATCCAATTATTAAGCCCTTCAGGCCACCAGCAAGTCCCTCGAGCATGGTGATAAGTCCTTCAGACTATTAGTAAGTCCTTTGGGCATGATGCTAACCTTATTTTGATGTCAAGACTGGTAAAAACATGAGCATCATTTTAAGAGATTTTGGTAGCCACTTTAACGTGAATCTAATTCTTAAGTCCTTCGGACCATCAGTAAGTTCTTCGGGCATGATAATAAGTCCTTCGGGTCATCAGTAAGTCCTTCAGTCATGATGCTAACCTTATTTTAATGTCAAGACGGGTAAAAATCGGGGCATTATTTTAATGAATTTTGGTAGCCTTTGGCGTGAATCCATTTCTTAGTACTTTTGGGACATCAATAAGTCCTTCGGGCACGATGATAAGACTTCCAGGCCATCAATAAGACCTTCGGGAGTGATGTTAAGCTTTCTTTTTGATGTTGAGTCGAGTATAAATCGGGGTATTAAAGAGATTGAAGCTTGAAGAATTGGCCGAATAAGAGCAAAAAGTTCCAGAAGAACCCGTGATTCCAAAGCCAAGAACAGGGAAGTAGAACAAAAATAAGTGCTTTTGATCTTTGCTTTGTTCTCGTTTCACAAAAACAAGCAAAAAGGGACAATTGTAATCACTCATTTTTGTCCGGCTATATATAATATTATTAATTATTATTAATATTAATATAAGTGTTTAATATTTACTAAATATGTATATATGATCGTATATGATTGTGTATCTATATTTTGCATGTGTATTTTATTATTATTTTAATATATATGTGTGAATGAATATATTATGTGTATGCATATATTACATTTATATGTACGTGTTAATATTTATATAGAGTGTATGTATATTGCATGTTTATATTATATATGTCTATATATATATATATATATGAAAATTGGGTTTTTCAAAAGGCCACATAATAGAATACTAGGACTTGGGTTTTTCAAATGCATCACAGGAAAATTGACAATCACAAGACAAGTTTAAAGGATGAATACACAATTACACATGTACTTGTATATGTTAGTATTTCTTGCATGTATAACATTGTTAGAAAATTAAAATTAGCTCACACAATTAAAGAAACAGCTCACCAGGAAAATTCACACACGCATATATATATATTCAGCTTTTGTATGGAGTTACCACTTAACAGTGGTACAATACCAAAAGACTGTATATAAAGAATATTACAAAATTGTTAAATTTATTAATGGGCAGTAACATGAGTCATGTCTACCTATCCAGGCTCAGTAAGCTACTCAGGGAACTTTTTCTAAAGTATTTATTTATATTTCTAAGAAAAGACTTGCTAGAAAGCTTCCCTTCTTAAGATCACAAGTTCAAATCAAGTATTCACCTAATTATCCTCTCAACTTTTAACTTTAGAGGAAAGATCACCCAAAGATTCGATATGAGTAATGATAATCAGTTACAGAAAGGTAAAGGATATTGCTACATCTTGACACACAGTAAAAACTGAGACGCTGCTGGGGATGGGTAACAGAACAGCAAATATGATATCAAAGTAATGCATCTTAAACAAGCTTTAAGGTGTTCTAAACAATGCCCTTCTCTCTTTAAGAAAAAAAATCGAAAATTTGCTCAAAGGGTTAGTCAGTCTCACCTTTGATTTCTTTAGCGTTTGTCACATCGGCTGCAATAGCTGAGAAAGGTACTAGTGGTTCAGCTACAATGCCCTTCTCTCTTTAAGAAGAAAAATCCAAAATTTGCTCAAAGGGTTAGTCAGTCTCACCTTTGATTTCTTTAGCGTTTGTCACATCGGCTGCAATAGCTGAGAAAGATACTAGAGGTTCAGCTAGAACGTTCTTCCTTGATAGTAGCTTTCCTTGCGATTCCCCTTCGGGCAGCTCTACTTTTGGCTTGGATTTGATGTGCATATTCTGCCACTATGACATGAAGCACAGGAGAAAGCTTACTTTCAAGGAAACATAAAGACTTGCTTTCTTCTGAGTCTTTCGGAGTGGACTGTACAGAAAGAAAGAATGGCGGATCTGAGTGTGTATGAGCTTTCCACATGTTATAGTTCCGGCATAAGCACTATACCGATTCAGGCGAAGAAGAAAGAAATAAATGTTCAGTATCCTAGCCTAGCAAATATCGATTTCAGAAAACCTCAACTTCCTTCCATGGTTAAGCAACATACACTAAACAAAGTATAACTAACCCAAATTAGAAGGCATGTCAAAAGTTACAAAAATGATGGACAAATTTAAATCCTGCTTTTATTTAAGTATACTGTTATTACTATGACTAATATAATAACAAAACTTGAAAAGACAAAATAGTTGCCTTAAACCGTCATGAACCATGAAGTAACAAGCAACAGCTGCAATGAACTTTTATGTACGGAGTAACCTTTCTCTCCTCTACTTCAGGCATCACTTTACCAAATTCTTATTGGTATACAATAATTAAAATACAAGAATCAGGCCTGTTGAATCTTTACATTCTTCAACCTGTACATTAAGCGTTCTATAGATTTCTGCATTCTGTTGTCATCTTTCTGCCTCACTGCCTGAGATGCCTGCTGTAAACTCTGAATCCCACGACCCAAACTGGCAATTGAGGGTGCTGCAGGAAGAGACTCAGCTGCACATTCGATACCATCTCCATATAATAGCAAGCTCGAGCAAATTGCTATACTACACCCAAAAGTAGTCCATGGAAGGACTCCAATTGGCTGCACCCGCCTTTTCCTCATTATTTCATAGAATGCTGTTCTCATGGCTGAAAAACTGGTTTTTTCAGCTGAGGCTATAACACCATGGACCACTGTCGGGATTTTTTCAGCTGAAGTGGCTGCCTTGAAGAGAGATGAATTCGCTCCAGAACTTGCAAGTCCAGGGGCCACCAATTTTGACGGACCAAGAGTTTTACCGAGAGAAATTCCTACTACCTTTTGGGTCTGAGACATAACTAGCTTAAGTGAAGCAGGTACATTCATAGTCGCAACCTTCATGAAGGTTGATGCAGGAATAGCTTTAGAGATAGATGATGCTCCTAAAACGGCTGTTGCACCAGCACCCACAGTGACCACAGGTTTCTTAGATAACAACCGCTTATTGTCAGTGTGGTTTAAGGCTTCCCCATCACCTACATCATCAACAACAAGATTGGAAACTAAATCCTTGACCTCTGAAGGAACAGGGGTGTTCCAATTTGTTCTGAGACCTGCCAAGCTACTAGCATCCACGATGGCTACTACAGTCTTGAATTTCTTAGCCTGACTTTGAAGAGCCTGTGCAAGGATTGCATGCGATTTTTCCTCAATGGGGAGCTCAGAAAAAGCAATCTCAGATGTGCTGCCATTTCGGAATTTCTCAATGGGTAGCTGGCCAGCATTGTTAAGTGCGATTCTCAGTGCTTCAACAGCAAATCTGAAAGTGTAAACTTCAGACATCATCCGGGTATCCACAACTTCCCCTCTGTTTACATCCGAAAGCAGCTTTTGTGAAAGTTCTAGTGCTCTTCCAATTGAAGGAAGATCAACAAATATATCATGCAGATCCAAAAGCAGTGGATAAATTGATTGTGCAAATGGTGGAGTCTCATAAATCCCTGTTGGCTGAATTTCATTCGACCTAACCTCGGAAACAGAACCTGACTCCAATAAATCTATATGTGAAGATAGCAACTTCACCATCTGTGACAGAACATCATTGGTTATGCAGAACCTCCTCATAATACTGGAAACGGGAACTGAAGTACCTTTTTGGGGAACCAAACTACTAACTGCACCTTGAATTTTGTTTCCTGACTCAACTTCCTTAGAGGAATCATATGAAAGAAAATTAGTACCAACAGGCGATTCGAGCACCATAAAAGCTGAACCAACCTCCATCGCCGCCATCTTGGCAGCCAAGAAATGGCCATGAAAACCAGCACCAAATATCTCTCTCAAAACCAATTTGCCAGCCACATCATCATACTGGTCCTTGTTAATCTTATCAACAAAGCATCGTTTGAGTACTTCAAATGAGGAAGTGGGAACAGTATTACCAACAAGACTTTCTTCGGACAGAATATCAGACAGAGCCGCATTACCGGCCTGAACGACGTCAGCATCGGGTCTAAGTTCCCTAATAAGACACTGGGCATCAGCAGCTGACCTTTCAGATAAGTTCTGAGCAGAAAGCATGTAAATGACAGACTGAGAGTTAGGTACCCTCACAGCAAAAACGAGCTTTTTAGTCTGGTCGGGTACCGAAAGCTTCTGAACTAAGTTGCGGGAGGCTCTTAAATCATCGAATTTGAACACCGTAAATGGCCATCGATCTTGTAGCTTCCAGATGAAAGCAAAGGCCATTGCAGAATTAAGGCTAGTAGTGTGGGTATGGTTCAAGCAGAGAAGAGGGACAATAGAATGTAAAAGAAAAACGAATCCTCTTAATCTTTCATTTGTTTCTACATTGAATTTGGATAAAAGGGATAACGGGGAACCCAAAATTGGATTCGAATCAGTAATGAATCGGACGCAACAGAGCTGTTACGTTGTTTAAAGGATTGAAAAAAAGAATGAAACCCTAAATTCGATGGTGAAGGTGAATACAAATTCCTAAAAGAAGAAATTAAGAAACTTGATTACCGTAAATCGGGAACGATATGAGATTGCATCACATCTGGCGGGCTGAAGATAATATGGGATTGGAGGTGATGTTCAGCGTTTGTTTTTGGCGTTGTGATTGAAATAGATCAGAGACGAGAAGGATTGAAGAGGGTATCGATTCTTCCTCCGATGAAGCACCAACTGAGAAGAGGAAGGGAAAGAGCAAGAGAAAGAAGAGAAAATCAATCAAATTCTAAAGCTTCATATAAAAATAGGTTAGTCTTTAGCCGACTAAATTAGTTTTTATTAATAATAAGTATCTAATATCTTATTTCCTTAATTTTAAGGCTTTTATATTTAATTTTCGTTAAAAGAATTCTTTAATCAATTTAAAGATAACATGTGACATGGTTATTTTATTTTTTAAATAATAAATTTAAAATAAATATTTTATCAAAATTTTAAATTTTCCAGAAAATTTCAAAATTTCCCAAATTTATAAAATAGTCGAAAATCTCTAAAATATTTCAAATCCCCAAACTTTCCAATCGCGTCGTTTTTGTCGCCCCTTCGATCGTCAGATTTATTCGTTTATTTCTCTCAATACGATATCATCAAAAAAATAAAAAAATTGTGCCAATCGAACTACGAACGTAAAACTGACGTTCGACTGATATATCATTCGTCGTTTTACGACGATGCCATGTTAGAGAAAATGATCGGCTAGATTTGACAATCGAAGGGGTGAGCTCAAGAACGACGATCGACGATGAAAGTTGCGACGATTTGAAGAATTGAGATATTTTAGGGGGTTGAGGATTGTTTTTTAAAATTTGAACAATTCGAGATTTTCTGAAAATTTAACAACTTCTGTAACACCCTCTTCCCGCTCTAGTAGGATTCCGGGTCGAAAGGTATTACCGGTGAACAAAACGGTGATTGGCTTACTAAAATCGATGACTTGGATTATAGACAGTAAATTAATAACATTTATTGGATGCTATGGTTGGCTATGCTCAACACAACTTATTCAAACTTTAAGGACTTATCAAAATTAGGCTTATCAATATGAGATCCCATACCTGGTTACCTTGTATATAACATTCTAAAGGTTATGGGTTCCATTACACTTTCAATTAACCTATACTCGAATCAGTGACCATTTTGCAAATTTTCAAAACCAGTTAACTAACTTACATGTATCGGTACCGGTACTCAAGAGGTCGTAGCAGTACACCTTTAAGAATATTTTTTTTGAACCTAAAACTCGTATCGGTACTCATCATGCAGTACCGGTACGAGAATTCAGTGTCTCCGGATCGGTACGGGTCCATTACCGTACTGGTACGCAATCCCTAATTCCCAAATTAAATCACTTAATGAGTATCGGTACGCCACCACTCGTATCGGTACTCGTGCTACAATAAAATTACAGTGTTGATTTGGCGTATCGATACCCCTGTAGTCGTATCGGTACGCCTCAATGCCTTATAACAATTTTACATGCTTGTACTAGTACGCCATCACTCGTATCGGTACTCACAGATGAACATTGCCCAAAATGGTCTATTAGTATCGGTACGACACCATCCGTACCTGTTCGTCTGTGTCTGTAATGTCATAATTTGTCTGGTTTTTATTCGAGGCCTTAACCAAGTCCAAAGTTTACCAAATTTTACCAACAAGCTTATACACCATAAATCTACATGCATGTCAAATTTTACGCCAAAACGAATCTATTTACTAAGTTTTCCCTTATTAGTGCAATTATGGTCATTTTACTAATTCCGTCAACACATTAGCATACCATATTTCATGATTTAACCCATTCAACATAGAGGACCAAATGTACATACAAAATGGGGCTAAACTAACTTGTCTGGACCCTATGCCAAGTTTACATTACATGCAACTTGGTGACTTGCTTCAAAAACGCCCTTGCTCCGATCCTCAATCCGACTAACTTTTAACTTGAAAATGCATGGAAATGAGATGCATTAGGCTTACTTAGCCTAGTGAGGTAGTCAACAATAACAACATGTATTTCATTAATATCATAAACATGTATGATAATGCAAGTGCATCTCAAATCATGTTTTAACAATACTTGCGATACTTGTTTATTTTCCTTGGATTGACATGTAATGTGGATACGCGAATTTCCAACCAACATCGCCAATAATAAATGGTCAATACCCTCCAACATCGCCAATAAGACCAACACTAACATATCCTGCCAACATCGCCAAATAGAGCCTTAGCTCAAGGACCGTAGTCCACTCCGTACTAATGAGCTCATGAATTCTATGGCATGCCAATTGTATCCCATGTCTATTCGTATCCAAGGATTCAATACTTAGGCCAATATCAATAACAATAACAATATTAATAACAATAGCACTAACAATAATGGTAGTCATGACAATATCAATGTAGCTTTAACAATATACCATGATCAATATGGTATTTCTCGATGTTTCAATGATATCAATAACAATGCAATAATTCAATAATCAACTTGACAATGTAATAAGCCTACCCAAGCTTACCAATGATACTTTTAGCAAGGTTTTCATACATCCATACCTTGATTCCAATGATAGAAATGCAATAGACCAATATAATGAAAGCAAGATAGGTACCTAGCCAATCTCAAGACTCCGACTACACTCACCGATATTTTTGAAGCTTTCAAGGCTCCCGGATGACAACTCATTTATTCTTCAACTTAGTAGAATTGGAAGGATTTGGTGATTCTTCACCTTGATTTTCTTGAGCTGCAAAGAAATAGGAATTTACAAGAATTTCAATATCAATTATAGATTCATAGCACTTATTAGCTATGAAAAACAACAATGAATAAGCTATAACATTCTTAGAGAATTTCCTAGGGTTCCTTGAATTCTTAAACTTGGAATTAAACATGGTTTAGCCATGGAATCGACAAATCGATCGAGGGAAATTGCTTACCCGATCGATAGCTATAATCTAGGATTAAGAAACTTAAGAAAATCAAAGCTTGAATTACTCTCCAATTGAGGCTTGTGCTTAGGGGAAAGAGGTGAAGATGGCGAGTTGCTTGCTTGAAAGTTAACCGAGTAAGCTTTCACAACCTCCTCATTTTCTTTCTTTTACTATCTTAATAGTTTAGGATTTCCTTAGGATGAAGTAATCTCATCCCAAGACACCACATAAAGGATGACTAATATTGAGGAGGGGCTAATCGCAAGGTTAGTCCCTTAGCTCTTCAATCTTTATACCTTTGTCTCCCAAGCTTTTAATTTTCTCAATTTGGTCACTAAAACAGCTTTCAAAGTTTACAATGAAATCTTTGATCATTACCAATACTTAACTGTGGTTCACTAATCCAATAATTGACAACTTGGTCAAAGGTAAACTCTATAATTTAACTTTCCGGTGCAAAATTTTTGATTGTCGAAATTAAATTTCGACTAAGCCTGGTTTCGGGGTGTTACAATTTCGTGTTTTTTCTCAAAAATGTAAAAAATTAAAATTATTGTCACGTGTCAATAATTGATTTGATAACAATTTGTTCTTAAACAACCTTTAACCACCGAGCACCTAAAATTATAACGATATAAACATATGCATCTATTTTTACCAAAAATTAGTTTACACACCTAAAATTTACGGGAGGTATAATTTATGCATTTATTTTTTTTCTTGGCCAAGTTTTATGCATTTATTTATATATTACGCCAATTCTGAACGCAATGAATTAATTGAATTAATGAAATACGAGATTTTAATATTTAATTGTATTGTGAATGTGATGCTTGAAAAAAATAGATTATAATTTCGAAAACAGTATTTTAACTTAGGTAGGGATAACAAAATTACCCGAATCTGATTTGATCTAAGTCGACACGGCCAGACCCGATCGGGTTTTTCTTTTAAATTTGGGTTCGGAGCGGGAAAGGGCGAGTTTTGGTAATGATGAAGTCGGGGTTGAGATGGGTTCGAATTTAGGGTCAAAAATCTCTGACCCGACCCGAAACATTTAGGTTAAATTTTTATATTTACAAAAATGCCACCACTATATATATTCTTTTTAAGTCTTAGGTTTCTTTTCCATTTCATTTCTCATCATCCTTAGCCGTTCCCCCTACAAATTATTAAGATCTATGGTGACATCAAGAGAATCCATAGCTGTAAAAGTTGGAATAATTACCTGTTCCTTCACACCTGGAGCATTTGAGGCCTGTTAAACGAGTGACTATCAGCAATTCGAACCAGACACAGAAAATTACAATCCAGCAAAATTCTTGAACAACATTATCTTAGACAAGACAAAATAACTATATGTAGTAATATACCTGGTATTTGAGAAGGTAACATAATTGACCTGGTTACTAGTAACATATACCGCTTGTTGAACCAAGGCTGTACCCTTAGCAGTAATATGCTGCAAAAACAAAGTGCATGTCTGAATGCTTTAAGTTCTTTTATGATTTTTGTTTTTCTAGGATTTATATGAGAAAATAACCGTTTAGCTCGCAGAATAAATAGAAAATGCAGACCTTAAATATGTTAGCAACAAGATCCAAGCCTCGAGGTATTTTACAATAAACCCTATACATTATAGAAAGATCCTCCACCTTCAGAGTGTAAACAAAGCCACATAAGCATTCGATGTATACATTCGCCAAAGCAAGCAATCATCAGAGTAAGTACTGCTAGAAAAGAAAAAGGGTTGAACAGTACTTTGTCATCTCCATGCAGGGCCCTGCATCCTGAAAGTGCATTTTCAAATAGCCGATTTGCATATGCGACCAACAACTCATTTTGCACTTTCTGGATAAGAACAAACAGTTATAAATATGATTCTCTATGAATTATAGAGCTATCTTCAATAAGAACTATGTTAATACTTATCACGTTATCCCATGTCCATGAGATTCGATATGCCAGAAACATGCAATCGATAATTTGAAGGAAACAAATAAAGCAACTGACCTCTATCAATTTTGTCTCACTGCTTGAATGCAGGTAATTAGACACTCTATCCCTTTCCTTCTTCAGGCATTCCTCGGACTGCGCTATCATTAAAGTAAAAATTGTTAGAACCATCCATGTGAATCAGGGTAAATAATTATATGGCAAACAAATGCAAGAATTCTTAAGCACATGCCTTCAACATGTAATCCGAACAAGAATCTTCTTCAATCCAACTTGATGCCTTCCGCGAATAGTAAACACCAGTATCCTGAAGCATATCTGCTTCAAAGTCATCTTCATAACAATCCATTTTTCCCATGCCAATCTCGACAAAAATACCTAAGACATTCTTCAATAATGCTCGGCCTATCTTCTCACCCTCACGTTCTTTATCAATCTGAAACAAAGTAATAATTCCTCCTAGTTTTGCTTCAAAACGCGACCTAAAAACGATTAGACGTGATGTGATGATGTAACTTACAAGGTCGATCACAACATCTTTAACTTCGGCATGCACTTCCTCATATACCTGGAATTAGTAAAACAGATCATCGACAAAATCTCAAATCCCAACTAATGACAGCATTAGCAGTATTCAATTCAGGTGTCACTAGAATAACTAATAACAAACCAGATCTCAGAAGCGGGTACGCGCAACTTCATTAAGTGGAGGAAGTGATCTTTGGGGAATGAAGTGCTTATCAAGGTAATGAAAGAAGCATGATAACCACACCGCCATTATTTTATGGTTCTTCCCTCTTTTCACAAGCTCCATCAGCATGAACTCGTCACGCTTCTCTCTTAAAGATGGCAATACCTGCTTGAAAACAGAGGAAATTCAGACAAAACACGTCTACCACACAAGGTAGAGGAAATATAGCCTATATTAGTTCCAAAAAGAACAATATAACAGAATCAAACAAATGCAAACAAAGTTCTTACATATAGAAGCTTAAACTGAATAGTTGAAACATGCCAACCTTTTCGGTCCCATGCATGAGCATCGAAAGAGATGCCCGTAAAATGTTTTTATAATAGGATAAGGATTTCTATCAGATTTCATGAAGACAGGAAAAGTTACAGTACCATCCTAAATATAACAAGATTTATTCACAACATTAAAAATGAGTCCAAAACGAACATTTTATACAAAACACTAGTCTGTCTACTTAGGGCAGCAGTAAGCAACCAAAACGATGGCCGACGCAACAGCGATTCCTTACCGTTGAAGTAATGTATTCTTCGAATACCTCTCGGTACTTGTCATAAAGCTGTTGAGAATAATCATGGGGTGGCTTTTGAATACACATGTTCCAGATAGTCCTGTAGTAGTTCAAATTAAGGAAACCATGACAATGAAATATATATATATATATATATATATACACACATATATATATGATTAAATGAATAAGCAGCTCCAAAGCAATCAACAAAAAATGTGTCCAAAAGTCTCTTCAGCTTTGAGATTCCCTTCTGCATAAAATCCCATCCTTGTTCAAATTCGACAGTGTTCTTCATCGATATGCAAGAGTAGTTCAGATTTCTTGAAACAAAAATCTGTAAAAGCATATAATAAACAATATTATATCATAAACGAGGGAAACAAGAGAATCAAACGACATCAATTAACTAAAACCCTAGCATGGAAATTGACAAACAAAAATTTAGCAACAAGTATATTCCATATAGTTAAAGTACGTACTGATATAACAAGCGAAGCATGTATAAAAAACATTACAACAAACACGAGAGAAAAAATAAAATACAACAACAATTTATAAACAATGTCATTTCCTACGAATAAAAAAATTGGTTCCGATTTCAAAACGAGCAACAAAATAACGGTGAAGCAGAAATAACCTTTTGTTTACGAGGTGTGTATGCAAAAAAATAGGAATAGATACTAAATAATACAACTTATATAATCTCTTAAAAATACTAAACCCTAAAAACTCTAATCCATAAACACTAAGCCCTAAACTTTAAAAACTATAAACCCTAGACTTTAAACTCTTAAATAACTTAATGTGAGAAAAAAGTAATATTATTAAATGAGTTGAATAATCAAAGGAGTCCTTTTAAATGAGTTTTTATTAAATGCTACAATAAAATCTTTTATTTAATCAATGTTATTAAATAAATAATCTATGTCTTGTGACATAAGTTAGACATAAGTTAAGGATATTCATATTGTCTCATCTTGTATGGGTTCAAATCTCAACATGTGATACATAACTTCATTTTCTCTACTATCAATTATAATGATAATGTTTGACAATTTATGTTTTTTAAATTATCTTTTTAATATAATTTTAATAATTCTTAAATTTATATGTATATATTAATTTTTTATTTATGAAATTATATTTTGAATATAATTTTATTAATTATTAAATTTTGATGTATATATTAATTTCTTATGTAATAAGTTATCTTTTTAATTTTATTAGTTATTTAAATTTGTGTTATTTAGAGAAATATTTTGTAATTGTCAAGGACAAAGAGTCTTTAGAATTCTTGTACCCAAACCTCGAACTCAAAAAACTCATAAAAGGAGCTTTTTCAAATAGAGATGTTTCACCCTCAATCCACTATTATAATCTTCTATTTACCAACATCTAAATTAATAAATTTGACCGATCAAACCTCTAAAAATGGTTCAAACTTCGTGTTCAAAAAAAACCCGAACCGATATACCGTACAAAAAATCAAAAAATCAGATTAAATGATAGGTAATCGTACCAGTAAAAATTGGTCAAACGGTACGGTAACTATACCGGTAAAACTAGGGGTTAAACGGGACAAGAATGATTACGATTTTTGGCTAAACGGTTAACCGAAAAATGATAAAAAAATTAAAATTATTTTTATATTTATACTTAATTTACTGATTATTACTAATATTTCTTTATATTTGTGCCATTAATTATGCTTTGGTCATATTTGTGCAATTAATTTCATATTTTTAGCTAGTTATAACGTATTTACACCGATGAAGTACAACTAACTAAACTAATATCTAATCATAATGTATTTACACCGGTGTAAGTACAACTAACTAAACTAATATCTAACTATAATACATTTATACCGGTGTAATTACAATTAATTAAACATAACCTTTTGTAGTTCATGGTATAACTAGTTTAACCTTTTTTAATTCATGGTATGACTAGTTTAATGTAGATGGGTGTTAGTGCATGTCTTATGTATTTGTTGAAATTGCAATTTGGTGTTGGTACATGCTTTTATATATTTGCCGAAAAGTGAAAATATGAACTCTGTCTCGATAATATTGCTGGCGATCCTACTTTTATGTAGTGGGATGGAGCTTTGATGGGAAATTTTGCTTTTAGTATGTCTTTAATATTTTATGACATAATATTTTTAGGGTTTAAATTTGATACACATGTTGTGTAAAATAAATTTACACAAGCATACATATTTCTACTATAAATCAAAATTAAACTTAAACCCCAAAAAACTAAACCCCAATCCTTAAACCCTAAATTCTAAACACTACAACCCAAACCCCTAAGCTCTAAATCCTAAACTAAACCCCTAACCCCTAAAACTAAAAGGTCTGTGTAAACTAAAGTGTAAAAATATCAAGTAATTGATTTTATTCAGAATAATAGTAAATCTGATCAAAATAAGAATTTTTGATATCGGATTTGGAAATTTAGATGCAGTAGAAAGTATCGAAATTGGATCGAATATAATTATTAAGTGTGCTCATGCCTGGGTAGCATTATAATAGGTGACCTCTGGGAAGGTTCCATAATTGTGTTTTAGAATGTTAATGAGGACTCTGAATAAGCATAAATTATTTGTACGAATATTTATTAAAGGGTTTTTTTTTAAGAGAATTTTATCCAATATAGATTTCGATAATTATCGGTATTTTTGGATCAGGTCCAAATTTCAGAGTTAGACTCCATAAATATAGGATAAATTTTTATGACAGTATTATTTATTTATGGAAATTAGAAATATGAGATTTTTGGATTATATTTGATAATACGATTGATGGAAAAACCGTATTAGATGATTTTCGGATAATTGGATCGAACAAAAATCGTAAAATGAATTTGTTGATTTTTTTAGATGGCCGGTTAGGAAGGAACTATATTAGTTCCCATGTAATGAAATGGCATATTGGAAGAGGACTTGTAAATATGAAATTGGTTGGAGGACAAATTGGTGAAATGGATAAAAAAAATAAATTAAAAATTTATTTTTAATGAGACAAGTGGCATATTTAGATTAAAATAGGGGACATGTGGATTAATTAAAAGAAAGAAAGACTGAACAATTATAATGTTCATATTTCTCTACTTAGCCGTGAGATAAGAAGAACAAGGGAAAGAAGAAAAATTCAACTTTCAAGCTTTATTTGAGAGATTTACAAGAAAAATTAAGGTATGATGCTTTAGAATGAATTAATCTATGCTTGATTCTCTTCATTTTGATGGTAGTTTTGCATGGTAAAGCTAAGCATAGGTTATGTTTTTGGTTGAAGAAGATTATGATAATTTGAATACATGTTGAGTTTGAAGCTTGATTTGAGTATATTTGATGTTGTAGACATGAAAACAAGCTTGAATTAGAATGTATCTTATGTTCAAGACATAAACCCTAACCCTAAGTTTTGGGAATTTGGTTAGGGAATTGAATTAAGGATGAAAATGAATGAATAATGAAAATAGAAGTCTTATTTTTGATGTTAGAATGATTGAAACCCCTTAGTTATGGAAAGTGACCATTTCGGTTAAGATGTAAAATATAGGGGAGTTATTGTGAAAATTATTTTAATGATGGAAGTATTGAGATTTTGAATTCATTAAGTAGTTTTGGTGATTTGGGACCAAAATGAAAATTTGGCACAGAGAAGGGACCATTTTTGAATGTAAAAAAAGAATGAAGGGGATGAGTTTTGGAAGATTATTTTAGTATGGCATTGAAAGATATGAAGTTGGGAAATTAAGATTCGATGTTTATTCTACCTTGTTGAAGCATTTTTATGAATGTGGTGCAAGCTGCCAGAAATTTAAAAGTGAAATATTTTGTATCTAAATGTTAGTCTAAAGCATTGGGAGAATTATATGAGGTTAAGTTAGTCATTAAGGACTATGATAAATATTCGATAAGGACAAAGAATAAAGGAAAATATTTGAATATTTTATATTCAAATAAGTATGTTTGTTGTTAAGCTAACAATGTTAGATTTAAGTGTAACAAAAGTATGGTAATGTATGTATTTGATTGGTTTTTACAGTTCCAAGAGAGACTAAGGGAGATACAAGTACTAAAGGAAAAGAGAAAGTTCAGAAGTAATACCAAATAGTGAGGAAAGGCACCTTACAAGGCTAAGGCGAGTGTATATATGTTTTTAGCATGATACTTTATTTTAATGATTTACAGATTATGGCAGTATACCATTAATATTATAAAGCATATTGGGGTATGAACTGCTACAATATAAAATGTTTTAAGTGATGTATGTATGGATATTGTATTACTTGCCCTTAATTGCGGGAATTGTTTTTAAGGTTGCTCTTGGTAATGTAATATTAAGTTAGACAATATTGAGGTATACTCTTAGAGACTTACAGCTTCTGACACAATTATGTCTACGAGTTATTGACAATTCAATAAGTTATGATGAGTTTGTTTTATGGACATGTAAAAATATATTATTCGATTATGGATTAGGTGATTTAAAGGCATCACCAGTCATATAAGTTGGTTAATTGGTTTAAAGGCACCATCAACCGTATAAGTTGGGCACCATCAACCATATAAGTTGGTTAGTTGGTTTAAAGGCACCATCAACCATACAAGGTAGTGAGGTGGTTTAAAGGCACCGTCAACCATATAAGGCATTCTATGAGTTAATGACACTTGAAGAGTATTATAAGGTTACTGACACTTCAATTGGTATCATAAAATTATCGACACTTTAAAGTGTCATATATGTTATAGGCATTTTATTATGTCTGCAAGCAATAAAGAATAGTACTTTTGAAGTACATGACTCTTATAATAGTACTTAATATTTACCTTGGGCTATATTCTTATATTACAAAGTATGTAATTTTCCATGATTATCAGGTTTTTGTAAAGTATCATGCATTATAAAGATTTTATATATGTTCCTTATTTATGCCTCACTAAGTTATACTTAGCGTGTATTTCTGTAATACGCGTAGATAAACCGGAGTAGGATTGGACAAAGCTGTTGCATCAAATCTTTTGTGAAGACATAAAGTTGACAGGTTATTTTCAGTACTTATGGCATCTTGGTTTTATATATGAATAGTGGCATGTACGAAATAACCTGTTTATTTTGTTAAAAATTAAAACCGGTCTGCCTTGTGATGATTTTGTTTATGTCTCTTGAATAGTATATGATATGTATAAATACTGTATTTTATATTAGAATCTAGATATAATGTAATTATTATCTATAAGTTAAATAAAAATTTTAAATAGTCCTGATTTTAATGCAATATAATTTATAAATTACTGTGATATTTCTGACTCATGTTCGGTGTACAAATACGGGAAGGGAGTGTTACATATTTGTTCATATATATCTTGCGAGACAAAACAATTGAACTCAAATCTTCTAAGATAAGCATCATCAACTTTCCTATTAGGACCACTTGTTAGGTTTAATTATAATTTTTTTTCTTTCCGTCGCTATTATCATCATTTTCACAATTTTAATTAATAAATTAATATTTTTTAATATTCTAATTCAATTAGAAGGATAAATAAGTTGAATTATTAGCTTCCTACATTTCACATCATTCATATTTTAACGACTAATTCGCAATTTAAAATCAAATGCATGTCAATTAAAACTTAGAGATTAATATCAATACGTATATGCATACTTAACAAACTATAATTTTTTATTAATTCAATTCAATTAAAAAATTTTACATGTTGGTTAAATATCATCTTTTTCTCTGTGTTTTCTCTGCCGCGTCTTCTTTGTTTCATCTTGCTTTGCCGCAAATAGAGACACCAATTTTAGTGATGATTATCGATTGCAGGTAATCTTTCTTTTTATTGTATATATTATATTATATTTTTACTTTTCTTTTATAGTTTCCAATAGAAATAATTTTATCTTTGTAACACGTCTTCTTCTGCTTTTTTGTTATCCTATGATTTTTTTGTGGCTCGTTTTATGATGCAGTTAGATCTGTTGGTATCGATATTTTATTCGAGTATTTTGGTTAGGTTTTTAACTTTTTTTCATTGTACTTGTTTGATCGCAAGCGACTAATTTTTTATGTCAATGATTATATAATTTTTTTTAAATTATATATTTAATTTATGATTGTGACTGTAAACCCTCTATTATAAATTTGGATATTTTCTCTTTAAAATAAAAGTAGTTGCTTCCGTAAATTTTTCTTTCTTCTACTCTCAGGATTATGCTTACTCGTGAACACAGATAAAGCTTTGAACTTGTCTAATATCTGAGGATAAAAATATCAGCCTGTTTCTCGAAAATTATGTGTTTATTTATTTATTAGGGATTAAACTGATTAAAAAATTAAATTTGAGAGACATAACATATCATTTACCTATTTTTATAAACACTAGAAATAAATTTCGGTTAATTTCAAATTGAATAAAAAATTCATGTACAATTGAATAAAAATAAAACCTGTGAGACTTAAGATGTAAATTACCCATTTTTATTAAAGCCAACAGATTTGTTTATTGAAAGTGTCCTGTGGCGCATTCTGATTAGCCTTCTTTTCCTAACCGACGTTATAAAAAAATGGGGCAACGGAGGTAACGATGTAAAGTTCGGGGGTAAAACGTCCAAATTTTTTAATGGGATAACTTGGTGCAAAGTGTATACTTTAGAGGGGGTAACGTGCCTTTAAGACTTAAAAATATTAATGTTTCGTTTTTTTTACTATATTTAAAAAGTTATTTAATACCGACAAGCAGTTAGTCTAGTAAGATGAGTACGAGTGTGCATTTTTGGATATCGGATCTGTTCGATAAAATAGTGATCTGTATCCGATTTGAAAAAAATCAGATATCCAGTTATTCACATATTTGAATTAGATATTCGAATATTCAATTATCCGGATATATAATTTGGTTTAAGTTTTTTTGGATTTGACGGTTGTATCTATGAAAATTTCATATTTTTAAATACAACAAATAACAAATTGCCAATTATAACAAGATTCACATTTATGAAAATTTTGGTTTTTCGAATTTTCGGATATAAGAAGCATCAAAATGCTAAAATATAACATGATTCATATCTATGAAAATTTGAATTTTCGAATATTTTAGATTTTCAGGTAATCCGAAACTTGAAATATTGCAATCTGAATTTGATCCAAAAATAAAAATTGAACCAAATATCCAATTCAAAAATAAAATCCGATCATATATTCGAATTTTCAGATTGGATAAATAGTTCAGAATAAATATTTTTGCACACCCTTAGAGATGAGACACTAAATCCCTTAAGTAAGATTATGAATTCGAATACTGGCGTTATGAATAGAATAAATTAGGTTGGGAGGGTCGCTCCATAATGAACTTCTACAATATCCGATATAGATTAGTAAACCAATCGATTAGATAGCGATAGTTAAAAAAGTTATTTAGTAATTAGATCCAACTTATTTTCAGTGATCTGAATTTTGAGTGGTAGATAAGTCGTAAATTTCCCTTGTTGTATTGTTATTGTAAATTTTATTTCCGTTGATACGATTTTATTCGTTGGATATATAGGGCATTTAGCAGGGGAATATCTTAGTAGCACAGGTTAAAGGGCCTATTTAAAATTTTTAAAAATTTATATGCTTAAATTAAAATTTTAAATTTTTTTGAAAGATTTAATTTAAAATTTTCTTTAAATTTTAGGGGTTTAAATAAAATTTTTAAATTTTTTGAGTCTTGATGATAATTTTTAAATTTTTTAGGTGGGGATCTAGTTAAATATTCAAAAAATGAAATATAATATTAATTTTTAAATTTTTTGAAGGGGCCAAATTAAAATTTTTAAAACTTTCAAAGGGCTAAAAATTAATTTGCTAGATTTTTGGGGCCAAGGCCCCCACTGGTTATAACAAAGGTTCGCCTCTGGCATTTAAGAATTATATTTAGGGAAACAAGGGACATTGAAATATATTTAAAAATCTATGGTGAAATTTATAGTGCACTAAAGATGCCACTAACTAATCTTTTTTTTATTAATTTATCTCTTAAAAAATATTAAAAAACATAGAACGCCACACGTAGGTGGCCACTCCTATTTCCCTAAATATAAATCTAAGGGACAATATTCCCCTAATTCCTCCTGATTTTATTTTCCGTAAAAACATTTAAGCACTAATGTGATAATAAAAACTAAGAGCAAATATGTGAAAGAACGTACCGGTGGCTGGTGCAGTAAGTTTAATTCGAGAGCAATTGTATCCCATTTTTCTAGTAAAAATATGTTTAGTTTAATGTTAATTTCTTAAAAAAAATTAATTTCATGTGTGATGGAAAAAAACGAAATTTGTATATCCATTAAAAAAATCATTTTAAACTATATTATTGAATGTCTGAATCTGCCATTAAAAAATTACCGTGAACTAACGTAGTAGAGTAAAATACTTCTTTTTAAATTATTGGCAAGAAAATCCAACTTTGTTTATTTATTTTGAATAGGCTTAAATAAAATATAAGTATCTAAAATATACATCTTTTTAATTTCATGTGTTTAAAGTAATTTTTTTTGCTAAAAATAGGCGCATAACATTTATACCGTTATAATTTTAAGTGTCTGGTCCTTGAGGGATATTTAAAAAATTTATTAATCTATCAATGCTTGACACGAGATAATAATTTGATATTTTTAATTGTTTGAAGAAAAAACCCAAAAATTTCAAAATTCTTCAATTTTTACAAAATAGTCCCCCAAAACCCCATATTACCACCGCTTTCGCTGCCAATCGTCGCTCCTAAGCACACCCTTTAGTCGTCGGACCTAGCCAGTCATTTCCCCCAACACGACATTCAGAAACGACAAACGGTGTGCCAGTCAAATGTTGATTCTGCGTTCGACTGTCGCGTCGTTTGTTGTTTCTGACAACGTCGTGTTGAGGGAAATGGCCGACTAGGTCTGGCGACTAAAGAGGTATGCTTAGAAGCATCAACGATTTGGGGTTTGGGTTTGAGAAAATTTAGGGATTTAGACACTATTTTGTAAAAATTAGAGAATTTTAGGATTTTTAAAAAATTATTTTTTTGTGTAACAAAATGTTTTTAAGTTTTTAATTTTTGAAAAAATAAAATAAATATGTCATGTGTTAGGTTTTGATTGATTAATGGATTTTTTTAATAGTAGTTAACTACCATGCACATAAAATTAACGAAAATGAGACGTTAAACATATATTTTTACCAAAAAATAATTTAGGCATCTAAATTTTACAAAAGGCTTAAATAAAAAATCAGCCATTAAAATATGTCTTTTATTTGCTTTTAGCCCTTAAACTATTTCTTCGTCAAAATAAACCCCTAAACTATCATTTTGGTCACTTTAAGTTCCTAAACTATTTTTTGGTCAAAATAAGTACTTAAACTATCATTTTTCTTCTTTTAGTCCCTAAACTATCTATTGGTCAAAAAATCTATGTGATGTGTCAACATCTTATTAGTCAAAATAATTTTTCTTTTGACTTAAATAACTATCGGACTTAAAGTGACCAGAAATGTTAATTTAGGGGCTTATTTTTATCAAAGAATAGTTTAAATGCTAAAAGCAAATAAAATGTATAATTTAGGGGTTGATTTTTCATTTAAACCTTTACAAAAGGACAATTTAGGCACGTACTTTTAGGCATAAAGCCAAAAATACTCCACAGTTTGACCTTTTGGTCACTTTAGTCTCTATTCTTTTTTTAGTACAAACAACCATCTAACGTTTTCATTTTCGTTCAAAATTCACCATCGACAGATAAAAATCGTTAGTCAACTAACGGTCAACGCCCTTTGATGACGTGGCGATGTCACGTTGGCACTTTGCTGACGTGGCATCACAGCTTTTTAAAAAAATTAATTTTTATTTTAATAAAAAATAAATATTTTTATATTTTTAAATATTTTTTAAAAAATAATAAAAAGAATTATTTTTAAAAATATTTATTATTTTAAAAAATAATTAATTTTTTAAAAAATAATTAATATTTTTAACCAATTAGATAATATCACGTCAGCAAAGTGCCACGTAGCATTATACGATTGGTTAAAAATACAAAAAGATAATTTTTTTTAAAAAATAATTTTTTTAAAAAAATTAAAAAAATATATGATATGTCAGTCAAGTGCCACGTAACATCGTCGTAAATATGTCATGTCATTGAAGGAGTTAACTATTAGTTGACTAATAATATCTATTCGTCAAGAGTAAATTTTGAACAAAAATAAAATATTAAGTAATTGTTTGCACAAAAAAAAATAAAAACTAAAATAACCAAAAAAATCAATTTACTTTATACCTTACTTTTATAATAAGCCTTTAGAATAAGCCATACGCGCTCCCGCGGTAATTTTAGCGCGTGGTCGATGCATACAATGTTTTTTAGGGCTTTACTATCGTACCTCGGCTGCACCCTTATTCGCTGCTCTCTCTCTCTCTCTCTCTCTCTATCATCTCGATTTGATTTTTTTCTATCTAAATTGCAAAACCCTAACCCTAACAATTCGTTTTTGAAACGAATAAATAAACAAAGTTTTGACTTTTTAATTATTTTCCTTATCCTGATACTGATGCCCTGAACTCCAATGCGAGGTAGGCATCGATCCGGTGCGTGGAGCGTAGGCGATGGACGTGTTGAAGGAGAATCTGGCGGAGCTAGAGATTGGGACCACCGTTGAGTCAATTCAAAAGTTTATAGACATTCAGAGGGAGCTATTCCACAGTCAGATCGACCAGCTTCAGAACGTTGTTGTTACACAATGCAAACTCACCGGCGTCAACCCTCTCGCCCAAGAAATGGTTCGTCATTCCAAAATTATGTTTTCTTTCTCCCTTTGGCCGGAGTTGACCAGAAATAAACAATGAACTCCAATGTATTACACTTTTAATTTGCCATTTTGCAGGCAGCTGGTGCTTTGTCCATAAAAATTGGTGAGTGTCTGCTAAAGTTGCTTTGTGGGGTCAGTTGAGATACTGTTGGGAGCTACATTAGACCTTTCTAGCGACGGCATGATTATGGTTCTGTAATTATTTTGAGATCGTTGTCTTCGACTTTCATCTGTGCTTATTGATGCGATAATTATTTCCTAATTAGAATGGGAGATATTTTTATGGGTTACGACGTGGTTTATTATATTGCTATCTAAAACACTGAATTCTTTTCCCAGGGAAACGACCAAGAGATTTGCTAAACCCCAAGGCTGTGAAGTATATGCAAGCTGTTTTTTCCATTAAAGATGCGATTACTAAGAAAGAATTCCGTGAGATTAGTGCTCAATTTGGTGTTACTGTCACACAGGTATATGTTTATTTAATAATTTATGGTAGTTTATTCAATATGTCTTGTCCTATATCTTTTGGCGAATGATGCACTAGATATTATGAATCGGTTTGCTGTTATGTTAAGGTATCATCTTCTAGGTGTTGTTGTAAATTCAGTTGTCTACTTCCAACTTCTCATTATTTATTGCAATACAACGTTGCTTCCAATCATACTGTCTACCAGAGAATGCATTTTGATCGATTAATGTTAAATTGCAGGTGCGTGATTTTTTTAATAGCCAACTCACTAGGGTGAGAAAGCAAGTTCGGCTGTCTAGAGAGTTAGCCTTGAGATCTAATGCTTGTAAAGAAACAGAAGGGGTACTCCCGACTGGGTCTGAAGCCGTTGTACCAGTTGAGCCAGTTCCCTTGAACTCCGTTGGCCCTGTTAATTCTGAAGAAGCACCATCATGCTCCACACAGGATGATTCTCTTACTGGCATAGATGAGTTGGATAAACATTTTGTTGGAAACATATTCAGTAAGATGCAGAAAGAAGAAACTTTTTCCGGGAAGATAAAACTCATGGAGTGGATCTTGAAGATACAAAATTCTTCAGTACTATATTGGTACTTATCAAGGAAACTTTAATACAGTCAGCAATAAGCATACTGCTGCTTGCCTTATTTGATTTAGTAGTGTCTCTTTATCTTACAGGTGTGATGATTTTCCGGGAAGATAAAACTCATGGAGTGGATCTTGAAGATACAAAATTCTTCAGTACTATATTGGTACTTATCAAGGAAACTTTAATACAGTCAGCAATAAGCATACTGCTGCTTGCCTTATTTGATTTAGTAGTGTCTCTTTATCTTACAGGTTTTTAAGTAAAGATGGTGTGATGATTTTAGCAACATGGTTGAGTCAAGCAGCTGTTGAAGAACAAACTACTGTTGTCTTGATCATCCTCAAGGTACACGTAGATTCTAAGCTGATGATTTATATGCCCCTGTATTTGTAACTTTACCAATTATACATTTAATATTTGGAATATAGGTTCTTTCTCATTTACCTCTGCAAAAAGCTCTCCCCAAACATATGTCAGCCATACTGCAAAGTGTTAACAAGCTGTGTTTGTACAGGTTTTCAGGTATGCATTTTTCTTGATTGGAATTTAATTCTTCCTCTGCCTTTCATCTCTCAATATCTTATCATTGTGCTTGTCTTAGTTGGGTTGGATCATTATCTTAGATCTTAACCAATGTGTCATGTGTGATAATGATTTAAGGCCCTATTGGGAGCTTATTTTGTTTTGGCTGTGTTAGTATTTATGTTATAATGCTTTGTTCTTTTCCTATATTTGAACTTAAATTTTTCAGAGTAAAATGCTGGGAAGACTAATACCAGCTGTCTCTCTTGCTTCTGGAGTCTACTTTAGTGGTTGCTTTTGGTTTCTGACTTTATCCTTGATAATGCCTGAGAATAAAGGGAAATCACTGATGGAAAATTAGAGTGGACGTATTGATATAGTTTTTCTTATTGATCATTAAATGTGATATGTTCTGTGGTTAAGAAAATAATATGATATGTGATAAAAATGCACTTGTAGATAATCTTCATTTGTGGAGAAAATAGTTTTTCTGCTGAGCTGTATTACTTGTATGTTTTGTGGTACCCTGGATCTCATTTATCTGATTCGAAGATCAGACGTATCAAACAGGGCAAGGCTTTTGATATCACGGTGGAGCAAAATGTTTGCAAGAAGCCAAGCTGCGAAGAAACCAAATGGCTTGAGGTTCTCTACTGAAACACAGAATGACATGTTACTGAAGCAGAGGTAAGTTTACGTCTTAACCTCCCCTGTTTGCCTGATTTCTTTAAATTTAATTCTTATTATTTCTCTCTGACTACAGTATCAGTGAAATTATGAGTGATGGTTCATGGGAGTCAAATGTTTATGATGCTGTAAGTATAGAAATTTTAAATAAAATGTGTTAACATGGTTTTGTGATTGATTGCTGTTTTCTAATCAATGTTGATGGTCTCCTAGGAAGGAACTCTTGCTACCTCTAATGTCAGGTGTGATTTATTTATATTTGTATCTGATATTCAAATGCTGGTTGTCATTCTTAGTATTTCGTAATATGAAGATAATAAAGACAGTAATTCATTCAGGAAATTAGAGTCTCCACAAGTTTTGAAACTGCTACCAGCCTCCACGGATGATTCCGCAAAGAAGAACCACCTTGGTGTTTCTGGTTCACATATCCTTGCCATCCTTTGTTATGTTTATTGATACTCACCATTCCCTTCCCTCTTCTTCATTATTTATTTTTAGGTCGGGTTGGTTATAACTATTTTTTCACCCTTTAAGAGGTAGGCTTGGTGTCTGTTTTACCCCTCGCTTGGAGTTTGGAGTTCTTGCGTCAGTACATTAAGAATTTGGACTATTATTATTACAATTATTATTATTATTATTTGGGGTTGGGGGTTTGAGGATATGCAAGTTCTGAAATTAGATTTTTCTGATTTATTTGCTGCTAGGTTTGATCCATTTGTTAGAACTTTTCTATATATTCTTCTGTTTTACCAGTCGTAATTGATTTAAAATATGCAAGATGGTGTATGTGCAATTGTTTAGTTCTTTTAGTGTAGTGCCTTAGCTTGCCCAGATAGTAGGGAACGTAGGAAGGTTCAGTTAGTGGAACAGCCAGGGCAAAAAGTGGCTGGCAAAAACTCTCAGGCAACAAGACCAGTACCAGTTAGTCGAAGTCGTCCTATGTCTGCTGATGATATCCAAAAAGCAAAAATGCGTGCTCTCTATATGCAGGGTAAACATGGGAAACCTGGTTCCTCGTCTAATGGGATGAATGAAGTGAAGAGTGAAGGTCTGAACAAACCTTATCCTTCTAAGACCAGCATTTCTCGACCAGCTTCTAAAGTCCTCTCCCAGCCCCCCGAAGAACAAAAGAAGCCTGTAATACTCCCCCCTGAAGAACAAAAGAAGCCTGTAACACTTTCCCCCAAAGAACTAAAGAAGCCTGTAATACGTCCCCCCGAAGAACAAAAGAAGCCTGTAATACTTCCCCCCAAAACTTCTAACAGACCGGAAACAACTGTTGATCCAAAACAGCCTGTGGCTTCAAAGGAATCCCCATGGGAGAAATGTCAGGTCAAAATCCCATGGCGCATACCGCCAGGTAAATTTGCATCAGTGTATTTCTTTAGCTCGTGCTTTCTGTTAATACCCTGTTTTAGTTGATAGAGTGCTGTTTAAGTATCCACAATGGAGGAAGGTTCAATTGCATCTTTGCAACCATGTCGACTACTTGCTTTAATTCCCCATCCCCTCTCCCGCAATATCTTTCCTTTTGAAAACTATTCTTTTTGCTTGAAAGTTGGGAATTGGTTTGGTTGTCTATACGCTCACCCCTCTTTATCTAGAAAGATTGATAGTAAAAAATGTTACAAATATCTTTCTTGATATGTGATAATAGTTGTACTGTCAAGCTGGAAATATTCCTGTTGAAATTTGAAAATATTGGGAACCGATTTACAGCATATGTTGATCTTTGGTCGTTTTCAAAAGTTAGTTTCTACACCTTGATTGTTTTTATTTGATGTAAGCATCAACACATGGATGAATTGTACATCCAAAAAGTATACCAGAGAAAATGAAAACCACTGGTTAAACTTTAGTGACGGCTAGTCATGTTAGATAAAATTTTCCTAAGGCTTTTGCTAATACAATGGTCAGTCCAATCTCTACCTGTTTTTCATCATCAAACTATGGAGTATTAAGGCTCATGCTGGCCGTTTGAAATAACTGTGCCTTGAACCAAGGCAGCTGTTGCTTGACCAATAAAAGTTCAGGCATCTAATTCTTGAATGAATTGCTCATTTGAGATTAGTCTTTTAATAGCTTCATATTTTTTGGCTAAGGAGCTTCAAAAATTGAATGACCAGTGATTCCATCTTTCCAAGGTGTAATTATCAAGCTGATGGAAATAAGGATTTTTCTTTTATGCTATTAATTTGAGATCTGGATGCTAAGAGATTGAAATTATCAAGCAAATATGTCTTTGATTTTGGAATATTTTGAAGAGGTATTACCTGTATTAGCAAAAATTGACTAAGGAGGCTTGATGATCACAGATTTATGGTGCTATAAAACAAAAGTAGAGAATTTTTCTTGTGATGATCTTAAGGGCACTCCAACTTGTATTTACATACTTTGCTTGTTACCGGCAAACTCTTATTCATATTGTAATAATACCAAGACACAGCAACAGGTTTCTTCAATCGCTAATGCTTTTGTTAGTTTGTATTTATAAGCCAGTGTTAGTAATATAACCATTTTTAATTTGATTATTAGAATCATTCAATTAATATTGAACCATGATTTTCAGCTAAAAAGATGATTCAACATCCTTGTTCAGTGCTTCTAGTCGATATATAAGACAACAAAGCAGCAAAAAATTCCAACAGCTTGAATTTGATCTTTTAACTCTCTCTCTCTTTCTCTCTCTCTAAGCCTTCCTGTTTTTGTAAATATTCTGTTTTTCATTTTGTTGGAGTCACTCTTATTAATTGATTGTCATCTTGCTTTTTCTGCAGAAATAAAAACCAGCAACCTATGGAGTGTTGGTGCCGGTGAGAGTAGCAAAGAGGTTGACGTGCAGAAAAACAGAAACCGTAGAGAGAGGGAAACTTTCTATTACACGAACCAGGAGATTCCCTCAAACCCCAAGGAACCTTGGGATCGAGAAATGGACCATGATGATACACTGACCCCAGAAATCCCAACCGAACAGCCACCCGATACCGACTCTACTGAACCACAGGTCACCCAGGGTGAACATGTAAATGGTGCAGCAGCTACTTTGGAGCCTTCTTCCTCCCAAATTGGTGCCGATGTTGCAGCCGAGCCGGATCTTGAGTTGTTAGCGGTACTGCTGAAAAACCCAGCTTTGGTTTTTGCCTTAACTTCCGGCCAAGGTGGTAACTTGTCGAGTGAAGAAACAGTGAAGCTGCTAGACATGATTAAGGCTGGTGGGGCTGATACTGGTAAAAAGGTGGAGAAAGTTGAAGTGTCTCTTCCATCTTCAACTCCATCGAGCAATCCTGGAACGGTGCGTTATAGGATTCAATGCTATCCTGGATCCACATTTTCATACATAATTAAAAAGAAAATCTACATGTAGGAAAATCTGCATTTACTGAAATAAAATATAATAAACCTGGTGAAATTACAAGGTTAAAAGAAAAGATGGCAACCAATTTAATGTTAAAATGGGAGCATGCCCCCACATGTGGAAGAGCGAATGGTTCATGTCAATCATTGATGGGTATCTTCAACAGGCATCCAGATGGCTATACGTGGCGATTGTCTGGATCCTCGGCATCATTAGTACTGTTGTACAATCCTGAAACTAATACATTCAGAGAATCTGTGATTTGATGACATCATTTTCTTATAGGACCATGTTGTCGGTATAATTATCATTTGTTTTTCGTTTAATCTTAATTGAATGTGTATTTAAAAAAAAAAATGCAGAGTGGATGGAGACCGGAGGCTGTCAGGAACCCATTTTCACAACATAGTCAAATGGTAAACAGAGTTGCCCAAGCTTCAGTTGGAGTTGGCACGGCCATTCCCGTTGCCGAACGGCTTTCCCCTACTTGCATGGTGGCGCCACAGCAAGAAGCAAATGGCAGATCATTAGCTCAGCAGCTTGCAGCAGCCATGGCACGGTTCTTGCGTCAGTCAAGTGCCATGAACCCAGAAAAGTTACATTCTCCTAACGTTGCTTTTCCACACCATGGTCTCTCTTCTAATTCTCCAGCACAATCGTCGGCTGGTCCTTCAAACCGGGTCGAAATTATGGCACCACATATACCTGAAAAAGTGCAATCTTCATATTCTCCGTCTCCATTGATGCAGATGTTGTCACGGCGACAAACACCGCTACAGCTACAGCCACGGCCACAACCATCCCATGCATCAGATCCTCTTCAAACGCTTCCATATTCAACTAGACGCCCAGTGGGAAACATAGGTCCAATTTCTGATCCTTGGAGAAGAGGGCAGAGTTTGGGTTCTAATCTTCATTCTCAGGCTAATCAAAACAATAATAATGCATCATTGTTCAGAGGATCTATGAAGCCTCATTCCCAATCGGGCTATCCTCCACAAGAAGGAAATGATAACACGGGCAATGATGGTTTTGAATCATGGAGTCCAGATTATAGTCCAAACAGGTTTTCGGAGTATGCAGCAGGACGGAACTACATGGAACCCAGAGTGAATTCTGGGTTTAGCTATAGAGCTGACAGGCCATCATGGCAAGGGAATTCTCCTGGGCACAGGGAGCAGAACAGACAGGGCAATAGATGGCGTGACAGAAGATGACGATGCTTGCTGCTGATGTCGGCTTTGGGTCGGGAATGTCGGGCCTTTGTCATCTATGGCGGGTGTTTTCCGTAGTGATAAAATTCGTTGGCGGATGTATAGGTGGAAAATGGAAGCCGGTGGGAGAAGAGGGACGTCATTGTATGCTGGAACATTACAAATGCAATTGCAGGTTTCTGGATGTCTTCCATTTGATGAGCAACATGAAAAGAAAAAAAAAACTTGCAGTAGTTTAACCGTGGCTTAGGAATTTGTTGCGTAATCAATCTCGCAATTTGCAATCAAATTTTGGGCCTTGCACACTTAAAGAAATTCCATCTAGACATGCACAGTAGATGTTATTACGAGGGACCAAAACTCGGTTTATTATAATAAAGTTTTAACGATATACAATGACTAGAACTATTATAATATTTATACAACTTTAATTTTATTTTTTGAAGACAATTCTTTTACAATTTAGTTTCTCAATTTGTCTTTTGATCGTAACCCTTTGCAGTTTTTTTTTCTTTTCACTAATTTATTGGCTTTTTTATACTACCGTCAATATTCTTCTCAATTTTTTTTGTAAAAAAAATAATATATATATATATATATATATATATATATATCAGACACAGTTATAGAAAGTCATTTGAATTGTAAATATTATAAATATTTATAATTAAATTTTAAAAAATGAACTATTCGACTTGAAAAATTTTCAAGTAAAATTTGAATCATAAAATAACACTTAAAAAAAGTTTGTCTCGAGTTAAAATGCTCACCCTAAATGCTATTAGGGTTGTAAACGAACCAAACGTTCAACGAACCGTTTGGCGAGAAGTTCATTTATGTTTATTTATTTATTAAACGATCGGACATGAACAAGATTTTCTGTTTGTTTAATTAAATGAACACGAGCAAAGGGTTCGTTCGTTCATTTACGTTTGTGAATATTCGATAATCCGTTCATTTATGTTCGTTCATTTAAATTTTTCACATATATTCAATATATTTATTATTTTTCATAACAAAAATATTATATTTTAAGCAAATTAAATTTATTCACATATGTTCATTTAAATTTATTTACGTATGTCCTTTTATGTTCGTTTGTGCGTTTATCATTTTAATGAACGAACACGAATAAGCTACATTCCTTAACAAACGGACACAAACAAGAAATTTTTGTTTAGTTGTTCGTGTTTGTTCATTTGTTTTGTTAAAATTAAACAAACGAACATGAACATACACTCGTTCGTGTTCGTTCGATTTGTTTACAGGCCTAGATACTATGCCGGTGAATTGATTTTTTTTAATATATATATATATATCTATAAAAATTAATTTAACAAATGAGCATGAATGGAGTGGTAATGCATAAATCACGAATTTCATCCTTAAATAATGATTTTTAATTTTTTTATTTAAAGATTATATATAAATATAAAAAATAAAAGTATTCTTATAATAATATTATATTTTAAATTAATAATTTTTAATAATATATTAATTGAGTTTATCCAGTTAATTTACGATATCAACTTAGTTAGAGATTTTATAAGTATAAATAGTAAAACATGACTGTATTGTAAATGAAAAATACTTTGATACACAAGTTTGTGTAAATTTGTGGTTTAGAGTTTAGGAGTTTAGGTTGTAGGGGGTAAAATTTAAGGTTTATGATTAGAATTTAAGCTTTGCTTGGTAGAGAGGAAAAGTAGAAGGGAGGCCGGAAGGAAGAGAAAATTGGAAAGAAAATAAATTAAAGGGTTGCTTGGTAGGGTAGAAAATTAGAAGGAAAAAATAGGATGGAGGTAGTTTTCCTTGCTCCTATACAAATAGTTTTCCTTCCAAAATTGGGTGAAAAATAGGAAAGAAAAGTGAAAGCTATCACACTTTAATAATAAAATTATCAAATTATGTTTAAAATTTTATAGACTAAACTAGATAAAAATAAAATCATATTAAAAATATTGGACTCAATTATAAAAAATAGAAATACATATGGTCAATTTTGAATTAAAAAAATTAGGGATTAAACTGAACAAAAATAAAACTATATTAAAAATATTAGATTAAATTATAAAAATTAGAAATAAATAGGGGTCAATTTAGATTAAATAAAAATTTTAGAGACTAAATTGAATAAAAATAATCATATTAAAAACATTGTAGTAAATTATAAAAATTTAAAATAAATTATAATTTTCAATGCTTAATTTTTTCCTTTCAGTTTTCCATTGTACAAAGTTGGGGTGTTCAAAAATACCCGACTCGACTATCCGACAACCTGAACATAAATAACCGGATATTTATCCGGAATTTTTTTTACCCGGGTCAAGTACCTGGCCCGCTAAAATATACATTTTCTCAGGTCGGGCCGCAAGAATACCTATTATCAGGTACCGGTGACCCGTTCTCTATTTTTTTTATTTTTTTATATTTTAAATATAATTATTATTTAAACAAGACACCCTTATATTCAGTATATTCCCAAATCAAACAATCTAATTATGCATGTAATTTCTAAGAATTATGGAATTTATATTCTAAAGTTGTTTGGGTTTGATACTTTAGATCTTAAACTCTATGATGAGATTATATAATTCGAACTTTTATTAGTTATGAGTTTTTTAAAATAAAATTAAATGATTTTTTTTTTAAAAAAAGAAAAATACGAGTACCAGTTACCCAAATTTTTGGGTACCCGATTAGAGCGGGCCGGGACACGGGCCAAAGTATCTTGTACCCGAAACGTCGGGTACCCGAAGTATCGAGTACCCCATAATTAACACCCTTAGTACCAAGCAATAGAGAGGAAAGAAAATTATTTTCTTTCTAGTTTTCCATCCTCTCAACCAAGCACACCGATGAAAAGAAAAAAATATTTTTTATCCTTCTATTTTTCCATCACTCCAGTTTTTCATCATTCAAATTTTCTTTCCTCTCTACGAAGCACAACCTTAGAGTTTAGGGTGTTGGGGCTAGGGATTTAGGTTTTATAGCTTAAATATGAAGGGTTGTGTAATTTTTTACACAACTTGTGTATCAAAATATAATCCAATTTACACAACCCTTCATATTTAAGCTATAAAATCTAAAAACTAAATCCTTAGCCATAACACCATAAAACCTAAACTATAAATTGTAATTATAATTCCTAAATTCTACACCCTACACCCCTAAACCATAACCTAAATCTTAAACCCTAAAATTAAAAGGCTTGTGTGTAAAACTAATATTTGATTTTGATATAACAAGTAATTTCAAGGACCAATTTGTAAAACAAGATAAATTTTTTAAGTACCCAAAAATCTCACAAACTGACGGAACATAAAATTGTTTCTTAGTCAAAAACTAAAACCCCAAATATTTGCTAAGTGTTTTCGCACTCTAAATAGCCAAATTTGCCCAGGCGTATTGATACCCCTTAGGCCGTATCGATATGATGTTTAGACTTTGGAATATGATTTTTACTTGATGGCTATCGAGAACCGATACGCGCACAAGCTGTATCGGTACGCTATTTCGATACACCATTCAACTTGGGAAATAATGGCTATATGAGTATCGGTACGGCTTCATGCGTACCGATACGGGGTGTTAGATTTTCTAAATCTTTTGCATTTAATATTCGACCGTTGCCTTGTCAGTTTATTAGAATCATATTTTTAAAAATTAGTTATAGCATACTGATACCCTTATAGGCGTATCAATACGCGCTTTGCTACACGGGTAATCAGGATTCTAGTGAGCAAGACCAGTACCGATATAGTACGGACCGTACTGGTGTACGCCTTTGTAAAATCTTCTACACGAACCGATACGCCTTCTCGCGTATCGATACCCCTTTGTACAACGGCTATTTCTTCTTTTGGTAGGTACCGATACGACACCCTGCGTACCGATACGCACTGTTTTTAGACTGCATTTATTGCGAAAAAAATAAAGTCCAACGGCTCTATTGATAATATCAGCTACCCAAACGGTTGGAAATCAATGAGGTATTTAAACAAGTCTCCAAAGCTACAGCAACAACTAATCATCAACTTTCAAGCATTCAAGCACAAATCCAACATCTTTGAGCTTATTAGAGTCAAATCCTTGTAACCCTCTTGAGTGAGCAAAATTGTAATCTTTATTTTCAAGATTGGGTTGAGTGAACTTGTATTGGGGCAATTTATTACCTTTGAGAGGATTTTACCATTTGCCAATCTTTTCTTGTAAAAGAGTGAGTTCATCAAAGCTTTGGGTAGAAAGCTTTGATTGTGTAAGGGTTTCCTCCTAAGCCTAGAAAATGGGACGAAATTTTTTGGTGAATTTGTGAAAATCCTTAGTAGGAAGCTAAAGTAGTGGATGTAGACATTGTTAGAAGGTTGAACCACCACTATAATTCATTGCGTCCAAATTTTTCCAAATTTTCACATTGCTTCCACCAAAATTTTTATTTGCCAATTCACCCCCTCTTGGCCTTCCACAACTAATTGATTATCCCAACAATTGGTATCAGAGACACACTCAATTGAAGGTCTAACCACCGTTGAGACGATCCTAAAGGTGATTCAATCAATCATCGATCAAGCCATAGCCTGTACTTCTGGCAACAACCTCTACGAGTCTCAATCCATCACCAAACCACTTTATTTCAATAAGGATAACTATCCTTATTAGAAGAATCGTATGAGGCTTTTCATCAAATCCAACGACCACCTCTTTTGTGATGTAGTAGAAGATGGACCAACCATTCTGATGAAGAGAGGAGGAGACTGACTTGTTTCTAAGTCCAAGCATAAGATAACCGATGAAGATTGAAGGAAGTTACAAGTCAACGACAAGGCTATGAACATGATCTTTTGCGCTCTTAGATTGGATGAGTACTTGAAGATGTCTTCTTGCACAAGTGCAAAAAAGATGTGGGATAACCTTGAAGTGACGTATGATGGTACAAACGAAGTAAATGATACCAAGATTGGACTCCTAAATCTAAGCTACGAGAACTGCAAAATAGAGCAGATGAAGACATTTAAAAAATGTTTGATTGATTCTTCGTCATCATCAACGGGCTAAAAGGCTTCAGAGAAGTCATTCCAGAAGAAAAGCTTGTTCGAAAGCTTATCTACTCTTTTCTCGAGTCATGGGATAGAAAGAGGACCACCATCATAGAAGCCAAGGATCTCAAGACCTTGAAGCTCGATGCTCTTATAGGGTCTCTTCTTACTCATGAGATTATGAAGAAAGAGAGAGATGAAAAAAGAAGAGAGAAGAAAGAGGTGGAGAAAAAAAGATAGGAATTGCTCTCAAAGCTTTACAAGTTGAGAGTGATTCTAGTGAGGATGAAGATGAAAAAATTGGCTATGTTAGCCAAAAGGTTCACTCTGTTCATGAAATCTGATCGAAAAAGAAAGTTCCATCGAAGAGGGAATTTCAAGAACAAGAACAAGGAGGAAGAGAAGGATCAAATAATTTGTTATGAGTGCAAGAAACTGGGGCACATCAAGACCGATTGTCCCTAACTCAAGAAGAAAAGCTTCGAGAAGAGAAAGAATCATAAAGCCTATGTAGCCACTTAGAGTGATGAAGAATCTTCAAGTGATGAGGAACAAGAAGTTGCAAATTTTTACCTCATGGCCTTCAAAGAGGATCCTAAGGTAACCTCCAACTCATCTATTGAGCTTATATTTGATGAATTATATGATGAATATAATGAGTTGCAAGAGGTTTATGACGAATTAGTTTTGAAATACAAAGAACCACTTTTGAAAAATAAGAAAATAATTTTTGATTTGAAAAATCAAAATGATTATTTATCCAAAACCAATTCAGAATTTGAGAAGAAGGTTTTGGATTTACAAGCCAAACAAAATGATTTTGAAAAGAAAAATCAAGATTTAAATAATATTCTCTCTAAAGTTCATGATGATCACCAAAAGGAAGTTGGTAATCTCAAAGCTTCTTTGAACAAAGTTGAGAATTCCCATTTTGAAAAAAAAGAACTTCTTCGAAACCCAACTATGTGAAAATAAAGTTTAATGGGTACAAACAAAAAGACTTCCAAAGGCCCTCTAGAGGTAAAGGGATTAGGAGTGTTTGGGTTCCTAAGGAACTTGTCACTTCTAACAACATTAAGGCAATTGCTTCTTGGATTCCCAAGGGAGCCAAGTTTTTGGGAGCTAATACTCATGGACCCAAAATGATTTGGGTACCAAAAATTAAAACGTAATTCTTTGTTTGTAGGGGGCATTGCTACAAGGCCAAAGCTTCAAGTGCAAATTCGTGGTACCTTGATAGTAGATGCTCGAGATACATGACCGGTGATAAGAGTCGATTCTTGGAGTTAAAACCAAAGAGTGGACGAGTAGTGACGTTTGGTGACAACTCTAAATGCCACATTGAAGAAATTGGTTCCACTGGTAATCACTCTTTTATACTTATTGATAATGTCTTATATGTCAACGGTCTTGAGCATAATTTATTAAGCATAAGCCAACTTTGTGATAAAGGTTTCAATGTGCCTTTTGATTTAAATGGTTGCAAAATTATCAACATTGAAACTAAGAAAATTGTGCTTATTGGTCATCGAATAGGAAACATATACATGGTGCATTTAGATGACATTCATATTTCCAATGCATGTTTTGTAGCTAAAGATGGCCATGATTCATGGTTATGGCATAGAAAACTAGGGCATGCAAGCATGAGTGTTTTAGAAAAATTGATTTCAAATGATATTGTAAGAGGTTTGCCAAAAATAATTTTTTCATATGATAAAATTTATGATGCTTGTGCAAAAGGCAAACACAAAAGAGTTTCTTTCAAACCTATTAATGATGTTTCTACTAGTAGAGTTTTACAATTGATCCACATTAATCTTTTTGGCCCTATTAGAACAATGAGTTTGGGTGGAAAATCATATGCATTTGTTTTAGTCGATGACTACTCTAGATATACTTGTGTTTTATTTTTAAGTACCAAGGACGAGGCTTTAGAAAAATTCATCACATTTTAAAAACATATCAAAACAATTTTGGTTACTCAATTGTACATATTCAAAGTGACCATGGAACCAAATTTCAAAATCTAGGTTTTGAAGAGTTTTGTAACTCAAATGGCATAAACCATAACTTTTTCTCTCCCCGAACACCATAATAAAATAGGGTTGTTGAGAGGAAAATTTGAACTTTAGAAGAAATGGCTAAAACCATGCTTTGTAAAAATAATTTGCCTAAGTATTTTTGGGCGGAAACCACTAATACGGCTTACTATATTGTAAATAGAGTAATGATTAGGCCTATTTTAAAGAAAACTCCTTATGAACTTTTCAAAAATAAAAGCCTAACATCAGCTACTTTCATCTTGTAAATGTTTTGTTTTAAACAATGAAAAATATAATTTAGGCAAATTTGATGCAAAAAGTGATGAAGCTATTTTTCCACGTTACTCTTTAAATTCTAAAGCCTATCGTGTATTTAACAAAAGAACTTTAGCAGTAGAAGAGTCTATACATGTGGTTTTCGATGATAACCTCTTTCCGAGGAAGGACTCTTGTGATGATGATGTTGGAATTTTTGATGCCAATGATTGTGGAGGACAATCATCAAAGATAGATGAAGTTCAATCAAAAGATGAACCACAAGATCCACCTCTAGAAGCCTTGAAGGACATTACTCTAGAGGAAAGGGAGGTCACCTACCCAAGGGAGTTCAACTATGTCAAAGGTGGTGAAATTTTGGGTGATCCATCCAAAGGGGTAACCATTAGATCTTCTTTTATAAATACATATAATTAAATTGCATTTATCTCATGCATAGAGCCTAAAAATATCAAAGAAGCATTAAATGATGATTATTGGATATTGGCGATGCAAGAAGAATTAAATCAATTTGAGAGAAGTAAAGTATGGACATTAGTTGATAGGCCTAGTAATAAATCTACCATAGGAACTAAATGGGATTTTAAAAACAAACTATATGAGAGTGGTAACATAGTGAGAAACAAGGCTAGACTTGTTGCTCAAGGTTACACTCAAGAAGAAAGAATCAATTTTGATGAAACCTAAGCACTCGTAGCTAGAATGGAAGCTACTAGGATGTTGCTTGCATTGCATGTTATAATGAATTCAAGCTTTTTCAAATGGATGTAAAAAGTGCTTTTCTAAATGAAGAAGTGTATGTAGAACAACCACTCAGATTTGAAGATCCAAAATACCCAAACCATGTTTTCTAACTTTCAAAGGCTTTATATGATTTGAAACAAGCTCCTAGAGCTTGGTATGAATGTTTATCAATTTTTTTAATTGAAAAAAGGTTTTGACAAAGGAAATGTGGATACTACACTTTTTATAAAAAATAAAAGACAAAGACATCTTAGTAGTATAAATTTATGTTGATGATATAATTTTTGGTTCTACTAATAAGCTTCTTTGTCAAGAGTTTGCTTAGTTGATGCAAGGTGAATTTGAGATGATCAAGATGGGGATATCTGTTGCATGATTTAAGTGCAACGCAAACGGTGCAAGTATACACGTCGCAAGTAATAAAGTGATATGTATCAAGTATCGTTTCCATAGAGATTGATTTGAGCCACTTTGCTCAAGTTACTGCATTGTAGAAGAAATAAATTGATGGCGATGAATATTAAGTAAAATAAACTAAGTAAATAGAAAGAAGAAATCGATTAAAGAGGGTAGGCCTGGTTATCGTGAGTAGTGGTGCAATGGCTGAATGGATTGTCGTGGCAATTGATTGCTGTGGCAACTCAATTGTTGTGGCAACTAAAACCTGCTGAATTGCCGGGGCAACCAGGTCAAAATTTATACCGAAGCAACTAGAACTAGTTTGAATGCCGTGGCAACTAGGTTTTCTCCTTCAAAGCTTGGTGAAGTGTTCTTCAATGTCTTCTTGTTATCCCTAACCGAAGAACTGGTTAATTGTGCATGCCTTGGTGATACATTCCTGCGTTAACCTTAGGTGAACAACAACCGATCTTACACTCCTCTTAGCCGTGAAATCCTTTCCTTATATCTAAGGCGGATTAGTTCCCACCAACGATTGTTTGAATGAGAACCATGTTCATTCGTTTCATGAATCTTACTCTTCCAAGTCTAGATAAATAGATAAAACTCGAGATCCTCTCCCAATTCTCTCAAGATGAAAAATAAGATATCAAGAATGAATAAACTTTGAATTTATTAAAAATCAAAAACCTAAACCATCCAATTGTTTATCACACCACAAAACCCAAATAACCCCAGCCAATTTAAATTAGTTCATGGCTAGGTAAAGAGGAAATAAAAAGGAAATATACCCAAACATGGATCACATAAAAAGATGAAGAAGAAATGATGTGTGCGTGATAGATCTTGCGATCTAATTCCCCCCCAAAATTGACTCATCTCTTTGTGTTGATGTTGCGATCTCTTTAAATAGATGAAGAAGAAGAGTTTGAATGCGTTTGAAATCCATGGGGAAATTATCTCTATCCAGCTGTGCATTTAAATTTAAATATGGAGAATTATCCTATGTGATAAGGATAAGAATAAGATATAATGCTTGGGAAAAGAAAGATAAATTCTATTTAATTGTAAAATGGAATAATTATCCCCTTTTATCTCTCTTAATCTTCTATCTTTATCTGTAGTAAATTCCCATTTGAATATGGGCTTTATCTTTTGCTTTCTAGATAATCATGTGGATAAAGTTGTATTTATCCAGATTTATCCAGATATGTCGTGACAATCAGCTTCGGCAACTCCTTCAGTATTCTTCTTACTTGCCACGACAATCCTGTCCTGCACAAAATAGAGCAAAATATCAACTATTTCTCCACAAAATAGAAAAACACAAGGTCAAGCCCTCCAAACAGAAAAACTACAAAATTATGCATGAATGGCTACAAATGCAACTAAAATGGGCCTAAGTCTAACAATAATATGAGTAAAAAGGGTGGGAAAAATAGTACTTTTACACACTTATCAAGCTCTCATTCTTTTTTGGGCTCCAAATCAAACAAAGGAAGGATGACATTTTCATAAATCAAGCTAAGTACATCAAGGGGATATGCTCAAGAAGTTTGGCTTGGAGAACATGAAACCTCAAGCCACACCAATGAGCCCTTCTACAAAGCTTGACAAATATGAATGAGGTAAGTGTGTTGATTTAAAGCTTTATAGATCAGTGATAGGATCTTTACTTTATCTTACCACAAGTAGATAAGATATTATGTTTAGTGTTTGCTTGTGTGCTAGATTTCAAGCTAGTCCTAGAGAATCACACCTAAAAGCCATTAAGAGAATCTTTAGATACCTTAGAGACACATCATGTTTAGGTATTTGGTATCCTAGAGACTCATCCTTTAGTTTGCATGCTTATTCGGATGCGGATTATGAAGGTTGTATGATAGATAGAAAGAGTACATCCGTTACATGTCAATTCCTAGGTAGTATGCTCATATCATGGTTTTCTAAGAAGCAAAATAGTGTAGCATTTTCTACCATTGAGGTAGAATGCATTTCAGCCAAAAGTTGTGCTCAAGTCCTTTGGATGAAACAACAACTCTTAGATTATGGAATTGATATAGGCACCATACCTTTAAAGTGAAACAATACTAGTGCCATTTGTCTCACTAAGAATCCCATCCAACATTCTAGAACCAGACACATAGAAATAAGACATCGTTTCATTAGAGACCATGTCTTGAAAAATAATGTAGTTCTAGAGTATGTAGACACCTTAAACCAATTAGAGGATATCTTTACCAAACCATTAGACAAAGAACGTTTTTGGTCTCTTAGGAGAGAGTTAGGGCTTACTAGTCTTTCTTGAACCTTAGAGCCTTTTTGGTGTTTAAATTTTGCTTGAATTTGGTTGATTTCAATGCTTATGTGCTTTTGATCCTATATGCATCTATTCATGTTGTTAGGGGGAGTATGCATCTATTTTTTCCATTCATGATGATCTCATATCATTTACATGCATATAGATTTGATTAAGTCCGAATTTTTAGGTCCCTTACAGCCAAAAAAGTCATTTTTGGTCAAAGGGGTATCGAAACGTACTGGTAAATAGTGTATCGATACAGTTAAATGGGCATTGTTTCGATATGGGTGAAGCCCATATCAGTACGAGACAATGATCAGTACGCCTATATAGCGTACCAGTGCACAATTTCGATACGCGCTTTTGCTTATCGGTACACGTAACTGTTGGAGCTTTAAATGAGGGTTTAAATGAGATTTTCCTAATCCAACTCAAACTCTAACTTTTCCTAAAAACCCTAGGTCGACAATACACTATAAAAACCTCTCAAATCTCTTATTTTTCTTCAAAAATCATCAAAACTCTTTGGGGGCTTTTGTTTTCAACATCAAACCCAAGCAAAATTCATTAAGCTTTGTACAAATCATCTATTCATTCATCCATCATCCATATTCAAGGTATAAACTTTATTTTCTTTAAATTTTAATTTCTTTTATATTTTTATAGTTTTTATGTCTTAAATTTATATATTTAATATGTATATAACTTTATTTTCAAAGATTTTACAAATTTTTTTCAAAGGGGTATCGATACGTGGGAAAGTGTATCGGTACTGCCAAAAGAAGAAATAGCCATTGTACAAAGGGGTATCGATACGAGAGAAGGCGTCAAATAAATATCATATTCCAGTGTTGAAACATCGTATCGATACGGCCTAAGGGGTATCGATAGGCCTGGGCAATTTTGGCTATTTAGAGTATGAAAATACGTAGAAAATATTTGGGGTTTTAGTTTTGACTGAGAAACAATTTAAGTTCGGAATCATGTCAGTTTTGAGATTTTTGGGTACTTCAAAAATTTATCTTATTTTAGAAATTGGTTGTTATATCGAAATCAAATATTAGTTTTACAATCTCCCCTATTTTGATATAACAAAACCCAAAATAAATTTTAAAGTCTTTTTAAATAACACTCCCCCTTTCTTTAAGGCTATTTAAGTTTGAAAAACTTTTTGAAAAAATTTAGCTCGTACTTCTCCCCCCTTTTTGTTAGATTAAAATTAATAGGGAAAATACAAAGACAAGAAAGAACTCTAAGTATAATTAAACAACACATATATTATAAATTTAAAGCATAAATTCAAGCAACATAATAAAAATTCAACTTAACAAAATAAAAACATAAACTAAAATCATAAAGCCATAGGAATTCAAATAAAGAAAAAAGGTGCATAAAACTCAAATCCTAATATGATATGAAATGAAATTGCCTAAGGAGCGTCTCCATCATCCTCATCCTCATCGCCATCACCCATATCATTATCATCAAGAGAGTGACCATGCCGTTCTCCATGAAACGTAGTAAGTGTCATGTCCATAGAAGCTTGGTGATTCTCTTAGGAGGTAACTCGATTCTCCAAAGATGTGAAACAAGCATCAAACGAGTCAAGCCTTGTGTTTACCTCGGTGAAGTGAGTGGTCATGGTGGAAAAATTTCCATCAAGATATGCCATAAGTTCATCAAAGGAAGGCTGAGCTACTGGAGCCACTGGATTAACTGGTGCTGCCAGCACATTCTCTTCAGGATTTGGTTGTGCATCATGAGGGAGATCCGCAATACGAATCCATTCACCATTCTAAAATGTGAACTTTGCACGCCAAAAAGAGTTATCATCAATGGGATCAGTGAGTGGCAAAGAAAAATCATAGGAGCAGTTGATCTCAAGCTTGTGGAACATAAAGCACATGGTGGCGCCATAGGTGAAAGAGGTTACGAAGGAGGTGTAGAAGTTTTGGACAAGGTAGACTATCTCGGCAAACATGATTTGGGCTAGGTTTGGGCGTTTTCCTTCACGAAAACAATGAAGCCAAAAGTCATCTTCTTGGCGAATGGTGCACCACTTACCACTGGATGGTCAAAACCACCAAGTGATAAGGAAGTGAAGGAAATGGTCATGAGCATCTAGGACAGTAACTGAGCCACCAAGGGTTTAAGGAAAATCATTTTCATCATCAATACTCGTATCATCTATCCCCAAAAGTTCGGCTATAATTTTAGAATCGAGTCGAAAAGTTTTTCCCATATGATAAGATTGAGAGCTATAACCTCGGTTTTCTCTTGATTGTAAATACACTGGGCATTGGAGTAAAAAATAAGAACAAGATTTTTGTACAGAATGTCGGGTATGCTTAAAAAAGCATGAACTTCCATTCCCTCATTAAATCAAGATAACGAAAATGAAAAGCATCGGAAGTCATAAAAGGAATAGAAACAACACGTTCCTGATGGATTTTGAAGTTTTGAAAGTGTTTAAAACGATCTAAAGCATTTTGATTTTCCGGTTCATTAAAACATTGACGATAGATTTGATTGAGGTTTGGTCAAAGTATTTTCCTTAGGCCTGTAAACGAATCGAACGAACACGAACGAGGTTATGTTCATGTTCGTTCGTTTAATTTTAACTGAACAAATGAACGGACACAAACAACTAAACGAACATAATTTATTGTTCGTGTTTGTTTGTTAAAATAATAAACGAACACAAATGAACGCAAACGAACATTGAGTATTGTTTAATTTTTCTTAAGAATTCTGAAGTTCCCTACATTGAGTATTATTTGATTTTTTTCTTTTTATTTCATATTTTAATATATGTTTTAATTTTTTTAAATATAATACTTTTATTTTGAAAAATAATAGTAAATATAAATGAATATATCTCAATGAATTTAAACGAACATAAACAAACATATTACCGAACGCTCATGAACGTAAATAAACGAACAACCCTTTGTTCATGTTCGTTCATTTAATTAAACGAACAAAAAAAATCTTGTTTATGTTCGTTCATTTAATAAATAAACGAACATAAACAAACTGCCCGTCGAACATTTCATTGAACGTCCAGTTCGTTTATAACCCTACTTTTCCTTATAAATTTGGTCCATTTATTATACTCTACTTTTATGTTTTAGTTTTAGTATTTTAAATTGACATAATTTATCATTTTAAATTTATAATATCAGTTAGTGCAAAATAATATTAATTTAATCAAAATAATTAGTAGTGTTGATTATTTAGACAAAATATAAAAATAAAAGATTAAATTAAAATATAGAGACTAAACCATAAAATTAAATATAATGGAGGACACCAAAATCAAATTTGATAAAAAAACGTTGAAACGTTATAAAATCATGACTGTGGTCCTAGACTCGGAGAATCTCGTTGTGGGCCGTGTGGCCATTTCCACTTACCAGCCTACAAAATTTTATGAAATCTAGATAAATTAAAGTACATTTACAAACTAAATTTCTCAAATTCAAATTATTTAAGTGGAACACATCACCGTTTGCTATTAAGACCACTTTATAAATGTACAATATCTTTTTGTTTGACTATAAAATAATCTATTTGTATAAGTAAAAGGTGGCTTGAAAAAGATAATTTCAAAACCTCTTATTCTCAAACGCTCTCATTTTTTAGGGTTTTTTTTATTTGTATGGGGAGTGTTGCTAGGACCGGTGTAAGCGGCAGGTGGCAGTCATATCTCGCCCTCTTTCTTTCTTCGTCCATTCGCCTTTCTCCTCTAAGATTTTTTTTGTTTCGGTTGCTAGATCTAATATTATTGTGGAATCTCCAGACTGTTTGATGAGAGCTTTTGACATCGACGTCGGCTGTGATTGCTATTGGTTTTGGCTCTGATTTTGTTTGCTATGCAGGTTCAACTACTGTGGTGGGGTCAGAGTTTATCTCCACCACCCATTCCATCGGTTGCTCTTGTTGAATTTTTGTGGTATCGTCTCTCCTTCTTCAACCCCTTCGATGGACTTTATCCCTTCTGATAGTTTCTTGAAGAGATGAGCATGGTTGTTAAAGGCTTTTGTCGCATGTTCTTCACCGTCAATGTTGGCATCACCCCTTGAAATACCCGTCAATTTATTCGGCCGTCAAGGCTCTCTCTTATAGCAAACCCTAAGTTAGTCATGACGTACGCCTCCGCTCATCTTCTCAGGATGCCTCAGTTGCCTATTTCGGCTTCTTGTTTAAGACTTCTGACCACCATTGTTGTGCTCGAATTCTTCAACCGATTTTGTTGCCAAGTGGTGGAGAAGTTGGATTTTGAGTGATTGGTGGTGGAAGCAATAAAAAAAAATCGGACACAATGATTTTATAGTGGTTCAAGCTTCTATCCAAGCTCTACACCCACTACCTTAGCTTCCTCACTAAGAATTTCCCAATTCTCGAATTGAATTCTTCCCCTTTTCCCAAGATCAAGAGGCAACCCTTACAAACACTAGACTTATACCCCAAAGTCTAGCAAACCCTCTTTTACAAGAGAAAGAAAGAAATCAAACAAGAAATCCTCTATAGGCTAAATGTTTGCACATTTAAGCTCACTCACCCAATCCTAAAACACTTGAGCAAATATTACAATTTAAGCTCACAAGTGTTGTCTATACAAAAATTTGAAAATTGAAGCATTAAGACAATTTTCTATACATAAGTTGTTGACTTTTTTATTATTGGCTTCTTCAGATGCTTCTTGGGGTCTTTTATACTCCCAATTGAGTTTCTAGCCATTGAGGACCATTGGCATTGAAATAGAGCCATTTGAGTCTTTATTTCTCACAATAAATATAGTTCTAGAGTAATCGGTATCAGTACGCGGGTGGCCGTATTGGTACATGCTCTTCAGAAACTAGTCGTTAGAGCGTTTAAAATGCATAGGGTATCGGTACGCAATACCTTTGTATCAGTGCGCACCCTAGCAAATCGACACTCGCTTTTCCGTATCGATACGAGTTTTGGCTACTGGGAATTTTTTGTAGCACTCGTATCGGTACAACTTGAACCGTATCGGTATGGGGCTTCAGATTTTGACTTTTTGGTCGCTTAAATCCATTTTAAAACAAGCCAAAACCCTTTCAAACATATTTTCAAGTTTGTTGGACTTTGAATAAGATTTGCAATATTTCAATCAAGTCTAAAAACATTTTTCAAATTTTTATATCAAAACAAAAATCTCAACAATCTCCCCCTTTTTGATATAATAAAACCAACTTCAAAAATTGTTTTTGAAATTCTCCCCCTTAGTAAAATAATTTTTGAAAAAGAATTTTTTTCGAAAATATTAAAAGCTTCCCCCTTTTCTTTTGAAATTTCAAAATTTTAAACCTTTCTCCCCTTTTTGTTATATCAAAAAGAATTCAAACTTAGTTTGAAAATAACTTGAAAGCTTTAATAACAATAGAGAGTTTAAAAATTTTGACAAATAAAATAATCTTTAAAATGGCTCCCCCTTACTCAAGCATCAAAAAAATTTTAGTCCAACAATTTATGATTATCTAATTGAATTTCAAATAAATAAATAAAATAAGAAACAAAGAAATTCAATTAAATTTTACCACTTGAAACAAAGGTAGGATGTTAAGCCTTCTTTCTTCAAGTGTTCTTCCTTGTGTGTATAGAGCTTCCATGGTTCATCACTTTGTTGATCAATCTCCATCACACCTATAAAAAGACAATCAAGTAATTTTTGGTATCCAAATTGCTTTGGATCCAATGGAGTTAGTTCCCTTAGGAACCCATTTTTCAATTTCATCATTTTTCTTTGAAGTAATTAGTCTTTTTGGGACCCAAATACTTTTAAAACATTTACCGTTCAAAAATCTAGGGGCACTAGATTGTATTTGATAAAAATTTGATTTGTTAAAATTGTTTTTCTTTTCAAACTCTTTGCAAATCAAATCTTTTTCCTTCTTAAGATCATCCAACTCTTTTTGATGATCTTTTTGCAAACTTTGAAGCAAATTTTATAAATTTAAGACTTTAAGATCAAAATCATTTATTTTTGCTTCAAATTCCAAATTGGTTTTTAGCAAGCATTTCATTTTCTATTTTCAATTTTGAAATCAATTTCTTATTTTTAGAAAATGAAGCATTGAATTCAAAAACCAATTTATCATAGGCTTTTTGTAACTCATCAAAAGTATATGAATTTGAACAAGATGATTTAGAAGTTACCCTTGAATCTTCTTGGATGACCATGAGGTAAAAGTTGGCTTGTTCATCCTCATCGGTGGAGTCTTCATCACTCCAAGCCACCACAAATGCCATTTTCTTTGATCCCTTCTTTGAAAGTCGAAGACAATCATAATCACGTGTTTTGAATTCTTGCACTCGAAGCATATAATGGGATCCTTCATCTTCATCCTCGATTTTTGTCTTAATTCATCATTTTCTTTCTTTATGAATCAGATGAATTTGTTGAAGAGATTGACCATCTCTTCATCTTCACTCTCCTCTTCATTTGATGTTTCTTCTTGAATTCTTGAGGAGGATTTGAAAGCAACTACATTCAAGTCTTCAATGTCTTGCTCTTTTATCTTCTTCTTCCCCACCTTCTTCTCTTCTTTCTTCTTCTCCTATTCTTTTCTTTTGTTCATGATTTTATGGGTGAGAAGAGACCCCAAGAGAGCATTCAGCTTCAAGGTCTTCATATCCTTTGTAACACCTCGACCTGGATGTCATATTTGGGCCTCAAGCCCAAACCAAAAACTGTAAATTTTCTTAAAAACAATTTAAGCCCATAATTTAAAATGTATATATAAAGGAATGAAACGTCAAAATAAAGCTCCAATTGAAATAAAACATTTGATACATTAAAATTGATTTATACAATTTACAAAATAAGAATTTACAGACTCTACCGCGTAAGGTCCTATGAATACATAACACAAGTAACGTACTCTGAAAACCTCCACCTGCTGAAATCGCATGTTGATAGTGATCCTTGATCCCATGATCCAAGGATCAACCTATGCACGAAAACATTGTTTCCGAGCGCTGAGCTTACAAGCTTAGTGGTACACATCTACTCTACTATACTTCATTTTAATCATAAACACAAGTATGCAAACTAGTACGAGTAATAAGAAGAGACAAATAAACATGCTGCATTACCACTAGTCGCCTAAACACATGCTAACATCATAGCAATCATCGGTCATGGCTCACAAGGCCCAACCATACCCGAGATCTCATCAGATCATCTAGGCAGAAACACATATCAACAACAAAAATAACTCTAGAGTGGGGCCAGGTCACCTAGCATCGGTACATACACTCCGGTAAGGCCGAGTCATCTAGCATCAGAACATACACCCTAGGAGAGGTTGGTCACATAGCATCGAAACATACACGTTGCTCAGAATCATCCTCGAGCATCTACACTCTGGGTGAGGCCGGGTCACATAACATCGAAACATAAACCTATACTCAAAATCTCTCATCGAGTATCTTTGAATGAGGCTTGGGTCACATATCATCGGTAACCTCTATTCGGTATCTCAACCATAGTGTTACAACACTCTTCCACTGGGTATCCGGATCCCATCAATCAAGAACACTCAACCTATCAAATGCCTACCTGACATACAAGCAACACGATCCCAAGGATCCCCTTATTGTTACTAATCGTCAATATATGATTTATTATACATTATCGAGTTATTAATGCATTATTGAAAAGTGCATAATTAATCTTATTTATCAAGGCATAATTTAATTGTTAATATTTCATATTTACCCTTATCTTAGACCGGCAATTTAAACTATTCAGTTTAGTGGCATCGATACTCGAATATGAGTATCAATACGATACCCCTGGCTAATGGTACTCACACGCGTACCACTACCAATTAGTTTACTGGAAATTCCTAATTTCCATAAGTATCAGTATGGTCCCACCCGTACCGATATGACCCTAATCGCTTAACGGTACTGCCAAAGCTCATACCGATACCTAACTCACGGGTTCATACAAATTTTTTAAATTACGGTGTTATAACGTTTATTAGGTCCCTAAAGCTTATGAAAGGCATTAAAGCACGTTGCTAGTGTATTTAATTAATTATTACCACTTACCATTTTTACCTATTTAATCAAATATTTATTAGTATTGTCTCTAACCAATATTCAATCGAACATATTAATTTTTTCAGCTAATACACAAGGCATCATCATATATCAATCAGTCAACCAATCATACAATCAGACAATCTTATACGGTTTCTAAAGCTCATAATAGACTCAAACATTCTCAATCTCATCAAGCATCTCAATAATTACCAAGCCTCGAACTATTAGTATCAACACATGCTTATTACTCATCTCCTAATTTCCAACCACTAACATACAAAGCAATTACACTTATGATGCTCATGAAGCATTTTGGAGTTCAAGGTGTACTAACCTTAAGTCGATATCGCTAAAATCCTCACTCAAGCTTCCCGAACAACCCACATGATTCGATGTCCAAACCCGAACAATCATTGTATATCAACAAATATGAAAAGTACATTAATTCCATGCATCTCCTATACCAACCTAAAGGTCAAATGCATAAAAATAGCTTACCAGGTTCAAATTTAGCAAAATAGATTGCGTCATTGGATCCAAAACGTAAAGAACCCCTAGGTAAAGTCCTCTAAAAAATTCAACAGCCAGTCAACGACCAGTCAACGACAATTAACGATCAACGGCTCAGTGGCTCAATCAAATGGCGGCTTGGCTCTTCTAGAGGCTCAAGGTCAATGACTCATCAACTCGGCTCGGCTCTAACTCAACTTAGCTGGCGACTCAACTGGCGGCTCAAGGTCAACGGCTCATCAACGCGGCTCGGCTCTAACTCAGCTCGTCTTAGATGGCTCCAATTGCCTAGAGTGAAGCCCACATACGGTCGACGGCGCATGTGGTGCTTGCAACATCTTTCGACGATGGGAATCGGCCAACGAGATCTAGTCTAATGTTTTGGCACCTCCTGAGCTCGCTGGTGGTGATGGTTTTCGCTTTTGAGCAATGGATGCTTGCTTTCCAATGCTCTGAATCTTCTTGAGTTCTACCACAATGAGTGACGATAGCGACGGTAGCGTAGTGACCACCGGCGGGTGCGTCTCGGTGAGCTCTCCTCGGTGGCGGGGGCGGTGAATCAAACGACGAAGCGAATCACCCTAAAATTGGGCCAAAACTATCTTCTCTTACAAAAACCCATTTTTCTTTCTCTCATACAAAATATCTTATCCTTCCCCCTTTTCCTTTTTTCCTATCACATTAGCCTCCTTTATTTTAAACTATCCCTCTTTTCTTTTCTTTTTATTAAATGACACCCACACCCATTAACCCTTTTAATATGCCATAAAGCCCAAATCCAACTATCCTTGATTTGGGCTTTCAACATAAGGCTCAAATAATTGGGTTCAAGAAAGCCCAAAATTTGGGTCGTTACAACTCTTCCCTCCTTAAAAGAAATTTCGTCCTTAAAATTTATATACATAACCCAAAGAAGATGCTCAAACTCTTATAACTCTTGACGTTCTTGGAGATTTCTCGCTGTGCTACTCTGATCTCAACACTTATCAATATAACCCTTGTCTTTTGAGGATAAAACATAATCTCAATTATTTCTTTCTCTAAGAAGGAATCTATCTTCGCTTGGTATATTCTGCACGACAAGCAAAACCCAACAATACCCGATAAAAAAGCTGTTACGAATCGTCAATCAAAGAAACTTAACTTACGCCGAAGAACTAAAGAGATTTTCCATGACAAAATCTTTCCACAACTCCGCATAATCTAAAAGGCTAAGAGGTTAAACAAGTGTTGCATCCCCAAAAAATGATTCTTCTCGTGGTGACTCCCTGTAGGAAACTCTAACTCTGATGGCATCCCATATCCAGAACATTGCTTGCCCAGTGCAAGGCTTTTGAAAACAACAACATCTCAACTCGTCCCAAGCGCTTATCTTAAACTCAGCACGATAACTCATATAAGTAACTAACGTAGCTCCAATTAACTCAATTCATATAAAAGTCTTACATCTCAAACTGTAACGTGTTCAGAAAACACGACATTTATACTCTTACTGGGATCAGTCACCGTAAGAAATCCCACCAGAGGATAAGGTTCTATCACAAACCTAAATCTCGCATCAAAAGTTAACATGTACGCACTGCAGTGTCGTACAACCCCCACCCGCAACAAACCAAGCATTCTTTCTATCTGGATCTCACTTTGCCGAAAGTAGCAAATGGTATCAACTAAGAAATACCATCACTCAATAGAATCTAAACCAAATTATACGCTCACAAATCCTTTACAAGGTTCACAGCCATCCTTATAATTCTCACAGCCATCCTTATAATTCACAGCCATCCTTATAATTCTCAAACGCTCTCATTTTTTAGGGTTTTTTTATTTGTTTGAGGAGTGTTGCTAGGACCGGTGTAAGCGGCAGGTGGCAGTCATATCTCGCCCTCTTTCTTTCTTCGTCCATTCGCCTTTCTCCTCTAAGATTTTTTTTGTTTCGGTTGCTAGATCTAATATTATTGTGGAATCTCCAGACTGTTTGATGAGAGCTTTTGACATCGACGTCGGCTGTGATTGCTATTGGTTTTGGCTCTGATTTTGTTTGCTATGCAGGTTCAACTACTGTGGTGGGGTTAGAGTTTATCTCCACCACCCATTCCATCGGTTGCTCTTGTTGAATTTTTGTGGTATCGTCTCTCCTTCTTCAACCCTTTCGATGGACTTTATCCCTTCTGATAGTTTTTTTGAAGAGATGAGCATGGTTGTTAAAGGCTTTTGTCGCATGTTCTTCACCGTCAATGTTGGCATCACCCCTTGAAATACCCGTCAATTTATTCGGCCGTCAAGGCTCTCTCTTATAGCAAACCCTAAGTTAGTCATGACGTACGCCTCCGCTCATCTTCTCAGGATGCCTCAGTTGCCTATTTCGGCTTCTTGTTTAAGACTTCTGACCACCATTGTTGTGCTCGAATTCTTCAACCGATTTTGTTGTCAAGTGGTGGAGAAGTTGGATTTTGAGTGATTGGTGGTGGAAGCAATAAAAAAAAATCGGACACAATGATTTTAGAGTGGTTCAAGCTTCTATCCAAGCTCTACACCCACTACCTTAGCTTCCTCACTAAGAATTTCCCAATTCTCGAATTGAATTCTTCCCCTTTTCCCAAGATCAAGAGGCAACCCTTACAAACACTAGACTTATACCCCAAAGTCTAGCAAACCCTCTTTTACAAGAGAAAGAAAGAAATCAAACAAGAAATCCTCTATAGGCTAAATGTTTGAACATTTAAGCTCACTCACCCAATCCTAAAACACTTGAGCAAATATTACAATTTAAGCTCACAAGTGTTGTCTATACAAAAATTTGAAAATTGAAGCATTAAGACAATTTTCTATACATAAGTTGTTGACTTTTTTATTATTGGCTTCTTCAGATGCTTCTTGGGGTCTTTTATACTCCCAATTGAGTTTCTAGCCATTGAGGACCATTGGCATTGAAATAGAGCCATTTGAGTCTTTATTTCTCACAATAAATATAGTTCTAGAGTAAATCGGTATCGATGACGTGGTGGTCGTATTGGTACATGCTCTTTGAAACTAGTCGTTAGAGCGTTTAAAATGCATAGGTATCGGACGTTAATACCTTTGTATCAGTGCGCACCTAGCAAATCGACACTCGCTTTTCCGTGATCGATACGAGTTTTGGCATCGGGAATTTTTTGTAGCACTCGTATCGGTACAACTTGAACCGTATCGGTATGGGGCTTCAGATTTTGACTTTTTGGTCGCTTAAATCCATTTTAAAACAAGCCAAAACCCTTTCAAACATATTTTAAAGTTAGTTGCACTTTGAATAAGATTTGCAATATTTCAATCAAGTCCAAAAACATTTTTCAAATTATTATATCAAAACAAAAATCTCAACAATCTACCCCTTTTTGATATAATAAAACCAACTTGAAAAATTGTTTTTTAAATTCTCCCCTTAGTAAAATAATTTCTGAAAAAGAGATTTGTTTTCGAAAATATTAAAAGCTCCCATTTTTCTTTTGAAATTTCAATTTTTCAAATATTTCTCTCATTTTTTGTTATATCAAAAAGAATTTGAACTTAGTTTGAAAATAACTTGAAAGCTTTAATAACAATGGAGAGTTTAAAAATTTTGACAAATAAAATAATCTTTAAAATGGCTCCCCCTACTCAAGCATCAAATAAAATGTTAGTCCAACAAATCATGATTATCTAATTGAATTTCAAATAAATAAAAAAATAAAAAAGCAAGAAATTCAATTAAATTTTACCACTTGAAACAAAGGTAGGATGTTAAGCCTTCTTTCTTCAAGTGTTCTTCCTTGTGTGTATAGAGCTTCCATGGTTCATCACTTTGTTGATCAATCTCCATCACACCTATAAAAAGACAATCAAGTAATTTTTGGTATCCAAATTGCTTTGGATCCAATGGAGTTAGTTCCCTTAGGAACCCATTTTTCAATTTCATCATTTTTCTTTGAAGTAATTAGTCTTTTTGGGACCCAAATACTTTTAAAACATTTACCGTTCAAAAATCTAGGGGCACTAGATTGTATTTGATAAAAATTTGATTTGTTAAAATTGTTTTTCTTTTCAAACTCTTTGCAAATCAAATCTTTTTCCTTCTTAAGATCATCCAACTCTTTTTGATGATCTTTTTGCAAACTTTGAAGCAAATTTTATAAATTTAAGACTTTAAGATCAAAATCATTTATTTTTGCTTCAAATTCCAAATTGGTTTTTAGCAAGCATTTCATTTTCTATTTTCAATTTTGAAATCAATTTCTTATTTTTAGAAAATGAAGCATTGAATTCAAAAACCAATTTATCATAGGCTTTTTGTAACTCATCAAAAGTATATGAATTTGAACAAGATGATTTAGAAGTTACCCTTGAATCTTCTTGGATGACCATGAGGTAAAAGTTGGCTTGTTCATCCTCATCGGTGGAGTCTTCATCACTCCAAGCCACCACAAATGCCATTTTCTTTGATCCCTTCTTTGAAAGTCGAGGACAATCATAATCACGTGTCTTGAATTCTTGCACTCGAAGCATATAATGGGATCCTTCATCTTCATCCTCGATTTTTATCTTAATTCATCATTTTCTTTCTTTATGAATCAGATGAATTTGTTGAAGAGATTGACCATCTCTTCATCTTCACTCTCCTCTTCATTTGATGTTTCTTCTTGAATTCTTGAGGAGGATTTGAAAGCAACAACATTCAAGTCTTCAATGTCTTGCTCTTTTATCTTCTTCTTCCCCATCTTCTTTTCTTCCTTCTTCTTCTCCTATTCTTTTCCTTTGTTCATGATTTTATGGGTGAGAAGAGACCCCAAGAGAGCATTCAGCTTCAAGGTCTTCATATCCTTTGTAACACCTCGACCTGGATGTCATATTTGGGCCTCAAGCCCAAACCAAAAACTGTAAATTTTCTTAAAAACAATTTAAGCCCATAATTTAAAATGTATATATAAAGGAATGAAACGTCAAAATAAAGCTCCAATTGAAATAAAACATTTGATACATTAAAATTGATTTATACAATTTGCAAAATAAGAATTTACAGACTCTACCGCGTAAGGTCCTATGAATACATAACACAAGTAACGTACTCTGAAAACCTCCACCTGCTGAAATCGCATGTTGATAGTGATCCTTGATCCCATGATCTAAGGATCAACCTATGCACGAAAACATTGTTTCCGAGCGCTGAGCTTACAAGCTTAGTGGTACACATGTACTCTACTATACTTCATTCTAATCATAAACACAAGTATGCAAACTAGTACGAGTAATAAGAAGAGACAAATAAACATGCGGCATTACCACTAGTCGCCTAAACACATGCTAACATCATAGCAATCATCAGTCATGGCTCACAAGGCCCAACCATACCCGAGATCTCATCAGATCATCTAGGCAGAAGCACATATCAACAACAAAAATAACTCTAGAGTAGGGCCAGGTCACCTAGCATCGGTACATACACTCCGGTAAGGCCGAGTCATCTAGCATCAGAACATACACCCTAGGAGAGGTTGGCCACATAGCATCGAAACATACACGTTGCTCAGAATCATCCTCGAGCATCTACACTCTGGGTGAGGCCGGGTCACATAACATTGAAACATAAACCTATACTCAAAATCTCTCATCGAGTATCTTTGAATGAGGCTTGGGTCACATATCATCGGTAACCTCTATTCGGTATCTCAACCATAGTGTTACAACACTCTTCCACTGGGTATTCGGATCCCATCAATCAAGAACACTCAACCTATCAAATGCCTACCTGACATACAAGCAACACGATCCCAAGGATCCCCTTATTGTTACTAATCGTCAATATATGATTTATTATACATTATCGAGTTATTAATGCATTATTGAAAAGTGCATAATTAATCTTATTTATCAAGGCATAATTTAATTGTTAATATTTCATATTTACCCTTATCTTAGACCGGCAATTTAAACTATTCAGTTTAGTGGCATCGATACTCGAATATGAGTATCAATACGATACCCCTGGCTAATGGTACTCACACGCGTACCACTACCAATTAGTTTACTGGAAATTCCTAATTTCCATAAGTATCAGTATGGTCCCACCCGTACCGATATGACCCTAATCGCTTTAACGGTACTGCCAAAGCTCATACCGATACCTAACTCACGGGTTCATACAAATTTTTTAAATTACGGTGTTATAACGTTTATTAGGTCCCTAAAGCTTATGAAAGGCATTAAAGCACGTTGCTAGTGTATTTAATTAATTATTACCACTTACCATTTTTACCTATTTAATCAAATATTTATTAGTATTGTCTCTAACCAATATTCAATCGAACATATTAATTTTTTCAGCTAATACACAAGGCATCATCATATATCAATCAGTCAACCAATCATACAATCAGACAATCTTATACGGTTTCTAAAGCTCATAATAGACTCAAACATTCTCAATCTCATCAAGCATCTCAATAATTACCAAGCCTCGAACTATTAATATCAACACATGCTTATTACTCATCTCTTAATTTCCAACCACTAACATACAAAGCAATTACACTTATGATGCTCATGAAGCATTTTGGAGTTCAAGGTGTACTAACCTTAAGTCGATATCGCTAAAATCCTCACTCAAGCTTCCCGAACAATCCACATGATTCGATGTCCAAACCCGAACAATCATTGTATATCAACAAATATGAAAAGTACATTAATTCCATGCATCTCCCTATACCAACCTAAAGGTCAAATGCATAAAAATAGCTTACCAGGTTCAAATTTAGCAAAATAGATTGCGTCATTGGATCCAAAACGTAAAGAACCCTAGGTAAAGTCCTCTAAAAAATTCAACAGCCAGTCAACGACCAGTCAACGACAATTAACGATCAACGGCTCAGTGGCTCAATCAAATGGCGGCTTGGCTCTTCTAGAGGCTCAAGGTCAATGACTCATCAACTCGGCTCGGCTCTAACTCAACTTAGCTGGCGACTCAACTGGCGGCTCAAGGTCAACGGCTCATCAACGCGGCTCGGCTCTAACTCAGCTCGGCTTAGATGGCTCCAATTGCCTAGAGTGAAGCCCACACACGGTCGACGGCGCATGTGGTGCTTGCAACATCTTTCGACGATGGGAATCGGCCAACGAGATCTAGTCTAATGTTTTGGCACCTCCTAAGCTCGCTGGTGGTGATGGTTTTCTCTTTTGAGAAATGGATGCTTGCTTTCCAATGACTCTGAATCTTCTTGAGCTCTACCACAATGAGTGACGATAGCGACGGTAGCGTAGTGACCACCGGCGGGTGCGTCTCGGTGAGCTCTCCTCGGTGGCGGGGGCGGTGAATCAAACAACGAAGCGAATCACCCTAAAATTGGGCCAAAACTATCTTCTCTTACAAAAACCCATTTTTCTTTCTCTCATACAAAATATCTTATCCTTCCCCCTTTTCCTTTTTTCCTATCACATCAGCCTCCTTTATTTTAAACTATCCCTCTTTTCTTTTCTTTTCTTTTTATTAAATGACACCCACACCCATTAACCCTTTTAATTTGCCATAAAGCCCAAATCCAACTATCTTTGATTTGGGCTTTCAACATAAGGCTCAAATAATTGGGTTCAAGAAAGCCCAAAATTTGGGTCGTTACAACTCTTCCCTCCTTAAAAGAAATTTCGTCCTTAAAATTTATATACATAACCCAAAGAAGATGCTCAAACTCTTATAACTCTTGACGTTCTTGGAGATTTCTCGCTGTGCTACTCTGATCTCAACACTTATCAATATAACCCTTGTCTTTTGAGGATAAAAAATAATCTCAATTATTTCTTTCTCTCAGAAGGAATCTATCTTCGCTTGGTATATTACAGACGACAAGCAAAACCCAACAATACCCCGATAAAACTGTTACACGAATGCGTCAATCAAAGAAACTTAACTTACGCCGAAGAACTAAAGAGATTTTCCATGACAAAATCTTTCCACAACTCCGCATAATCTAAAAGGATAAGAGGTTAAACAAGTGTTGCATCCCCAAAAAATGATTCTTCTCGTGGTGACTCCCTGAAGGAAGCTCTAACTCTGATGGCATCCCATATCCAGAACATTGCTTGCCCAGTGCAAGGCTTTTGAAAACAACAACATCTCAACTCGTCCCAAGCGCTTATCTTAAACTCAGCACGATAACTCATATAAGTAACTAACGTAGCTCCAATTAACTCAATTCATATAAAAGTCTTACATCTCAAACTGTAACGTGTTCAGAAAACACGACATTTATACTCTTACTGGGATCTGTCACCGTAAGAAATCCCACCAGAGGATAAGGTTCTATCACAAACCTAAATCTCGCATCAAAAGTTAACATGTACGCACTGCAGTGTCGTACAACCCCCACCCGCAACAAACCAAACATTCTTTCTATCTGGATCTCACTTTGCCGAAAGTAGCAAATGGTATCAACTAAGAAATACCATCACTCAATAGAATCTAAACCAAATTATACGCTCACAAATCCTTTACAAGGTTCACAGCCATCCTTATAATTCTCACCGATGAATACCAAAGCATCCTAACAACTCTAAGGAACTCAATGTTTGACTCCTAACAGATAGCAAATCGACTCCTTATCATTATCTGAAACACACAACTCCACATTGTCTCCAAAGCACGCAATGAAAACTTGGTACAAACTGTCACTCCCAAAATTTACCCTATGTTGACCACTATACTATATAAGAGGAATATATTACCTTGATAGATTTTTCTCTAAAGCACCAATAACAAGATCTCAAAGTCCATCAGAAACCATCGAACCCAAATCCAATCACAACACTGTGTCTCTTTAATTAAAATCAAAAGTTAATTCATGTTGCTTCCAAAGCGAATCAATTTTTAACTCAAAGCTCAACTGATAAACACGCGGGTACCAGTACTAACCAATTAGTACCAACACCAGATAAATCGAGTATAGTACTGTATAAAGCTACAATCGATACTCCCTTACATGACCATCACTTGCGATCCTTGATCGCCCACATGGGTAGCATGATACTCTAACCCAAACTAACCGTACAATACATCTCTTATCAAGATCACTTACCTAGGTGGTGATCGATCACGCGATCAACAACTCTTAATTACTTTGACTCGCGTTTTTGTCCAAATCTCAAATTCCTTAAAGATCGAGCACCTGAAGTTTTACACTGTTGAGACGAACACAACATTCCCACTTCTAACACAAAAAATACAGCTATGACGATACAACAAAACATCACCGCAGATCTTGAAATCTTACTTCGACTTTAATCGAATCGGCACCACTCTCACAACAAAATAGTCTCACGTATCTCTACCAATGTTCCTCGGCTTGCCTCCAACAAATCAAAAGCATTTACTTAAGTCTCAAACCCATACTTCCTTGGCGAGTACACGGTAACTAACCATTTCCACACACAAGGTTATTATGGTAATTATCTTGCCAACACACATCTTCCCATATTCCTTATACATTCACATGTGTCATGCAAGGCATCAAACTTATATTCGAGAGACATTATGGTGGCCCTATCCTATCATCGTTGAAATACGTCAAACATCACTGCAGACATCAACCGCTACCATGATACACTTTAAAGAGAGATTCTCATTCCAGAATTCATTTTGAAACTATAAGCCTCCAAAAATTTAACCGTAAACATCTTATTCTCAAACCAATCCCAAAAAAACACGCATGTACTTCATAATTGGTCAAACAAGTCATCCACTTTAGGAGACACGTAATAGTCCTTCATTGCCACTTAACAAGCTACCTACGATTTAAACACCAACTCAACAAACCAACCTCTTGCTAGCGAACAAGCCTGGTTCTCTTTTGGGCAAAACATTCAAGCAAAAGAAACCCCGTTCGAGTTGCGCCTTGGCAGCTAAATCTCTAACTTCCTCAATCGGGTCAGTGTCCACTAACAAAGGCAGTAGGCACCAACGTCCCATTCGACCATACCTCAACATCCACTCATGTTCTTGACAGAGAGGAAATTCTGACAACTCTTCCAAGAAGCGCAAACATACACTCTAAAAATTTGAAGGCTTCTGAGCATCGAGCTACACACGTTGACATCTACCAAACGGTCAAACATATATTATAACCCCATTGTGCCATTCTTAAAATGATCACTACAAAAACCACTGTAGAAGAGCGATGGTTCAACATTCTCATTACCAAAGGTTGGGTCCCCTCGAGGTCTCAAAGCCTCTAGCATAACTCTCGACATCACTGGCTAGCATCACGCTCCATTAACCAAAATAATTTCCAAGGGCAATAACTCTTCAGAAGGTAGCTCTATCAAACTCGTAGAACGTCTAACTTTGGTCACACTCTAACGAACTAGTGGATTCCAAATCCACTATCTCCGAAAAATGCCTTTAAGAAGGGTAATGATACTCTTCAAGTATCAATAAAGACTCTTTTTTTAAGAAAACAAAAAAGATCCTCCAACCAACGTGTATTCATTGATCGATTCTGAGAGCAGATTATCCATACCCGCAACACAACCATCATTAACGTATAACGATGAATATTACTTGCCACCAACTCTCATAATGAATTCGAATACTTCAGAGCGACTACCATACACAACGAAGATACCATCAGTGGCGAAAGAGGACACATCTCGACTCTAGCATCATTCAACTAACTCACATCTCAATAATTTGAGATATTTGTACCCCTCAAAATTGCTCCATAAGTTGCTCAACACTTAACTCGGCCCTCTAGGCCACGATCACAACCATCTTAGAATTACAACATTGAATGCACCATCAGGATTCCAGTCTTAAGAAGTATGAAATCAATTTAAGGGCTTGTATTCACTAGACACCTCATTAAAATACTTATACCACCCCCGGGGTTTCCTAAAACTGACTAAATCTAAGCTCTAATACCACTAAATATAACACCCTCGACCAGATGCCATATTTGGGCCTCAAACCCAAACTTAAAACCGTAAATTTTCTTAAAAATATTTTAAGCCCATAATTTAAATGTATATATAAAAGAATAAAACATAACAATAGATCTCTAATTGAAATAAAATATTTGATACATTAAAATTGATTTATACAATTTGCAAAATAAGAATTTACAAACTCTACCACGTAAGGTCCTATTAATACATACATAAACACAAGTAATGTTGTTCAAAACCTCCACCTGCTGGAATCCCATTCCAATAGTGTTCCTGATCCCATGATCCAATGATCAACCTATGCACGAAAATATTGTTTCCGAGCACTAAGCTTACAAGCTTAGTGGTACACATCTACTCTACTATACTTCATGCTAATTATAAACACAAGCATGCAAACTAGTACGAGTAATAATAAGAGATAAATAAACATGTGCATTACCACTAGTCGCCTAAACACATGCTAACATTATAGCAATCATCAGTCATGGATCACAAGGCCCAACCATACCCGAGATCTCATTAGATCATCTAGGCGTAAACACATATCAATCAACAACAATAACTATAGAGTGAGGGCGGGACACCTAGTATCGATACATACACTTCCGGGTGAGCCGGATCATCTAGCATTAGAACATACACCCTAGGTGAGGTTGGTCACATAGCATCGGAACATACACGTTGTTTGAAATTATCCTCGAGCATCTACACTCTGGGTTAGGATGGGTCACATAACATTGAAACATAAACCTATACTCAAAATCTCTCATCGAGTATCTTTGAAAGAGGCTTGGGTCACATATCATCGGTAACCTCCATTCGAGTATCTCAACCATGGTGTTACAACACTCTTTCCCTGGGTATCCGAATCCCATCAATCAAGAACATTCAACCTATCAAATGCCTACCCGACATACAAGCAACACGATCCCAATGATCCCTTTATTGTTACTAATCGTCAATATATGATTTATTATATATTATTGAGTTATTAATACATTATTGAAAAGTGTATAATTAATCTTATTTATCAAGGCATAATTTAATTATTAATATTTTATATTTACCCTTATCTTAGACCGCAATTTAAACTATTGGTTTAGTGGAATCGATACTCGAATATGAGTATCAATACGATACCATGTCTAATGGTACTCACGCGCGTCACCACTACCAATTAGTTTATTGGAAATTCTTAATTTCCATAAGTATCGATATGGTCCCCACCATACCGATATAACCCTAATCGCTTAACGGTATTTACCAAAGTTTGTATCGATACCTAACTCTCAGGTTCATACAAATTTTTTAAATTACGGTGTTATAACGTTTATTAGGTCCCTAAAGCTTATGAAAGGCATTAAAGCACGTTGCTAGTGTATTTAATTAATTATTACCACTTACCATTTTTACCTATTTAATCAAATATTTATTATTATTGTCTCTAACCAATATTCAATCGAACATATTAATTTTTTCAGCTAATACACAAGGCATCATCATATATCAATTAGTCAACCAATCATACAATTAAATAATCTTACAAATATTCAAAAGCTCATAATAGACTCAAACATTCTCAATCTCATCAAGCATCTCAATAATTACCAAGTCTCAAACTATTAATATCAACACATGTTTATTACTCATCTCTTAATTTCCAACCACTAACATACAAAGCAATTACACTTATGATGCTCATGAAGCATTTTGGAGTTCAAGGTGTATACTAACCTTAAGTCGATATCGCTAAAATCCTCACTCAAGCTTCCCGAACAATCCACATGATTCGATGTCCAAACCCGAACAATCATTGTATATCAACAAATATGAAAAGTACATTAATTCCATGCATCTCCCTATACCAACCTAAAGGTCAAATGCATAAAAATAGCTTACCAGGTTCAAATTTAGCAAAATAGATTGCGTCATTGGATCCAAAACGTAAAGAACCCTAGGTAAAGTCCAAAAAAAAATTCAATGATGGTTATCAGCGATCACCGATCAACGACAATTAACGATCAACGATCAGTGGCTCAATCAAATGGCGGCTTGGCTCTTCTAGAGGCTCAAGGTCAATGACTCATCAACTCGGCTCGGCTCTAACTCAACTTAGCTGGCGGTTTAAGGTTGTCCGGTGGCTCAAGGTCAACGGCTCATCAACGCGGCGGCTCGGCTAAATCTAATTCGGTTCGGCTTAGATGGCTCCAATTGCCTAGAGTGAAGCCCACACATGGTCGACGGCGCATGTGGTGCTTGCAACATCTTTCGACGATGGGAATTGGCCAACGAGATCTAGTCTAATGTTTTGGCACCTCCTAAGCTCGCTGGTGGTGATGGTTTCTCTTTTGAGAAATGGATGCTTGCTTTCCAATGACTTCAAATCTTCTTGAGCTCTACCACAATGAGTGACGAGAAGCGGCGGTGGTGTAGTGACCACGGTGGGTGCGTCTCGGTGAGCTCTCCTCGATGGAGGGTGAATCAAATCAAACGAAGCGAATCACCCTAAAATTGGGCCAAAACTATCTTCTCTTACAAAAACCCATTTTTCTTTCTCTCATACAAAATATCTTATCCTTCCCCTTTTCCTTTTTCCTATCACATCAGCCTCCTTTATTTTAAACTATCCTCTTTTCTTTTTTTTTTCTTTTTATTAAATGACACCCACACCCATTAACCCTTTTAATTTGCCATAAAGCCCAAATCCAACTATCTTTGATTTGGGCTTTCAACATAAGGCTCAAATAATTGGGTTCAAGAAAGCCCAAAATTTGGGTCGTTACAACTCTTCCCTCCTTAAAAGAAATTTCGTCCTTAAAATTTATATACATAACCCAAAGAAGATGCTCAAACTCTTATAACTCTTGACGTTCTTGGAGATTTCTCGCTGTGCTACTCTGATCTCAACACTTATCAATATAACCCTTGTCTTTTGAGGATAAAAAATAATCTCAATTATTTCTTTCTCTCAGAAGGAATCTATCTTCGCTTGGTATATTACAGACGACAAGCAAAACCCAACAATACCCCGATAAAACTGTTACACGAATGCGTCAATCAAAGAAACTTAACTTACGCCGAAGAACTAAAGAGATTTTCCATGACAAAATCTTTCCACAACTCCGCATAATCTAAAAGGATAAGAGGTTAAACAAGTGTTGCATCCCCAAAAAATGATTCTTCTCGTGGTGACTCCCTGAAGGAAGCTCTAACTCTGATGGCATCCCATATCGAACATTGCTTGCCCAAAGTGCAAGGCTTTGAAAACAACAACATCTCAACTCGTCCCAAGCGCTTATCTTAAACTCAGCACGATAACTCATATAAGTAACTAACGTAGCTCCAATTAACTCAATTCATATAAAAGTCTTACATCTCAAACTGTAACGTGTTCAGAAAACACGACATTTATACTCTTACTGGGATCATCACCGTAAGAAATCCCACCAGAGGATAAGGTTCTATCACAAACCTAAATCTCGCATCAAAAGTTAACATGTACGCACTGCAGTGTGTCGTACAACCCCCACCCGCAACAAACCAAACATTCTTTCTATCTGGATCTCACTTTGCCGAAAGTAGCAAATGGTATCAACTAAGAAATACCATCACTCAATAGAATCTAAACCAAATTATACGCTCACAAATCCTTTACAAGGTTCACAGCCATCCTTATAATTCTCACCGATGAATACCAAAGCATCCTAACAACTCTAAGGAACTCAATGTTTGACTCCTAACAGATAGCAAATCGACTCCTTATCATTATCTGAAACACACAACTCCACATTGTCTCCAAAGCACGCAATGAAAACTTGGTACAAACTGTCACTCCCAAAATTTACCCTATGTTGACCACTATACTATATAAGAGGAATATATTACCTTGATAGATTTTTCTCTAAAGCACCAATAACAAGATCTCAAAGTCCATCAGAAACCATCGAACCCAAATCCAATCACAACACTGTGTCTCTTTAATTAAAATCAAAAGTTAATTCATGTTGCTTCCAAAGCGAATCAATTTTTAACTCAAAGCTCAACTGATAAACACGCGGGTACCAGTACTAACCAATTAGTACCAACACCAGATAAATCGAGTATAGTACTGTATAAAGCTACAATCGATACTCCCTTACATGACCATCACTTGCGATCCTTGATCGCCCCACATGGGTAGCATGATACTCTAACCCAAACTAACTTCGTACAATACATCTCTTATCAAGATCACTTACCTAGGTGGTGATCGATCACGCGATCAACAACTCTTAATTACTTTGACTCGCGTTTTTGTCCAAATCTCAAATTCCTTAAAGATCGAGCACCTGAAGTTTTACACTGTTGAGACGAACACAACATTCCCACTTCTAACACAAAAAATACAGCTATGACGATACAACAAAACATCACCGCAGATCTTGAAATCTTACTTCGACTTTAATCGAATCGGCACCACTCTCACAACAAAATAGTCTCACGTATCTCTACCAATGTTCCTCGGCTTGCCTCCAACAAATCAAAAGCATTTACGAAGTCTCAAACCCATACTTCCTTAACTGAGTACACGGTAACTAACCATTTCCACACACAAGGTTATTATGGTAATTATCTTGCCAACACACATCTTCCCATATTCCTTATACATTCACATGTGTCATGCAAGGCATCAAACTTATATTCGAGAGACATTATGGTGGCCCTATCCTATCATCGTTGAAATACGTCAAACATCACTGCAGACATCAACCGCTACCATGATACACTTTAAAGAGAGATTCTCATTCCAGAATTCATTTTGAAACTATAAGCCTCCAAAAATTTAACCGTAAACATCTTATTCTCAAACCAATCCCAAAAAAACACGCATGTACTTCATAATTGGTCAAACAAGTCATCCACTTTAGGAGACACGTAATAGTCCTTCATTGCCACTTAACAAGCTACCTACGATTTAAACACCAACTCAACAAACCAACCTCTTGCTAGCGAACAAGCCTGGTTCTCTTTTGGGCAAAACATTCAAGCAAAAGAAACCCCGTTCGAGTTGCGCCTTGGCAGCTAAATCTCTAACTTCCTCAATCGGGTCAGTGTCCACTAACAAAGGCAGTAGGCACCAACGTCCCATTCGACCATACCTCAACATCCACTCATGTTCTTGACAGAGAGGAAATTCTGACAACTCTTCCAAGAAGCGCAAACATACACTCTAAAAATTTGAAGGCTTCTGAGCATCGAGCTACACACGTTGACATCTACCAAACGGTCAAACATATATTATAACCCCATTGTGCCATTCTTAAAATGATCACTACAAAAACCACTGTAGAAGAGCGATGGTTCAACATTCTCATTACCAAAGGTTGGTCCCCTCGAGGTCTCAAAGCCTCTAGCATAACTCTCGACATCACTGGCTAGCATCACGCTCCATTAACCAAAATAATTTCCAAGGGCAATAACTCTTCAGAAGGTAGCTCTATCAAACTCGTAGAACGTCTAACTTTGGTCACACTCTAACGAACTAGTGGATTCCAAATCCACTATCTCCGAAAAATGCCTTTAAGAAGGGTAATGATACTCTTCAAGTATCAATAAAGACTCTTTTTTTAAGAAAACAAAAAAGATCCTCCAACCAACGTGTATTCATTGATCGATTCTGAGAGCAGATTATCCATACCCGCAACACAACCATCATTAACGTATAACGATGAATATTACTTGCCACCAACTCTCATAATGAATTCGAATACTTCAGAGCGACTACCATACACAACGAAGATACCATCAGTGGCAGAAAGAGGACACATCCTCGACTCTAGCATCATTCAACTAACTCACATCTCAATAATTTGAGATGACTGTACCCTCAAAATTGCTCCATAAGTTGCTCAACACTTAACTCGGCCCTCTAGGCCACGATCACAACCATCTTAGAATTACAACATTGAATGCACCATCAGGATTCCAGTCTTAAGAAGTATGAAATCAATTTAAGGGCTTGTATTCACTAGACACCTCATTAAAATACTTATACCACCCCCGGGGTTTCCTAAAACTGACTAAATCTAAGCTCTAATACCACTAAATATAACACCCTCGACCAGATGCCATATTTGGGCCTCAAACCCAAACTTAAAACCGTAAATTTTCTTAAAAATATTTTAAGCCCATAATTTAAACTGTATATATAAAAGAATAAAACATAACAATAGATCTCTAATTGAAATAAAATATTTGATACATTAAAATTGATTTATACAATTTGCAAAATAAGAATTTACAAACTCTACCACGTAAGGTCCTATTAATACATAGCCCACTAAACACAAGTAATGTTGTCTGAAAACCTTCACCTACTGGAATCCCATTCCAATAGTGTTCCTCGATCTCGCGATCCAATGATCAACCTATGCACGAAAATAATAATTCTGAGCACTAAGCTTACAAGCTCAGTGGTACACATCTACTCTACTATACTTCATGCTAATTATAAACATAAGCATGCAAGCTAGTACGAGTAATAATAAGAGATAAATAAACATGTGACGCTACCACTAGTCGCCTAAACACATGCTAACATTATAGCAATCATCAGTCATGGATCACAAGGCCCAACCATACCCGAGATCTCATTAGATCATCTAGGCAGAAACACATATCAACAACAACAACTATAGAGTGAGGCCGGGACACCTAGTATCGATACATACACTTCGGGTGAGCCTGGATCATCTAGCATTAGAACATACACCCTAGGTGAGGTCGGGTCATATAGCATCGGAACATACACCCTGTTTGAAATTATCCTGAAGCAACTACACTATGGGTTAGGATGGGTCACATAACATCGGGACATATACCCATACTCAGAATCTCTCGTCGAGTATCTTTGAAAGAGGCTCGGGTTACAGAGCATCGGTAACCTCCATTCAGTATCTCAACCATGGTGCTGCAACACTCTTTCCCTGGGTATCCGAATCCCAGCAATCAAGAAGATTCAACCCATCAAATGCCTACCCGACATACAAGCAACGCGATCCCAATGATCCCTTTATTGTTGCTAATCGTCAACATATCGTTTATTATATATTATTGAGTTATTAATACATTATTGAGAAGTGTATAATTAATCTTATTTATCAAGGCATAATTCAATTATTAATATTTTATATTTACCCTTATCTTAGACCGGCAATATAGACTATTCAGTTCAGTGGAATCGATACTCGAATATGAGTATCGATACGATACCCATGTCTAATGGTACTCACACGCGTACCGCTACCAATTAGTTTACTGGAAATTCTTAATTTCCATAAGTACTGGTACGGTCCCACCATACTGATATAACCCTAATTGCTTACCAGTACTACCAAAGTTTGTATCGATACCTAACTCTCAAGTTCGTACAATTTTTTAAAATTACAGTGTTATAACGCTCATTAGGTCCCTAAAGCTTATGAAAGGCATTAAAGTACGTTGCTAGCATATTTAATTAATTACTACCACTTACCGACTTTTTACCTATTTAATCGAATATTTATCATTATTGTCTCTAACTAATATTCAATCGAACATATTAATTTATTCAGCTAATACACAAGGCATCATCATATATCAATTAGTCAACCAACCATACAATTAAATAATCATACAAATATTCAAACAATCATATAACAGACTCAAACATTCTCAAGTTCATCAAGCATCCCAACAATTACCAAGTCTCAAACTATCAGTATCAACACATGTTTATTACTCATCTCTTAATTTGCAACTACAACATGCAAAGCAATTACACTTATGATGCTCATGAAGTATTTTGGAGTTTGAGGTATACTAACCTTAAGTCGATATTGCTAAAATCCTCACTCAAGCTTCCCGAAAAATCTACATGATCTGATGTCCAAACCTGAACAATCCTCGAATATCAACAAATACGAAAATACATTAATTTCATGTATCTCCTATACCATCCTCAAGGTCAAATACGTAAAAATAGCTTACCAGGTTCGAATTTGGTGAAATGGATAGCGCCAATAGATCTGAAACATCGAGAAAACCTCGAGTAGGGTCCTCCAAAAAAAAAGTCAATGATGGTTAACAGCGATCACCGATAATGACGGTCGATGGCTCAACAGCTCGATCAACGGCTAAGTTAAATGGAAACTCAGCTTGGCTTGCGGCTTGAGGTCAACGGCTCGTCAATCCAGCTCAGCTTGGCATCTCAGCTCTAACTTAGCTCGGTTTAAGGTTGTCCGGTGACTCGAGGTCAACGGCTCATCAATGCGGCTTAGCTCAGTGCTCGAATCTAATTCGGTTCAGCTTAGATGGCTCCAACTGCCTAGAATGAAGCCCACGCATGACTGACGATGCATATAGCATACAACATCTTTCGACGGTAGAAATTGGCTGATGAGCTTTAGTCTGACATTTTGGCACCTCTTGAGCTCGCTGGTGGCGACAGTTTCTGGTTATGAGCACCTAAAGCTTGCTTTCCAACGACTTCAAATCTTCCCGAGCTCTACCACAGCGAGTGATGGCGGCGAAGATGGTGTAGTGACCACTGGCAGGTGCGTCTCGGTGAGCTCTCCTCGATGGAGGCAATGGTGAATCGAAAGGCGAAGTATATCACCCTTAAATTGAGCCAAAACTCTATTCTCTTATAAAAACCCATTTTTTCTTTCTCTCTCATACAAAATATCTTATCCTCCTATCTTTTCCTTTTTCCCCATCACATCAGCCCCTTTATTTTAAACTATCCCCCTTTTCTTTTTTTCTTTTTATTAAATGACACCCACACCGGTTACCCCCTTTTAATTTACCATAAATCCCAAATCCAACTATCATTGATTTGGGCTTCCAATATAAGGCCCAAATAATTAGGTCCAAGCCCAATTTCATAAAGCCTTAAATTCGTGTCGTTACATCTTTAGCTTCAATGATGGCAGTCTTATTTGAGTTCTATGAATCGAGAAGAGAATATATAAGCTTTCGAACAAGCTTGTCTTCCAAAATAACTTCTCCCTAGCGTTTAAGTTTGTTCACAATGATGGAGAATCTATCGAACATCTTGGTGATGTTTTCATCCGGTACCATTTTATAGTTCTCATACTCAAGGTTGAGAAGACCAATCTTGATCTCTTTTAATTTATTGGTTCCTTCATGAGTGACTTCAAGCTTGTCCCAAATCTTCTTGGCACTTTCACTAGAGGATACTTTGGCATATTCTTTTAGGCCAAGTGCACAAAAGAGAATGTACAAGGCCTTCACGTTTAACTCTATTTTCTTGCGATCATCCGCACTCTATTCCGCCTCTTTTAGGAACAAATGGGCCATCAAGAATTATGTCCCAAAGATGATCATCTTTGGCTTTCATGAAGTACATCTTCATATTCTTCCAATAGGAGTAGTTGGTCCCGTCGAAGAAAGGAGGCCTATCGATGGATTACGCCATAAACTCTGGTTGATCAAGAATGGTTGAGCACCTCAAGGATTGACTCTAGGATGTTACTTCGGCATAGAGACGAAGCTCTGATACCAATTGTTGTACTCAAATTCTTCAACCGATTTTGCTGTCAAGTGGTGGAGAAGTTGGATTTTGGGTGATTGGTGGTGGAAGCAATAAAAAGAAATTGGACACAATGATTTTAGAGTGGTTCAAGCTTCTAACCGAGATCTACATCCACTACCTTAGCTTATCCGCTAAGGATTTCCCAATTCACTAATTGAATTCTTCCCTTTTCCCAGGATCAAGAGGCAACCCTTACCAACACTTGACTTATACCCCAAAGTCTAGCAAACCCTCTTTTACAAGAGAAAGAAAGAAAGAAAGCAAACAAGAAATCCTCTCCAGGCTGAATGTTTGCATATTTAAGTTCACTCACTTTCGACAGAATATCGCATGGCAAAAGATTGAAGAATCAATGTAAATATGAAAGTAAATAATGCCAAGGATTCGTCTTTTGCGTGCAAGTATACACGATCAACAAGTAATATAGTAGTGAGTTGAGTATCGTCTCCACAGGGGTTGTCCAAGAATTAATTGCCACAATTAATACTTGTGAACTAGAAAATAAAAGATGATGGCAATATATTGAGGTAACGAATAAAGTAAGAGAACTAAAAGTATAATAAACTAGAGTAAAACGAAGATTACAGTGATGAAATGATAACAGTCTGGCAAACAATTGGTGTAAGAATGATAACAAAGATTTGGCAATGGATGTCTGGATTTCACACTAGCTACGACAGCTACTAATAATGCTCTGCCTTGGATTTATTTTTGAGTAGATTTTAAGAATAGTATTACCTCTATTGTTGGCAATACCCTAAGTTAACCATGGTAAAACCCCAATATGTCTATAGCAAAGTTTTTCATTAATTAACTCGATTAAGTTTCAATATGTACTTTTAAGGAGTAGATTTACTTCAGGTGTAAGATCATCTACTCGAACATCTTTTGTCGAAGTTTCTCCCCTTAGTACTTGGGAACTGATCGTTGCCCTTAAGTCTATTAAAATATTAATGTGCAATAAGCATACAATGCCAATTTTTGTATGGCAAAGAATTTAGGAAAATTAAGTACTTAGTAGATAGAAAATAATGTCAAGGTATTTAAATTATTAAAAACCAAACATAAATCGTCCGTTCATCACGAACATCCCCTAACCAATCAAGAGTTAGTTCATGGATGGGGTAAATCGCAGCAAGTATAAGTTTGAAATCATTCTTTAACACGGGAAAGAAATACAAAAGATCAGCAAGGAACTAAGGCAAAGAATGATGTCTTTCGATGCAGTACTTCAATAGATTCCAGATGTCTCATGGAATCTTCAAGCCATTGATCTTGTTGTCTTCGATTCCTCCTTCTCCATTATTGCAGATCGCTTCTCAAGATCAATCATTCATCTTCTTTAGCACAATACCTCTATTTTTTCTCCTCCCATTGGCTTATCGATCAAACTCTCTTTAAATAGGCATGCGTGAAAACCCTAGATTGGGTTTGAATTTGAAAAATGGTTGTGTGATTGGATAAGGGTGTTATTAGATTATCATCTTATCTCCTTATCAGCTTATCCTTCCATTTGAAATTTAGGGCAGATTTCATCGGCAGTCGTTCTTTTGCCAACCAAGCTTGGCATTATTTTTCTACCATCTTATCTGGTGCTATTTTTTTAGAGTTTGATCCAATGCTATTTTCTCGCGGTGTGATCTGGTCCTATTTTCTCAAGCTTGTATTGCCAAGGGTTCTTGGCAAAACTCTTTTTGCAACTTATTGCCAAGGGTGCTTGGCATATCTCTTCTGGTCTAACTTTGCCAATTGCAACTTGACAATTATTTTATGTTTTTCTGGCTTTCTGCTCTTGCCCTGCCAACCTACTCTGCCAATCTGCCATCAAAACTAGAAAAACAACCTTTCACTCTAGAAAAATACAAATTCTAACTCCTTAATGTAAATGCATGATTTTAATAACTAAAATGCATATATGTATACTCAAAGTCAAGTAAAAGCATAACAACATGTATACGAAAAGTAGTACTTTTGAGGAGTTAACACACCCCCAAACCTAGCTCATTGCTTGTCTTCAAGTAATGCAAAGAAAAATCTATAGAAACAGAAAAATAGGAAAAGTACCTCGGCAAAAATTGTCATGGTTCCTAACACCTGCCAGCTAGCAAAATATTATCCTAGGTTTGTCCTCGGATATTCTGCGTGTCAATGCCAAGCAAATAAGCAAATTCAAGTGCAACAATATAGTTCTAGTCTAAGGTCATCAAGTGTATAAAAGTGCGGGAAATATGTATCAAGTTTACTTAACTCCCTTATCCAACTTTACTACCCAAATTCAGAATTTTTATTTATATTTTTTTCCTTTTTTTCTTTATTTGCCAAGGGTGTTTTTATGCTGGCATTTAATTAGGGTCGCATCATTACACTCATAAGAGGGATCAAACCACGAATACCCACGTTAATCCAGATTACATTACTATGCTAACTCATTACACTCATACCCTAAAGTTATGTTGGCTTGAGAACTAAGAGGGAGCAAACCACGAAGACCCAAGTTAATTATTTTCCTTAAGGCAAAGGAGTGTTCTAAAGTTTTTTCAGCTTTTGGCAAAATATTGTTGCCTTATTCTTTCTTTCTACCCTGGCATTGTTTTTTTAAGTTTAGTTCAAATGAACCTAAGTTTGTTTTGTAGACTAGATACATACCTCGTGTAGAGTGAAACTAAAGTTCCCTAAACTAGAGTTTAATTGCCAAGATACTTGGCAGTGCTAACCTGCTAGCATAGAAGTTCTAAGTTTTTTCATAGGACGGATAATCTAGCACAAATTCTCCTAAACTAGTAGTGTTGGCAAAAATTATAAGTACAAAATTGATTGTGGCAAAAACAATTAGCGGTTTGGTATGCATATTTTAAATCCCATATGGAAAACATAATGCAAACTGAAATATAAACATGAATTTCATGGCAATAAATATAAGGCAACCCACACCCTCAAACCTAAGGTGTGCATTGTCCTCAATGCATGAAAACACATATATACGAATACAATGCTTGCTTGAAATGAAAAACAAGAATGTAAGGAGTTAAGGGGATGATGACTCCATTGTGGAATAATCTAGGCGAGTGGAATGAGTCTTTCTCTTGATGTAGAATCCTCGATTTGGTGCCACAGACTTCTTTCTCTTTAATTGTGGCTTCAGGAAAGTAGTAGAAGCTTTTACTTCTTGCAGGACCTTATCAATTACCCTTGCTGACTCAGATATGACAGGAGTAGCTAAAGAGGCTGGGGGTACTGCCGGCTCAGACTCAGCGTCCAAATGTTAGGTCTCGGTCTTTGTAGAATCTTGGTGGACAGGTGATACTGGTATAGTGGCATCAGATTGCTGGGATGGAGTATGATCAAGCTGTGGGCTGGCTGGCATTCTTTCTGGTCCATGGAACTCAATTGGGAACTCTGGATATGGTGGCAAAGGATTGGTGGACATTGCTTTAATAGTTTTCTTCAGGGCATGGTCTCTGTCCCCAATATACTGCCAGAGTGCCAGGTTTTGCTCCTCAACTTTTTGAAAGTTCTAGAAGATGAGTTCTTAGCGTTGATAGATCTAAGAGAGTATTGCCACAATATTAGCTAGAAATGAGTGGTCGATTCAGCCTTGGGTGTCTTGGTAGCATAACTCGGCATGATATCTTGGCAAAATTTCCTATGCTAAGGATCATAGAAACCTTTCAAAACAGAAAAAATAAAATGAAAACTAAAAATTTAAAATTGAGATATCCTAAGAAAAAAATAACTCTCCTAAATTATTTACAATGACCATACTGGATTGGCAAAAAGTTACTGAATTTATGCAATGGGAATGGTCTCCTTGCCATTAATTTGATTTCCTTCCCTGTAGTGCTTTAGCCTGTGTCCCATAGTTGGTGGATGGTAGGTTGTGGCAATCTTTTGTTTGAATAACCAACATAGAAAGCCAAAAAAAATTACTTTTCTTTGAGTATTCTAAACTCTCGGTTGCATAATGAAAGATAATATTTTGCCATGCTAGCTTTGAACAACCACATTAGAAAACCAAAGTATCTCTTTGCTAAAAGTCTAGAGAACCTTTGATTGATCTCATCATCCCAGTATTGGTTAGGCTTTGCTGCTCATTTCTCCTTTGGTGTTAAGTCATGTTTGAGTTGACTTGGCAATTATTTCAGTTCCAGCTTCGGTGGCTCCTCAATTGATGGTTTTGGTGCCTGGATTGCTTTGCCATCTAACTCCAGTGATTCAGGCCTCATGTGGTTGCTAATGACTTCATTCAACATTGGTGGTTCATCGAATCCCTCATTCACCACGTCTTTATCATCCAACTCCATGACATCAAAATCTCTTCCCAATGTTGGGTTGGCATCAGATTATGTTGTGGCATTGCTAGTGCTTGCTTCCCATTTCTCTACTTCCTTGGTTTCTTCTGCTGGCACTGATTTATGCTCAAGGTAAACAATGAGCTCTTTTTCTTTTCATCGAGCCTTCTCTGTATCACTTGGCAAAGTGCTGGGAGGTCTGGCGTTAAGTGTGTTGGCAATCTATCATATATGAAACTCCAAGTTTCTTATGGATGCTACAGACTCTAAACAGTCGTATCATCACGCTTCATATAATTTTATAGGGTGTTCTAATCGAAAGATCTTTGCACTGGATACAGACTATTCTATGCTCTTTGTGGCATCATATTTTGGTTAAAACTGGAGGTGCTTTGACATTAAACTGGTGCTGAGCATTGGCATTAAACTGGTTAGCACCATGGTTTAACCATGAAAAGTTCAGATGTTGCTTCCAACCTGCATTGTAAGTATTAGAGTGTAAGTTAAAATTACGATTGAAATTGCCAATAAAATTTACTGATTCTGGGTTGGTAGGGCATTCTTCCTCATTATGATCCTCTCCACAAATAGTGCAAATAGTTCCAATGCCTTTACTTCTTAGACTTCAACAGGATTTTGCATTGTCTTCACTGTATCAGTGAGGTTGGCAATTTGAACATTGATTGATGAAAGTGCATCAAGTTCCAACTTTCCAGCTACTCTCATCTCGGCTCCAAATCTGGTGGTAGGGTATTGATGGCAATCTTTTCCAGGATGCCATATACATCATTATAATTTTTATCTAGCAACGAACCATTTTCCGTAGCGTCTACAATGGTCCTGACATGAGCATTGAGTCCAGTGTAAAAAATCTCCATCTGGATCCAAGCAGGGAATCCATGCATGAGACATCTTCTCAACAGCTCCTTAAATATCTCCCAAGTATAGTAGAAAGTTTCATCATCAGCTTGCCTAAAAGTAGTGATTTCAATCCGCAGCTTGGCATTAAGTTTAGGTGTTTGGAATCTCAGAAGGAACTTCTGGCATAATTCTGTCCACGAAGTAACTGAACCTGGTGGCAAGGAATTTAGCCACAATTTTGCCCTATCTCGCAAGAAAAATGAAAAGAGCTTCAGCCTTATTGTCTCTTCAGTCACACCAGGATGGTGAAATAGTTGGCAAACCTCCACGAATTACTTCAAATGCTATCTTGGGTCTCCATTAGGTGATCCATCAAATTGACCTACATTCATTAGCAATTGAATCATTACTGTTTTAAGCTCAAAGTTATCCATACTTACCTCTGGACTAATCAGTCCTGGCATCATATCATCTATAGTGGGTGCTAGGTGTTCTCTAATAGATCGTTCTTTAGGTATCTGAGCAACAATAGCAGGAGCGGGCGATATAACTACAGGTATTGTCGATTTCTCCTGGTTATTGGCATCATTTAGGACACTTCCTAACTCACCATTCCTGTTATGAGCCTTTTCTCGACGTTCTCTTCTTAACATGTACGTATAACAAATGAAGTAAAATAAACAAAAAACGAAAACAAGTAAAAATCAAAACAATTAATCCCATTGCAATCCCCAGAACGGTGCCAAAAACTTGTCGACAGAATATCGCATGACAAAAGATTGAAGAATCAGTGTAAATATGTAAGTAAATAATGCCAAGGATTTGTCTTTTGCATGCAAGTATACACGGTCAACAAGTAACATGTAGTGAGTTGAGTATCGTCTCCACAGGGATTGTCTAGGAATTAATTGCCACAATTAATACTTATGAACTAGAAAATAAAAGATGATGGTAATAGATTGAGGTAACGAATAATTTAAGAGAACTAGAAGTAAAATAAACTGGAGTAAAGTGAAGATTACGGTGATTAAATGATAACATTCTGGCAAACAATGGGTGCAAGAATGATAATAAAGATTTCGCAAAAGATGTCTGGATTTCACACTAGCTACACCAGCTAATAATAATGCCCTGCCTTAGATTTATTGCTGAGTAGATTTCAAGAATAGTATTACTTCTGTCGTTGGCAATACCCTAAGTTAACCATGGTAAAACCCATATATGTCTATAGCGAAGTTTTTCATTAATTAACTCGATTAAGTTTCAATCTATACTCCTAAAGGGTAGATTCACTTCAGGTGTAAGATCATCTACTTGAACATCTTATGTCGAATTTTGTATCCTTAGTACCTGGAACTGATCGTGTCCCTTTAAGTCTGTTAAGATATTAAGGTGCAATAAGCATATAATGTCAGCTTTCGTATGGCAAAGAATTTAGGAAAATTAAGTACTAGCAGATAGAAAATAATGCCAAGGAATATAAATTATTAAAAACCAAACATAAACCATACGTTCATCGCGAACATTCCTTAACCAATCAAGAGTTAGTTCATGGCTGGGGTAAATCGCAGCAAGTATAAGTTTGAAATCATTCTTTAACACGGGAAAGAAATACAAAAGATCAGTAAGGAACTAAGGCAAGGAAGAAGGTGTTTCGATGCAGTCCTTCAATAGATTCTAGATGTCTCATAGAATCTTCAAGCCGTTGATCTTGTTGTCTCTAATTCCTCCTTCTCCATTATTGCAGATCGCTTCTCAAGTTCAAGCCTTCATCTCCTTTAGCGCAACACCTCTCTTTCTTTTCTCCTCCCTTGGGCTCATTGATCAAACTCTCTTTAAATAGGCATGCGTGGAAACCCTAGATTGGGTTTAAATTTGAAAACTGGTTGTGTGATAGGATAAGAGTGTTATCAACTTATCTCATGCTCTGCCAACCTACTCTGCTAACCTGCCATCAAAACTAGCAAAATAACCTTTCACTCCAGAAAAATACAAATTCTAACTCCTTAATGTAAATGCATGATTTTACTAACTAAAATACATATATGCATACTCAAAGTCAAGCAAAAGCATAGCAATATGCATATGAAAAGTAGTACTTTTGAGGAGTTAACACTCACCCAATCCTAAAACACTTGAGCAAATATTACAAAATTTAAGCTCACAAGTGTTGTCTATACAAAAATACGGAAATTGAAGCACTAAGACAATTTTCTATACATAACTTGTTGGCTTTTTTATTATTGGCTTCTTTAGATGCTTCTTGGGGTCTTTTACACTCCCAATTTAGTTTCTAGCCGTTGAGGACCGTTGGGATTGAAATAGAGCCGTTGGGGTCTTTATTTTTTGCAATAAATGTAGTTTTGGAACCGTCAGTATCAGTACGCGGGTGACTGTATCGGTACCTATTCTTCAAAAACTAGCCGCTGGAGCATTAAAATGCATAGGGTATCGCTACGCAATACCTCTGTATCGGTACGCACCCTAGCGTATTGATACACACTTTGGTCGTATCGATACGGGTTTTGATTATTGGAAATTTTCTATAACACTCGTATCGGTAACCATATCGGTACGGGGCTTTAGATTTTGACATTTTGGTCATTTAAATTCGTTTTTAAACAAGTCAAGCCCTTTCAAACATATTTTCAAGTTAGTTGGACTTTAAATAAGATTTGCAATATTTCAACCAAGTCCAAAAACATTTTTCAAATTATTATATCAAAACAAAAATCTCAACTACCATGTTTGGTCATGATCTATTTTTTTCTTGCTTTGCTCGTTTTGGACTTGTTTCTCTGGGCCTCTACGTATATGCATATAGAAATATATATGTGCACTGCTACGTATATGCATATAGAAATATATATGTATAATTAAATTTGTATAGAAACTCAAAAACTCGATTCAATTTAAAAAAAATTCAAATAAAATTTAAATCGTAAAATAAAACTTATAAACTCAAATAACTCAAATTTTTTTGACTCGACTCAATCAAACGTCCAGCCCTACACATAGGTACATTACATTATCACATGCCCTCCACCGATCATTTGTTCTAACATGGTGTTTTCAAGTTTTGGACTTTCGTGGACTATTTTTCTTCATTTTAAATTAAAATTTGCATCAAAAACTAAGTTTAATGCTTATTATGTAATATTTAAAAATTTGACGACCATTTATATTTTTTAAAATAATTTAATAACCATTTATATACTTTACCCTAAATTATAATCACAACAACATTATTATATCATAACAATTTTGTAAGTCATTATCACAACACCACAAACTTTAACCGCATTTAAAATTATAAAACTTTTATGAGAAAAACCACAACACCCTGACTCAACATCGTGACTGTATTATAATAGTAATACCCTCGCTTTCGGGAACGCTTGTGAAGAGTTAAACACTGCTTGCTTTACAAATTTGTTGGATTAAGATAATTTATTCTTTCCATTTCAAAACTTGTAGATCCTGCCTATATAGAGTTGTCCCCTGATGTAATGAACCAGAAAGTAGGGGCGTTCTTTGGTAAAAAAGAAAAGAAAGGTATTCATGATTAACTAGCATACAATGATTAATTTCTAAATTTTATTCTTAATATAATTAGATAATAATACCTAAAAATAATGTGTTTATCTTAGCGTTAACCAAGATATTGTAACCGTCACCGCTGCTAGAAAGTATTTTCGGAGACTATCGCATAATAGGACAGCAATTGCCCCCGGATAAAATATATTTTACAAAAACAAGCTTTAATATTGAAAAAAACTTCAAATATTCAAGAAACCAGATATTCCTTGAATAAGAAAGGAAAGGGGATACGGAATTAAGAGCCAACTGATCAGATAATTGTAGTCTGATATTTTGTAGTCGACATTAATTTTGATTTCAGAGAAGAATATCATCATCTCAATGGCTCTAAACCAGATATTAAATTCAAAAAAAAAAATCAAAAACAGAAGTTGCAGAGCTGAGCTGAGCTGAGGGAAGTAAATCAAAGAAGAAGGATCCATTGGTGATTTTCTAATCACAAGAGGGTTATTAAAACCCTCATGAAATAGGTAGGTTTCAACATCACAGCCTTCTACTATCGTTATTCAAAACGAACCCAAAATTAAAAAAAAAAAAAGCTTCAAAAATTCATAAGAAAATAGGAGAAAATAACTCGTAGCATTGCCTGGAGACTGCTGCTGCGGCGCGTAACTATAAATAGAGAAAAGAGTTGTAAATTAGGGTTAGGGTGATAGAGGAGAGAAGGGACAAGGCCTTATTCATATTCGGCCCGACTTTATTTTATTCATCATGTATGTTTTAATCTTACAAGAAGATTTTTAATCAAACGGTAGAAAATTAACTAAGAATGAACGATTCAAGTTTCACCTCATTCATTTCATTCTTGTTTTGGTTACTATTTTTTTTTTAAAAATAATTTAATCACTAAAATTTTTATTTGTTCTTGAACATGTTATTCGTTAAATCGGGATTGGAAAGATACCATGATAGTCACATGTGTTGAAATAGATTGTTTTCTTCCTAACATGAAAGTCATGCGTCATCTATGTCATTTGTTTACTTTATCTTTTTTTTTCAAAAATGAAAGTTTTATAGTTTAATCCATGTATCATGTTGCCATTGAAATCACCATTCTTCAATGTCTTCTCTAACCAGTCAAGACATCGACGAACTCATGTCATCGTCTCCTACCACTCTATTAGTTTATATATATTTTTAAAATCACTGTAAAACTCACAAAAATTCAATCCAAAATTCATGAAACTCCAAACTACTTCAATCTATAATATTCATTGTCCGGCCAAAGTCGAATTAGGTTATACAACTCCCCTTTTCTCCTTCTCTACATCTCTACCGTTGAGACTTGGAAGAATATGCTCCATCGTTGAGAAATCAAAGGAAATATGAAACAAAATTTTTTTCACAAAAAAAGAAGAAGAAAGTATTGGGATTGTTTCGTAATTTTTAAAAGACATATGTCTACTCATAATGTCGTTAAGTATTTAATGAAAAAGTAACCAATATGGGAGCAAATGAAGAGCTTATATATATATATATATTAAATTTTAGAGAAAATTACATATTTAGTACCCCACTTATGTTCACATTACTATTTTGCTACCCCATGTAATATCTCAATTTTTGGCTAGTGACAAAAATGTAAATTTTGTGGCTAAAGTATAAACTTTGAAAAAGTTTAGGGATCAAAGTGTAATTTTCAAAAGGTATGTATTTTAACCCCTTAAATGAATAGTTTACCCTCAAGAATGACGTTTCTGTGTTAACCGGATTTTTCGTACGGAGTTTGTATTAATGGCTATAAAGTGATATGTTCGAAAAATATTCTGATAATCGGATCAAGCTAAAATTTCAGAGATAGTTCTATGGACCATAGAAGAGTCATAAAATATCATTTTATGAACATTTGGATGTTAAAAAGATCAGGAAAATTTAAATCGATTGAAATGTCATAGAATGACAATTTTGTGAATAAGTTGATCGGTAAAGAGCATTTTGGTCATTTTGCCCAAAAGGGACATGGAAGGAATTTTGAGATTTATTTTATTGATGAATAGTGGCTGATTAGAATCCAACTAAGTCTAGTTGGACTGTTACAAAATGACAAATTAGAAATATAGATCTATTTGGAGGGTATTTTTGGAAAGTGGAATTTATTGAAATAAAAATTCATTTTTTTCATAATATTCTTAAATACATGAAATCTGAAGGAATTATCAGCCAAATACCCTCCAAAACCGTGGTGAAGAGAAAAAGAAGAGAAATTTTTTTACAAGCTCGATTTAAGCCCCGAATCTCTGTTTTCAGTTAATCTTTCGAACTACAAATTTGTTCTACTATTCGAGCTCTATCTTTTGATGTAAATAATTCATAGAATAATTTCTTGGTTGATGAGATTTGATATGAGGAAGAAATTAGGGTTTATGAACAGATTTTATGATTTTATGAATCCATGGTTGATTTTAAGTTAGAATCAACCTTGTAAGATGTTAGAATCATGTTATTGAGTTGGGATTTAAACCCTACATATTTCGGTTTGTATAGATAAGATTAGGGTTTATGGATTCAAGTCTAACTTAGGGTTTTTGATGTTGGATTAATGATCTAGTAAGCTTGATTTGTTGTTTGGAAGCAAAACCCTAAGTTAAATACATAGGGACCACTTCGGCAAGCTTTAAAATTAAGGGTCCAGATATGATTTTATGAATTTGATGTGTATCTATATTATGAATGATGTTAGAGACATGAAAATGAAGTTAGAATGCTAAACCGATGATTAATCGCATTAGTGACCGTTTTGACAATTTGTCAAACTTGAATGGTCTATTCAGCAAAGAGGATATGTAGAAGGATTAAATCTGATTTTTTTAGTTAAAATGATGGAATTAAGGTAGTAATGTTGATTTGAGGACTAATTTGCAAAGTTAAGAAGCTTGAATCCTTATATTGGAAATTTGGTGACCATTCTGACGAATTAAGAGAAATTAGAGGAGTAAAGGTTTAAGCTTATTTTAATGAAGGATGTAAAGAGAACATATGAATACAAGCTTTACTCTAATCATTTGAAGTAAAGTGATGGGACTAAATTGACAAGTAGAGAAATAAGGAGAAGTTGGCGTAAATTAGAAGTTAGTCATGGAAAGTTATGTTGGAATTTGAATTATGGCAGTAAGTTTTAAAATTCTCCATAAATTCTAAAAAAATGGTTAGATGATGAATTTTATACCGTTGTAAAGATTTGTTAGTCTAGTTTCGTTTCCAACAAACGGAAACTGATTTCGAGTTCCGGGTTAAAAGATGTGAATTTTTAATCGAATGAAGGTCAAAAAAATTACAGAGCATTTTCTGCTTGGACAGCTCTGTGACGTGAATGTAAGAAATTTTCATAATTTTTGTAGAATTTATTAATTTATGTGGATTATACCGTTAGAACCATTATCGAATCTAGTTTCTCCAGTATAAACAAAATTAAGATCCAGTATGTATTCTGATCTATATAAGTAAATCTTTGAAGGTAGCGCAAGCTGTCAGAAAATAGAATTTGAAATATTTTGTATTTAAATGTTAGTTAGCAAGCTCGGAAGAATTATTGGAAGTTCAAATTGGTCACGAAGGACCACAATGAGTTTTTGAACAATACAAGGAAGAAAGGAAAATAATTGAAAATTTTATATTCGAATGATTACATTAAACATCATGTTTAAGGTATTGTTAGATTTGAATCTAACAAAATTTTATTGTATTCATGTGATCAATGAAGTCAAGTCCTAATCAAAGAAGGTTCGAGGTACTATGAAAGAAATGATCGAACTAAGACTTAGTGAGGCATTGTGTTAAGTGGCCAAGGTGAGTGCCTTAATTATTACTTAATTATGCATGGGATAAAGGGAGTCTTGCAATAAGACAACCTTATTTATGAATGCATGATATGATATATGTTGAAGTTATGTTCTACTGTTTAAATGTGGTAAGTAATATGACGAGCAATGTGGGGACAATGTTCCTAACATACGACTAAAGAATTATTTATGATATTTTATGTTAAAAAAATTAAGAATAAGTGATGTGTTTGATACATGATCACTGACTGGAAAAATATTCTTAATAAATAAGCTAATATGGCTTGAATAACATACTATTTCAAGTATAAAAACTTATCTATGAAATGTTATGATAATCACTATAACCGATATGTTATTTGAGTATGGTAAGAGCAAGTAATATGTATAATACATTGTCAATACTCTGATAGATATCTTTTTTATAGTATACTTGATATTATCTGGGTTATGAACTGCCATTATCATTTATTGATGATATCTGATCATAATATACATATTTTGTATGCCCAAGTATTACAAAGTGGGAGTCCTTGGTATAGTTGGCATGCCATAGAGTTTTAGCAGCCGCATCACTCAAGTTATGATATGATTTCATATTTTTGTGACTACGATGGTGTCACATACACCTTGGGGACCCAAGACCTTGGTGTGCACCCTGGGGATCCAAGACCATAGTGCTAATGGCACTAACGAGGTGCTTTAATGAGGAGCAAAGAGCGTCCTCGAGTATGTACTTATTTACATGTTCACGTTAGACACTCTGGTGTCTTATTCATGTGACTCGCGTACCTAAGGTCTCATAAAGTATACTTTGGGCAAATTTAAAAGATTAATAAAAGTGCAGGTAATCGAGCTAGTGAGCTTGGCAAATTTCGTTATGTACTAAGTTTTCTGCAAAGTTTTGGTACTAAGTACGAGAAATAACAAGTTCTCTGTACTCTCTGTATATCTCTGTATTTTTCGTAAGATCATTATTTTCTCGATTATGTTAAGCTCAGTAATGTTTGTATTTCTTTGTTTGATATGTTAGGCAAAGAATTAGAATTGTGATAAAATTTGCCATGAAATGCCATAGAAACTGGTTATATTATGCTATGAGAAGCATGTTGAAGTATGTCAAGTAAACATGATGAACTTAATACAAGTAATTTATCAGTTATACTTAGATAAGTTAGATATAACAATAAGCCTTGAATTATGTTCATGACAGTTATTTGATAACCTTATATTTGCCTCACTAAGTGAATACTTAGCGTGTGTTGTTTCACACGTAGGTTATTGGAAACTTACCGAAAGAGGAGTCAAGCATGTTGATCAAGTTGCAATCTGCCAAACATCAGTAAGACATTCTAATTTATTATATTCTCTAGTGGGCATGTATCAATTTATTCGTTAGTTGTTTTAAAGGTATAAGTTTGATTAATAGTCAAATAAATATGAATTATTCGTATGGTTAAAGAATTACCGGTGATGATATTTAATCGGGTAACATTTTATTTATTACTTATAGCGTAATGATTTTAAATTCAAGAAAGCGCCTAGGCAGTGTACCTAGTTTTCACCCTGAGTTATATACTTATTTTAATAGCTGACTAACATGTTTTATAAACCAATTCAGGGTCAAAACTAGCAATCTGCAAATAGGCTATGAATACCTCGAAAGTCAAGAAAGGGTTATTTTATAAACTAGTTTTATGTCAGATGTTTTAAAAAAATTTACAAATCTAGAACTCTATTAAATAATATTGTGACATCCTTAATGTGTATTTGTACTACGAGTATACGTTAAGGGTGTTACATTTAGTGGTATCAGAGCTACAGGTTTAGTTGGTTCTGAATTGTAAACCAAGTTTGTTATAAGTTGTCAGTAAATACATGCCCCTAGAATGTCATATTACTGATGTGTTAATTGTATGACTTGAAGCTGGTCCTCATTAGTATAGGATAGAATAAGATTATAGTGAGGAAAGTAAGACAATACCGGATTTCATCAATCGACGAATCTCAGAGGTCAATAAAGGACCCATAGCGAGTACAATGAAGTGAAATAAGTATTGTAATCAACTTCAGTTTGGGATGAGTTATCTGCATTGCAAGGAGCTGATGCAATAATTATAAGATGTTAGTCCTTAACATCTATATATGCACTTATGTTTATAACAACATAAGTTACAAAGAAATTTAGATAGTAAGGGCTCACATTCAAGGTAAAAGACAATCGTAAGACTGTAAGTTTGTGATTAAATGATGTTAAGAATATCTTTGATAAATTAAGATATTCAGATATAAAGAAGTAACTAAGAAGAAGAAGTATCTTTACTTGAGAAACATAAATGCTTGGGGGTCAGAAAGAGACCTGTAGTAGTATAAATGAAGTATGTACTATTCTCGACTTCTAACTTGGCTGAGCTACTTGTGTGCAGTAGGGAGCTCAAGCACAAGAGCAGGGAATGTTATTTTAGATATTAGAAGAAATACATGAGAGATTTTAACCTCCAGTATCTGTATTTGTTGGGGCATTGATTGTTAAAAGTTTAAGTTTTTGAGCGCCCTAAATTTTATAGTAAAGGTGAATTGATGACTACTTATCTAAAGTTAAAGGATGATAAAAAACATATTAGAAGGACTGAAAGACATGAAAATTGAAGTCAGAAGAAGTAATATTGTTACTAAGGGAACATGTTTGTATTTGGGTGGACAAATGCCACAGAGTAGTACTTACAATAGAAGTGACCTGGAAAATTTCCTAGAAGGAATTAAAAGACCTGAAAACTCAGCTGTAAAATTGTTAGACTGGAGTTATAATCAATCCAGTAGGCTATTGTGAGAAGCTCCAAAATTATTCATAAAGAAGGAAGATAGTTCTTTACGACCATGTAGTGATTATTTATAAAAGGAAATAAGAAAAAGGAAATGATATATTTTCTTTCAGGATTATCAATTAACCTGAACCAGAAAGGCTTGATGTGAGTTTTAGTTATTAAAAGTGGCTTTCCTAGGTCATATTACTTCAGCTGCAGGGATCCGAGTTGATCCTAAAAATATATGGTCTATTGTTCCCAAAAATATTACTGAGGTTTACAGTTTCTTAAGACTTATTGGTTATTATCAAAGGTCTGTGAAAGATTTCTTGAGGATATGTTATGCGCTTGTATAATTGAGTTCGAGATCATGGAAAAGATATATGCCATTAGTAGAAATTACTTATAATAATAGTTATCAAGAAAGTATACAGATGGCACCCTACGAAGCTCTCTATGGTTGAAAGTGTAAATCACTATTAAATTGGTATGAGTTGAAGATCATAAATTAATTAAGTCAGATCTATTACAAGAAATGGAAGAAAAAGTAAAGATTATACAAGATAATCTTAAAAAGACTGATGATCAACAGAAGTCTTATGCAAACTTGAAAGGAAAAGATATTCAATTCAGAGACAAAGGAAGAGCATGATGCCTATCTTCGCGTTGTTCTTCAGACTCTTCGAGAAAAGAAGTTTTATGCTAAGCTGTCAAAATGTAAATCTTGGTTACCGGAAGTTGCTTTTCTTGGCATGTGGTTTTGGCAGAAGAGATAAGAGTGAATCCCAAGAAAGTACCAACTATAGTTGAATGAAACCTCTGAAGAATGTTTTCGAGGTTTGAAGTTTCTTGGGACTTGTTGGTTATAATCAAAAGTTTGTAAAGAATTTCTCGATGATTGCCTCCCCACTGACCAAGCTATTGAGGAAAGATATGTCATTTTGTTGGATAGATAAGTGCCAATAAAACTTTGAGACATTAAAGAAGATATTAATCGAAGCCCCGGTATTAGTACAACCAGAATCGGGCAAAGATTATGTTGTTTATAACGATGCTTCTCTTAAAGCAAAGATTATGTAGTTTATAACGATGCTTCTCATAAAGGTTTGGGAAGTGTACTTAAGTAAGAAGGAAAAATAGTGGCCTATGCTTCGAGACAACTTATGACGCATGAGAGGAATTATCCTACTCATGATTTGGAGCTGACAAAGGTTGTATTTGCTTTAAAGATATAGCGTCATTATTTATATGGTAAATGATGCTATATTTACACAGATTATAAAAGTTTAAAGTATCTGTTAACTAAAAAAAAGTTGAACTTGGGGCAAAGAAGGTGGATCGATCTTCTTAAGGATGATGATGTGATCATTGACTATCATTCAGGAAAAGATGATGTGGTAGCTAACGCCTTCAGTCGAAAGACATTTGTTGCCTTAAGAGCTATGAATGTGAGACTGACATTAAAAGGAGATGGCGTTTTGATTTCCGAGTTAAGAATAAATACTACTTTATTAGATTGAATAAAAGATTTTTAGAGAAAATATGAGAAGTGTTTGTTAAGGTTCAAATAAATGGAAGAAGGTGAAACTAAAGACTTTGAAGTTAATATGATGGATGCTTGTATTATCGAGAAAAAAAATCTATTTTTCAAACGATGAAGAATTGAAGAAACAACTTATCTTCAAGGTACGTTATAGTCCTTTGATTGTACATCCAGGTGGAAACCAGATTTATCAAGATTTAAAGAGTCGATATTGGTGGCCAGGCATGAAAAGAGTTATAACTGAGTTTGTTTCTAAATATCTGACATGTCAACAAGTAAAAGCAGAACTTCAGGTACCTTCTGAATTATCGTAACTAATTTCTATTTCTCAATGGAAATGAGAGCGAGTGACGTTGGATTTTGTATTAGGACTATATTTGACATCGAATAAGAAGGATTCAATCTGGGTGATTGTTAATAGATTGACTAAGTTAGCACACTTTATCCCTATTCGAACATATTACTCTAGGGATAAGTATGTTGAGTTGTATATTAAGGAAATAGTTCGACTACATGGAGTACCAACCTCGATAGTATCTAATAAAGATTCGAGGTTTACTTTAAAATTTTGGAAGTCTTTACATAGAGCCTTGGATAGTCGACTCAATGTTAGCACAACTTTTCATCCTCAAACAGATGGACAATCAGAGCGAACTATTCAGATTTTGGAGGATGTTAAAAGCATGCGTGATTGAATTCAAAGGGTCGAGATGTAGTTGGCCCTGAGCAAATTAAAGAATTTAAAGATAAGGTAAAGATGATAAAACATGGAGTCAAAGAACTAAGGAAATAAGTCAATTTCTCTTGTTAAAGTTTTTTTGACGAAATCGTAAAGTTGAGGAAACGACTTGGGAAAGAAAAGAAGATATGAGAAAGCAGTTTCCTCACCTTTTTGAACCAAGTATGTGTTGAAAATTTGAGGATGAATTTTCTTAAGGGGGAGAGAACTGTAATATCCCAATTTTTGGCTAGTGACCAAAATGTAAAATTTGAAAGTTATGTGGCTAAAATATAAACTTTGGACAAGTTTAGGGATCAAAGTGTAATTTTCAAAAGTTATGTATTTTAACCCGTTAAATGAATAGTTTACCCCAAGAATGACATTTTTGTGTTACCCAGATTTTTCGTACGGAGTTTATATTAATGGCTATAAAGTGATAAAGTTCGAAAAAATATTCTGATAATCGGATCAAGCTAAAATTTCAGAGATAGTTCCATAGACCTTAGAAGAGTCATAAAATATCATTTTATGAATATTTGGATGCTAAAAAGATCGGGAAAAATTTAAATCAATTGAAATGTCAAAGAATGGCAATTTTGTGAATAAGTTGATCGGTAAAGGGCATTTTGGTCATTTTTCCCAAAAAGGACATGGAAAGAAATTTGAGATTTCTTTTATTGATGAATAGTGGCTGATTAGAATCCAACTAAGTCTAGTTGGAATGTTACAAAATGGAAAATTAGAAATATAGATCTAGTTGGAGGGTATTTTTGGAAAGTGAATTTATTGAATTAAAAATTCATTTTTTTCATAATAAAAGTGTCTTAAATACATGAAATATGAAGGAATTATCAGCCAAATGCCCTCCAAAACCGTGGTGAAGAGAAAAATAAGAGAAAAATTTTACAAACTCAATTTAAGCCCCGAATCTCGATTTTCAAGTAATCTTTCGAACTACAAAGTTGTTCTACTCTTTGAGCTATATCTTTTGATGTAAATAATTCATAGAATACTTTCTTGGTTGATGAGATTTGATATGAGGAAGAAATTAGGGTTTATGAACAAATTGGGGCTTTTATGATTTTATGAATCCATGGCTGATTTTAAGTTAGAATCATGCTTGTATGATATTAGAATCATGTTATTGAGTTGGGATTTAAACCCTAAATATTTTGGTTTGTATAGAGAAGATTAGGGTTTATGGATTCAAGTCTAACTTAGGGTTTGTGATGTTGGATTAATGATCTAGTAAGCTTGATTTGTTGTTTGGAAGCAAAACCCTAAGTTAAATACATAGGGACCACTTTGGCAAGCTTTTAAATTAAGGGACCAGATCTGATTTTTATGAATTTGATATGTATCTATATTATTAACGATGTTAGAGACATGAAAATGAAATTAGAATGCTAAACCGATGATTAATCACATTAGTGACCATTTTGACAATTTGTCAAACTTGAATGATCTATTCGGCAAAGAGGATATGTAGAAGTAGTTAATCTGATTTTTTTAGTTAAAATGATGGAATTAAGGTAGTAATGTTGATTTGAGGACTAATTTGCATAGTTAAGAAGCTTGAATACTTATATTTGAAATTTGGTGACCATTTTGACAAATTAAGAGAAATTAGAGGAGTAAAGGTTTAAGCTTATTGTAATGAAGGATGTAAAGAGAACATATGAATACGAGCTTTACTCTAGCCATTTGAAGTAAAGTGACGGGACTAAATTGACAAGTAGAGAAATAAGGAGAAGTTGGTTTAAATTAGAAGTTATTCATGGAAAGTTATGTTGGAATTTGAATTATGGCAGTAAGTTTTAAAATTTGCCATAAATTCTACAAAAATGGTTAGATGATGAATTTTATATCGTTGTAAAGGTTTGTTAGTCTAGTTTCGTTTGCAACAAACGAAAACTGATTTAGAGTTCCGAGTTAAAAGATATGAATTTTTAATCGAGTGAAGGTGAGAAAAATTATATAGCAGTTTCTGCTTGGACAGCTCTGTGACGTGAATGTAAGGAATTTTCATAATTTTGTAGATTTATTTAATTTATGTGGCTTATACCGTTAGAACCATTATCGAATCTAGTTTCTCTAGTATAAACGAAATTAAGATCCAGTATGTATTATGCTCTGTATAAGTAAATCTTTGAAGGTAACGCAAGCTATTAGAAAATGGAATTTGAAACATTTTGTATTTAAATGTTAGTTAGCAAGCCCTTGGTATGGTTGCCATGCCATAGAGTCTTAGCAGCTGCATCACTCAAGTTATGATATGATTTCATGCTTTTGTTACTACAATTGTGTCACATACACCTTAGGGACCCAAACCCTTGGTGTGCACCCTGGGGATCCAAGGGCATAATGCTAATGGCACTAACGATGTGCTTTAATGAGGAGCAAAGAGCGTCCTCGAGTACGTACTCATTTACATGTTCACGTTAGACCCTCTGGTGTCTTATTCATGTGACTCGTATACCTAAGGTCTCATAAAGTATACTTTGGGCAAATTTAATAGATTAATAAAAGTGCAGGTAATCGAGCTAGTGAGCTTGGCAAATTCCATTATGTACTAAGTTTTCTGCAAAGTTTTGGTACTAAGTACAAGAAATAACAGGTTCTCCGTACTCTCTGTATATCTCTATATTTTTCGTAAGATTAGTATTTTCTCGATTATGTTAAGCTTAGTAATATTTGTATTTCTTTGTTTGATATGTTAGGCAAAAAATTAGAATTATGATGAAGTTTGCCATGATATGCCATAGAAACTAGTTATATTATGCTATGAGAAACATGTTGAAGTATGTCAAGTAAACATGATGAACTTAATACAAGTCATTTATCAGTTATACCTAGATAAGCTAGATATAAAAATAAGCCTTGAATTATGTTCATGTCAGTTATTTGATAACCTTATATGCTTTGCCTCACTAAGTGAATACTTAGCGTGTGTTGTTTCACACGTAGGTTATTGGAAACTTATCGATAGAGGAGTCAAGCATGTTGATCAAGTTGCAATATGCCAAACATCGGTAAGGCATTCTAATTTATTATATTCTCTAGTGGGCATGTATCAATTTATTCGTTAGTTGTTTTAAAGGTATAATTTTGATTAATAGACAAATAAATATGAATTATTCATATGGTTAAAGAATTACCGGTGATGATATTTAATCGGGTAACATTTTATTTATCGTTTATAGCGTAACGATTTTAAATTCAAGAAAGCGCATAGGCAGTGTACCTAGTTTTCACCCTGAGTTATGTACTTATTTTAATAGCTGACTAACATGTTTTATAAACCAATTTAGGGTCAAAACTAGCAATCTGCAAATAGGCTATGAATACCTCGAAAGTCGAGAAAGGGTTATTTTATAAACTAGTTTTATGTCAGATGTTTTAAATTTTTTTTTACAAATCTAGAACTCTGTTAAATAATATTGTGACATCCTTAATGTGTATTCGTACTACGAGTATACGTTAAGGGTGTTACACCCCACCTTTTTCTTGGCAAAATGGCACCTAACGTTATGTTTCGTTTCAAAATTGGTACCTTTGTTGTTAAAAATTTAATAACATACTGACTAGGAGAGAGAAAATCGCATGTGATAGACTATCACATCATTTTCTCTCTCCTAGTAAGCATGTTGTTATTTTTTAACAGTGGGTACCAAAATAGAAATAAAAGTTAACGTTATGTACCATTTTACTAAAAAATATATGGGGTACTAAAATAGAAACATGAACATAAGTGAGATTCTAAATAGATAATTTTCACTATATTTTATTAAAAATGAATTCGATTCTTGGATATATGATTGTTTTATTTAATATATACATAAATTTATGAAAATATACAAATATCAGTATAATAATAATTATTATCATTTAAAAAATATTTTTTTCTTACCGAATTCGTAGGGATGATAATGGAGTTGCTTTTAAGTTGCAAAGGTCACTAGAAAGGGGGTATGTCCTAATTACCTTGAAAACATCCTTTTTAGATTAGAAGGGTGAATGTGATCAACAAACACATTTGGTCGGTTGGTCAAATTGTTTATCTTTGTTCACTTATATTTTCTCCGATCATGAATTTTAGACCCATTAAGAGCATCCTCTTTCCGTTTCAAATTGTTTATCAACGTTAATTTTTTTGGCAAAATGGCACCTAACGTTATGTTTCGTTTCAAAATTGGTACCTTTGTTGTTAAAAATTTAATAACATACTGACTAGGAGAGAGAAAATCGCATGTGACAGACTATCACATCATTTTCTCTCTCCTAATAACCATGTTGTTATTTTTTTAACAATGGGTACCAAAATAGAAACAAAAGTTAACGTTATGTACCATTTTACTAAAAAATATATGGGGTACTAAAATAGAAACATGAACATATGTGAGATTCTAAATAGATAATTTTCACTATATTTTATTAAAAATGAATTTAATTCTTGGATATATGATTGTTTTATTTAATATATACATAAATTTATGAAAATATAAAAATATCAGTATAATAATATTTATTATCATTTAAAAAATATTGTTTTCTTACCGAATTCGTAGGGATGATAATGGAGTTGCTTTTAAGTTGCAAAGGTCACTAGAAAGGGGGTATGTCCTAATTACCTTGAAAACATCCTTTTTAGATTAGAAGGGTGAATGTGATCAACAAACACATTTGGTCGGTTGGTCAAATTGTTTATCTTTGTTCACTTATATTTTCTCCGGTCATGAATTTTAGACCCATTAAGAGCATCCTACCCATTAAGAGCATCCTCTTTTCGTTTCAAATTGTTTATCAACGTTAACTTTTTTGGCAAAATGGCACCTAACGTTATGTTTCGTTTCAAAATTGGTACCTTTGTTGTTAAAAATTTAATAACATACTGACTAGGAGAGAGAAAATCGCATGTGACAGACTATCACATCATTTTCTCTCTCCTAGTAACCATGTTGTTATTTTTTTAACAGTGGGTACCAAAATAGAAACAAAAGTTAACGTTATGTACCATTTTACTAAAAAATATATGGGGTACTAAAATAGAAACATGAACATATGTGAGATTCTAAATAGATAATTTTCACTATATTTTATTAAAAATGAATTCAATTCTTGGATATATGATTGTTTTATTTAATATATACATAAATTTATGAAAATATACAAATATCAGTATAATAATATTTATTATCATTTAAAAAATATTGTTTTCTTACCGAATTCGTAGGGATGATAATGGAGTTGCTTTTAAGTTGCAAAGGTCACTAGAAAGGGGGTATGTCCTAATTACCTTGAAAACATCCTTTTTAGATTAGAAGGGTGAATGTGATCAACAAACACATTTGGTCGGTTGGTCAAATTGTTTATCTTTGTTCACTTATATTTTCTCCGGTCATGAATTTTAGACCCATTAAGAGCATCCTACCCATTAAGAGCATCCTCTTTTCATCCCCTAAAATTCTCCTTCTTCTCCTCTCTAGATAAGATTAAGATTACAATATTTTTCTTTTTATTGCATTTCTTATTTGAAAAAAAAACATTAGCTTTCTAGATTGGAAGGTGTAAAAGATGAGAATAGGGAAACACTGTACCACCTTGATCCCATTCTGAGGTACTACATTCGGGTCACCTAAAAACTGACCCATTAAAATTTTAATTTAAAACCACAAGTTTAGCCATCATTTATAAACATTAAACATTCATAAATCCATGAAGTTAAATAAGTATTATAATTAAGTTTAAAAAATGGGAGCTCCAGGTTTAGAACACCAAATACCAAAATAATATATTTCAAATAGAGTACAGACTTAACAGTGGCAAGGTCCTATGAATACATTAGCCCAAACTGAAATAACAAGTATTGTACTCTGAAGCGAACACAGTGCTGGGAAATCCCTTCTCGATGTGCTCCTTAACTACGATCCACCTACTAACCTGCGAACGGAAATAATGATTCTAAACGCTGAGCTTACAAAGCTCAATGGTAAATTTCTACTCTACCACAATTCGTGATTATCATAAAATAAGCATACAAGATAAATATAGTCTAGAGAGCATAGATAAGGCTTCACTATCTATGAGTTATCATCTAGCATATACTAGCTAGAGTTTTTAGATCACATATCTCAAGGCATCAACAAGTCTAAAAAGTCTTACATGATCCCTAAAGCTTTGCTATAATCGAGGTACAAAGTTGTTCTACTCTTGAGCTCTATCTTTTGATGTAAATAATTCATAGAATGCATGCTTGGTTGATGAGATTTGGTATGAGGAAGAAATTAGGGTTTATGAACAAATTGGGGCTTTTATGATTTTATGAATCCATGGTTGATTTTAAGTTATAATCATGCTTGTATGATGTTAGAATCATGTTATTGAGTTGGGATTTAAACCCTACATATTTTGGTTTGTATAAAGAAGATTAGGGTTTATGGATTCAATTCTAACTTAGGGTATGTGATGTTGGATTAATGATCTAGTAAGATCGATTTGTTGTTTGGAAGCAAAACCCTAAGTTAAATACACATGGACCATTTCGACAAGCTTCAAATTAAGGGACCAGATCTAATTTTTATGAGTTTGATGTGTATTTATGTTATTAATGATGTTAGAGACATGAAAATGAAGTTAGAATGCTAAACCGATGATTAATCGCATTAGTGACCATTTTGACAATTTATCAAACTTGAATGGTCTATTTAGCAAAGAGGATATGTAGAAGGAGTAAATCTGATTTTTTAGTTAAAATGATGGAATTAAGGTTGTAATGTTGACTTGAGGACTAATTTGCAAAATTAAGAAGCTTGAATCCTTATACTTGAAATTTGGTGACCATCTCGACAAATCAAGAAACAAAATTAGAGAAGTAAAGGTTTAAGCCTATTTTGATGAAGGATGTAAAGAGAACATATGAATACTTATTCTGGTCATTTGAAGTAAAGTGATGGGACTAAATTGACAAGTACGTAAATATGGAGAAGTTAGTGTAGATTAGAAGTTATTTATGGAAAGTTATGTTGGAATTTGAATTATGACAGTAAGTATAAAAATTCACCATAAATTCTACAAAAATGGTTAGATGATGAATTTTATACCGTTGTAAAGATTTGTTTGTCTAGTTTCATTTCCAATAAACGGAAACTAATTTCGGGTTCGAGTTAAAAGATATGAATTTTTAATCGAATGAAGGTAAAAAAATTATAGAGCAGTTTCGCACTTGGACAGCTCTGTGACGTGAATGTAAGGATTTTCATAATTTTGTAGATTTTATTAATTTATGTGGCTTATACTGTTAGAACCGTTATCGAATCTAGTTTCTACGATATAAAGGAAATTAAGATCCAATATGTATTCTGCTCTGTATAAGTAAATCTTTGAAGGTAGTGAAAGCTGTCAGAAAATGGAATTTGAAATATTTTGTATTTAAATGTTAGTTAGCAAGCTCATAAGAATTATTGGAAGTTCAAATTGGTCATTGAGGACCATAATGAGTTTTTGAACAGTACAAGGAAGAAATAAAAATAATTGGAAATTTTATATTCGAATGATTACATTAAACAACATGTTTAAGGTATTGTTAGATTTGAATCTAACAAATATTTTATTGTATTCATGTGATTAATGAAGTCAAGTCTGAACCAAAGAAGGTTTGAGGTAATATGAAAGAGAGGATCAAACTAGGACTTAGTGAGGCATTGTGTTAAGTGGCCAAGGTGAGTGCTTTAATAGTTACTTAATTATACATGTGATAAAGGGAGGCTTGCGATAAGCCAACCTTATTTATGAATGCATGATATGATATATGTTGACGTTATGTTCTACTGTTTAAATGTGGTAAGTAATATGGCGAGCAATGTGGGGATAATGTTCCTAACATATGACTAAAGAATTATTTATGATATGTTATGTTCATGAAAAAATTAAGAATAAGTGATGTGTTTGATACATGATCAATGACCGAAAATTTATTCTTAATAAATAAGCTAATATGGCTTGAATAACATACTGTTTCAAGTATGAGAACTTATCTGTGAAATGTTATGATAGTCACTATAACTGATATGTTATTTGAATATGGTAAGAGCAAGTAATATGTATAACACATTGTCAATGCTCTGATAGATATCTTTGTTATAGTATACCTGATATTATCTGGGTTATGAACTGCCATTATGATTTATTGATGACATCTGATATGATAACTTCTGATCATGATATACATATATCTGTATGCCCGAGTATTACAAAGTGGGGGTCCTTGGTATAGTTGGCATGTCACAGAGTCCTTAGCGGCTACATCACTCAAGTTATGATATGATTACATGTTTTTGTGACTACGATGGTGTCACATACACCTTGGGGACCCAAGCCCTTGGTGTGCACCCTAGGGATCCATGCCCATAATGCTAATGGCACTAACGAGGTGCTTTTATGAGGAGCAAAGAGCGTTCTTGAGTACGTACTCATTTACATGTTCCATTTGGACCCTACGGTGTCTTATTCATGATGAATCACATACCTAAGGTCTCATAAAGTATAATTTGGGCAAAATTAAAAGATTAATAAAAGTGTAGGTAATTGAGCTAGTGAGCTTAGCAAATTCCATTATGTACTAAGTTTTTCGCAAAGTTTTGTACAAGTAAAGAAATAAATGAGTTCTCTATACTCTATGTATATCTCTATATTTTTGTAAGATCAATATTTTTCGATTATTTTAAGCTCAGTAATATTTGTATTTCTTTGTTTGATATGTTAGGCAAAAAATTAGAATTATGATAAAGTTTGCCATGAAATACCATAGAAATTAGTTATATTATGCTATGAGAAACATGTTGAAGTATGTCAAGTAAACATGATGAACTTAATACAAGTCATTTATCAGTTATACTTAGATAAGCTAGAAATAAAAATAAGCCTTGAATTATGTTCATGTCGGTTATTTGATAACCTTATATGCTTTGCCTCACTAAGTGAATACTTAGCGTGTGTTGTTTCACACGTAGGTTATTGGAAACTTATCGAAAGAGGAGTCAAGAATGTTAATCAAGTTGCAATATGCCAAACATCAGTAAAGCATTCTAATTTATTATATTCTCTAGTGGGCATGTATCAATTTATTCGTTAGTTGTTTTAAAGGTATAATTTTGATTAATAGACAAATAAATATGAATTATTCATATGGTTAAAGAAAATGGAAATATGTGATGATATTTATAAAGGTAACATTTTATTTATCGTTTATAGTAATGATTTTAAATTCAAGTTTAAGATAGGCGGTGTACCTAGTTTTCACCCTGAGTTATGTACTTATTTTAATAGCTGACTAACATGTTTTATAAACCAATTTAGGGTCAAAACTAGCAATCTGCAAATAGGCTATGAATACCTCGAAAGTCGAGAAAGGGTTATTTTATAAACTAGTTTTTTATCGGATGTTTTAAATTTTTTTACAAATCTAGAACTCTGTTAAATAATATTGTGACATCCTTAATGTGTATTCGTACTACGAGTATACGTTAAGGGTGTTACACCCCACCTTTTTCTTGGCAAAATGGCACCTAACGTTATGTTTCGTTTCAAAATTGGTACCTTTGTTGTTAAAAATTTAATAACATACTGACTAGGAGAGAGAAAATCGCATGTGATAGACTATCACATCATTTTTCTCTCCTAGTAAGCATGTTGTTATTTTTAACAGATGGGTACCAAAATAGAAATAAAGTTAACGTTATGTACCATTTTACTAAAAAATATATATGGGTACTAAAATAGAAACATGAACATAAGTGAGATTCTAAATAGATAATTTTCACTATATTTTATTAAAAATGAATTCGATTCTTGGATATATGATTGTTTTATTTAATATATACATAAATTTATGAAAATATACAAATATCAGTATAATAATAATTATTATCATTTAAAAAATTTTTTTTTCTTACCGAATTCGTAGGGATGATAATGGAGTTGCTTTTAAGTTGCAAAGGTCACTAGAAAGGGGTATGTCCTAATTACCTTGAAAACATCCTTTTTAGATTAGAAGGGTGAATGTGATCAACAAACACATTTGGTCGGTTGGTCAAATTGTTTATCTTTGTTCACTTATATTTTCTCCGATCATGAATTTTAGACCCATTAAGAGCATCCTCTTTCCGTTTCAAATTGTTTATCAACGTTAATTTTTTTGGCAAAATGGCACCTAACGTTATGTTTCGTTTCAAAATTGGTACCTTTGTTGTTAAAAATTTAATAACATATCGACTAGGAGAGAGAAAATCGCATGTGACAGACTATCACATCATTTTCTCTCTCCTAATAACCATGTTGTTATTTTTTTAACAATGGGTACCAAAATAGAAACAAAAGTTAACGTTATGTACCATTTTACTAAAAATATATGGGGTACTAAAATAGAAACATGAACATATGTGAGATTCTAAATAGATAATTTTCACTATATTTTATTAAAAATGAATTTAATTCTTGGATATATGATTGTTTTATTTAATATATACATAAATTTATGAAAATATAAAAATATCGATTATAATAATATTTATTATCATTTAAAAATATTGTTTTCTTTACCGAATTGTAGGGATGATAATGGAGTTGCTTTTAAGTTGCAAAGGTCACTAGAAAGGGGGTATGTCCTAATTACCTTGAAAACATCCTTTTTAGATTAGAAGGGTGAATGTGATCAACAAACACATTTGGTCGGTTGGTCAAATTGTTTATCTTTGTTCACTTATATTTTCTCCGGTCATGAATTTTAGACCCATTAAGAGCATCCTACCCATTAAGAGCATCCTCTTTTCGTTTCAAATTGTTTATCAACGTTAACTTTTTTGGCAAAATGGCACCTAACGTTATGTTTCGTTTCAAAATTGGTACCTTTGTTGTTAAAAATTTAATAACATACTGACTAGGAGAGAGAAAATCGCATGTGACAGACTATCACATCATTTTCTCTCTCCTAGTAACCATGTTGTTATTTTTTTAACAGTGGGTACCAAAATAGAAACAAAAGTTAACGTTATGTACCATTTTACTAAAAAAATATATGGGGTACTAAAATAGAAACATGAACATATGTGAGATTCTAAATAGATAATTTTCACTATATTTTATTAAAAATGAATTCAATTCTTGGATATATGATTGTTTTATTTAATATATACATAAATTTATGAAAATATACAAATATCAGTATAATAATATTTATTATCATTTAAAAAATATTGTTTTCTTACCGAATTCGTAGGGATGATAATGGAGTTGCTTTTAAGTTGCAAAGGTCACTAGAAAGGGGTATGTCCTAATTACCTTGAAAACATCCTTTTTAGATTAGAAGGGTGAATGTGATCAACAAACACATTTGGTCGGTTGGTCAAATTGTTTATCTTTGTTCACTTATATTTTCTCCGGTCATGAATTTTAGACCCATTAAGAGCATCCTACCCATTAAGAGCATCCTCTTTTCATCCCTAAAATTCTCCTTCTTCTCCTCTCTAGATAAGATTAAGATTACAATATTTTTCTTTTATTGCATTTCTTATTTGAAAAAAAAACATTAGCTTTCTAGATTGGAAGGTGTAAAAGATGAGAATAGGAAACACTTGTACCACCTTGATCCCATTCGAGGTACTACATTGGTCACCTAAAAACTGACCCATTAAAATTTTAATTTAAAACCACAAGTTTAGCCATCATTTATAAACATTAAACATTCATAAATCCATGAAGTTAAATAAGTATTATAATTAAGTTTAAAAAATGGGAGCTCCAGGTTTAGAACACCAAATACCAAAATAATATATTTCAAATAGAGTACAGACTTAACAGTGGCAAGGTCCTATGAATACATTAGCCCAAACTGAAATAACAAGTATTGTACTCTGAAGCGAACACAGTGCTGGGAAATCCCTTCTCGATGTGCTCCTTAACTACGATCCACCTACTAACCTGCGAACGGAAATAATGATTCTAAACGCTGAGCTTACAAAGCTCAATGGTAAATTTCTACTCTACCACAATTCGTGATTATCATAAAATAAGCATACAAGATAAATATAGTCTAGAGAGCATAGATAAGGCTTCACTATCTATGAGTTATCATCTAGCATATACTAGCTAGAGTTTTTAGATCACATATCTCAAGGCATCAACAAGTCTAAAAAAGTCTTACATGATCCCTAAAGCTTTGCTATAATCGAGGTACAAAGTTGTTCTACTCTTCGAGCTCTATCTTTTGATGTAAATAATTCATAGAATGCATGCTTGGTTGATGAGATTTGGTATGAGGAAGAAATTAGGGTTTATGAACAAATTGGGGCTTTTATGATTTTATGAATCCATGGTTGATTTTAAGTTATAATCATGCTTGTATGATGTTAGAATCATGTTATTGAGTTGGGATTTAAACCCTACATATTTTGGTTTGTATAAAGAAGATTAGGGTTTATGGATTCAATTCTAACTTAGGGTATGTGATGTTGGATTAATGATCTAGTAAGATCGATTTGTTGTTTGGAAGCAAAACCCTAAGTTAAATACACATGGACCATTTCGACAAGCTTCAAATTAAGGGACCAGATCTAATTTTTATGAGTTTGATGTGTATTTATGTTATTAATGATGTTAGAGACATGAAAATGAAGTTAGAATGCTAAACCGATGATTAATCGCATTAGTGACCATTTTGACAATTTATCAAACTTGAATGGTCTATTTAGCAAAGAGGATATGTAGAAGGAGTAAATCTGATTTTTTAGTTAAAATGATGGAATTAAGGTTGTAATGTTGACTTGAGGACTAATTTGCAAAATTAAGAAGCTTGAATCCTTATACTTGAAATTTGGTGACCATCTCGACAAATCAAGAAACAAAATTAGAGAAGTAAAGGTTTAAGCCTATTTTGATGAAGGATGTAAAGAGAACATATGAATACTTATTCTGGTCATTTGAAGTAAAGTGATGGGACTAAATTGACAAGTACAGAAATATGGAGAAGTTAGTGTAGATTAGAAGTTATTTATGGAAAGTTATGTTGGAATTTGAATTATGACAGTAAGTATAAAAATTCACCATAAATTCTACAAAAATGGTTAGATGATGAATTTTATACCGTTGTAAAGATTTGTTTGTCTAGTTTCATTTCCAATAAACGGAAACTAATTTCGGGTTCCGAGTTAAAAGATATGAATTTTTAATCGAATGAAGGTAAAAAAAAATTATAGAGCAGTTTCTGCCTGGACAGCTCTGTGACGTGAATGTAAGGATTTTCATAATTTTTGTAGATTTTATTAATTTATGTGGCTTATACTGTTAGAACCGTTATCGAATCTAGTTTCTACGATATAAAGGAAATTAAGATCCAATATGTATTCTGCTCTGTATAAGTAAATCTTTGAAGGTAGTGAAAGCTGTCAGAAAATGGAATTTGAAATATTTTGTATTTAAATGTTAGTTAGCAAGCTCATAAGAATTATTGGAAGTTCAAATTGGTCATTGAGGACCATAATGAGTTTTTGAACAGTACAAGGAAGAAATAAAAATAATTGGAAATTTTATATTCGAATGATTACATTAAACAACATGTTTAAGGTATTGTTAGATTTGAATCTAACAAATATTTTATTGTATTCATGTGATTAATGAAGTCAAGTCTGAACCAAAGAAGGTTTGAGGTAATATGAAAGAGAGGATCAAACTAGGACTTAGTGAGGCATTGTGTTAAGTGGCCAAGGTGAGTGCTTTAATAGTTACTTAATTATACATGTGATAAAGGGAGGCTTGCGATAAGCCAACCTTATTTATGAATGCATGATATGATATATGTTGACGTTATGTTCTCTTTTGTTTAAATGTGGTAAGTAATATGGCGAGCAATGTGGGGATAATGTTCCTAACATATGACTAAAGAATTATTTATGATATGTTATGTTCATGAAAAAATTAAGAATAAGTGATGTGTTTGATACATGATCAATGACCGAAAATTTATTCTTAATAAATAAGCTAATATGGCTTGAATAACATACTGTTTCAAGTATGAGAACTTATCTGTGAAATGTTATGATAGTCACTATAATCGATATGTTATTTGAATATGGTAAGAGCAAGTAATATGTATAACACATTGTCAATGCTCGATAGATATCTTTGTTATAGTATACGATATTATATCGGGTTATGAACTGCCATTATGATTTATTGATGACATCTGATATGATAACTTCTGATCATGATATACATATATCTGTATGCCCGAGTATTACAAAGTGGGGGTCCTTGGTATAGTTGGCATGTCACAGAGTCCTTAGCGGCTACATCACTCAAGTTATGATATGATTACATGTTTTTGTGACTACGATGGTGTCACATACACCTTGGGGACCCAAGCCCTTGGTGTGCACCCTAGGGATCCATGCCCATAATGCTAATGGCACTAACGAGGTGCTTTTATGAGGAGCAAAGAGCGTTCTTGAGTACGTACTTATCTGTCTGTTCCATTTGGCACTACGGTGTCATATTTCAGATGAATCACATACCTAAGGTCTCATAAAGTATAATTTGGGCAAAATTAAAAGATTAATAAAAGTGTAGGTAATTGAGCTAGTGAGCTTAGCAAATTCCGTTATGTACTAAGTTTTCTGCAAAGTTTTGGGACAAGTAAGAGAAATAACAGGTTCTCTATACTCTATGTATATCTCTGTATTTTTTGTAAGATCAATATTTTTCGATTATTTTAAGCTCAATAATATCTGTATTTCTTTGTTTGATATGTTAGGCAAAGAATTAGAATTATGATAAAGTTTGCCATGAAATACCATAGAAATTGGTTATATTATGCTATGAGAAGCATGTTGAAGTATGTCAAGTAAACATGATGAACTTAATACAAGTAATTTATCAGTTATACTTAGATAAGCTAGAAATAAAAATAAGCCTTGAATTATGTTCATGGCAGTTATTTGATAACCTTATATGCTTTGCCTCACTAAGTGAATACTTAGCGTATGGTGTTTCACACGTAAGTTATTGGAAACTTACCGAAAGAGGAGTCAAGAATGTTAATCAAGCTACAATTTGCCAAACATCAGTAAGATATTCTAATTTATGATATTCTCTAGTGGGCATGTATCTATTTATTCGTTAGTTGTTTTAAAGGCATAAGTTTGATTAAGAGTCAGATAAATAATCAGTTTCAAAAATAAACCGTAAATAAATAAGAACATGATAAGGTACTAGTAATGTGATAAATTAGTTTAAGATAGTATAGAGGATTAACCATGGAAATATGAATTATTCGTATGGTTAAAGAATTATCAATAAAGATATTTAATCGGGTAAAATTTTATTTATCGTTTATAGTGTAACGATTTTAAATTCAAGAAAGAGCTTAGGCAGTGTACCTAGTTTTCACCCTGAGTTATATACTTATTTTAATAAGTGACCAATATGATTTATAAACCAATTCAGGGACAAAATAGCAATCTGCAAATAGGCTATGAATGCTTCGAAAGTCGAGAAAGGGTTATTTTATAAACTAGTTTTATGGCAGATGTTTTAAAAAAATTACAAGTCTAGAACTCTGTTAAATAATATTGTGACATCCTTAATGTGTATTCGTACTACGAGTATACATTAAAGGTGTTACATTTGGTGACTTATTTCTTGAATTGTAAGATTCATGGGGACGAACCTTCTATCGATGTATTCTGTTACTTTTATAATATGATGGTTGGCCATGACAAGAATACGAAGAGTTTCGTGACCATTTGTCACCGTAGAGGGAAAAAGCCGTTAATGAGTAATCGTAGTGATAATCTTTGTTTGAATAAAGCGAAGTATATCAAAGTGGAATGTATCGTTGGAAGTTTTTCATTCCCTGTTGTATGGCACCGACCGACAAAAGATAGGGTTGTGCCGCCTAACATTGGAAAAATGATGCCTGCTGAGCTGAAGCTTATCAGAAAGCTAGAAAGTAATCCACTCTATCGTTTTGAGGAAGTATGCAGCCTTCGAAATGTTTGGGTGCACTGTTTGAAGGGGGAAAATCCTAATGGTTGGGACGAAGAAGATTTTAATGTGTTTCTAGAGGGCTCTTTGGCAAATATACCTATTTATATAGAGGCTTAGCCCTTTGGTGAAGGAGGCTATGAACGAGTTACGAGGGTTCTTCTAGGTGATGAGGATGAACCAAAAACTTCTTTTTAGAGTATATTGGTGTTCGTACTCGCCCTTAGAGATATCATGAAAGAGATGTTCCCCTAAGAGGGGTTAGTGGGGAAGTCGCTCCCGTTGCTCTAAGGGGTTGTGTTAATGTGAGTCTATCCAGCTCTGATCGTAGCAATAGGGAAAGAAATAGGTGGTTTCAAGTTCAGTTGATGTCTTTAGATTTGAAGATGAAAGAAGCTATCTATATTTGGAACACAAGTCGAAGAGGCGAATAGATATTGGTAATAGTTTGCTATAACCTTGAAGGAGAATGAAATCTTTTTGCTTATACGTGTGTTGTGGCTCATTGATATTTTCTCTTTTTTTGTTATATGTTTCATAGAGGTTGTGGTTTTTCCTTTACGAGTCGTTGGTGATAAAATAGGGGGATCATATTACAGTTCTAGATACTTCATGCTTTATGGCTAGTAGCGATTCGTTGGGTTTGCAAGGGCTGGTAACAATGGCGCCCTCAGATGCTTTTAATAGTGGGGAAGTAAGTTTGCCCTGTTTGTTAGCTTTAGCTACTGCAGTGATATCTTTGGTAGACATAGTTTCTACTGCTTCTTATCTAGGAATTTTCCCTCGTAGCCGAAATATCTTTGTAGAAGTACCAATGGATGTCATAGCGAAGGCACGGGAAACTGTGGCAAGGCGAATAAGGGCTTATGGCTCAAATAGGCGTCATTTAGGTGTAGAAGAAAAGATGCTGGGCAAGAGGCTAATGTTTGATGTTGGGGTTACCAAAATGTTGCCTGAGTTGAACCGTGATGCTCTACTTATTTTGCGTAAACTTCATAGTTCTTCTTGCATGGTTACAATTGGCGCTATTGGGGGTGTTGTTCATACCGGCTTGGGTACTGATCTGCCTATTGTTTGTGCACCTTCAGGTGTTTTGAGTAATGTGTTTTTGTTTTTTTGTTTAGTAGCTTTGCTACTTAGTTTGTGACAAAGTTTTATTTATTGTGTTTGTTTGTAGGATCAACTGCTACTAGTTTTATTTTTGTTCATTGTTATACCAAAGATATACCCGCTATGGTTGCACCTAGTGAGCCCATGTCTTTTCTAGATGCTGCGGTGACTCTTGGATACCTTTGTCTGGCGATGTTCCTCTATGCGAAGGTAGCGAACCCTATGCTCTATGGAGCACATTTTACCCTTGAATGAGGGTATCAGAAATAGAGAATTGGTTCCATCCTAAATATACTTCCAGGAGGTTTTATGAATTGTATTCAAATAGTCTCGATGCTTCTCTACCTTGTACTAGTATTAGGAGGACTGTTGAGGGGGTTGGGGTCTCATTAAGGAACTAGGTTGTATTTAACTTAACATGGAAAGGAACGCTAAGGTCCTTTTTGAGGAAAATACGAAGATGTGTTCGCTGGCGGAGGGTTATTCCTGCCTGCTTGAGAAGAATGCAAGGCTGCATTCGTAGGTGGAAGGTTATGCTGCTCAGTTAAGAAAGCTGCAAGAAAGACATGAGGCGGACATTTTGGCGAGGCAGGGGACTTGCACAGAAAGCATGCAGAAGAAATGGATGAGAAAAAAAGAAAATTGATTGTGCTCTTAGGATTAAGAATAAGCTACTTAAAACTAAAGAACGAAGTTTCAAGACTGAGATTCAAACTCTTAAATAAAGTTGGAGCAAACAAAGAACACCGCAGATAAAAGCTTTGCAAATTTTACAAGAAGATTAACAGAGCTTAAAGAATCGCACAATAATGAAATTATGGTGCTGGAGGCTACCCATGATGTTGATGTGGAAGATAAGGTTAAGGCAGCTACGGACACAACCTATGCCTTTATGGATGAGGGGATAAAGAGGTCTCAAGATACTACCATTCTTAGCTTTCAGTTAGCTCGAGGCTCTTTTGATGTTAGGGGTATAGATTTGGGCACTCTTTGTGAGGTAGTCGCAGATTTCAACGTGAGAAATCCTTTTGGACCTCTTGAGAAAGCTTTGCTATTAAGTATAGAAACATTGTGGCTTCTTCTACTTTTGGTTCAAATGCGTCCTCCCCCTGAACAATCGCAGCAGTGTTACGGCTGTAATAGATGGTAGATGTGTTTTGGGTGATTGTAGTAGGGGTGTATAACTATTGTTGTTATTTATTTCTTTGCTCTATTGAATGGAAGAATTATTTTAGGGTTGATTCAATTATTTTGTTATTTTTCTGCTCAGGTCGAAATGCATTTTGATGTTATTTTTTTTACAGTAAACGATCTATTTGAGTAGCACTTATGGTAGAGAATCCTGAAAAACCTAATTAAATTCTGAGTGGGTTGTAGCTCCAGAAAAGTTCAGAGTGATTGTTTTTCCTTATTATGTGGGGCGGGATAATTCATCCAAGTCGACATTCATATTGGAGAAGATTTATGATTATACTAAATCTTGTCAAGGAATTTAAGGCTGTTGTTACTAATATAGCTATTTGGTTGAAGGGAATTGTTTAGAGATGGTGTCATCATTCTCTTTTACCTCTTTATAGGATCTAGTCTCTGATCTGACTTTTTTTTTACAAAATATACAATTTCTCCTTTTTTACTTCTCCATTACGCACTCATTAGGTAGTGGAGGTGCTACTTCCTTATGATGTGCTTACTCTGATGTTTCTCTTTTTATTGCTTTCTGGGAAATGCCTTGCTTAATTTTCTTCCGCTAAATACATTTCTTGTTGACATTTGAATCGTAAGGCGTATAATTATTTGAATAGTCTGGAACTATTTGTCCTTTTAATTTCTTCGCAACTTGGAATACGTTGTTGTATACCCTGTTAGCTCTGTGAGTTGATGATGTTATGTAATGGAAAATTGCCAAATTTCGCGTTCGTAATTTCTGGTATTGCTGTGATTTAATATGGCTTGTCAGGAATTTCTCATCTTTTATTTGTGATAAAGTTTTCTATTGTTGGTTGTGCTGATACAGCGAACTAACTTGTTCCGCTTAGGGATTCTCGGTAATTCTTTTAGCATTATTATACTGTAAATAGTTGTGTAAGTCAAGACAGATGCTTGTTACTTTAAAAAGCAGAACACAGTATGTTGCTGCCTCGCTTGTTACTTATTGGTTTAGTTTTTGGTGTTGGGTATTTATTGGCTTTTTACGGCGGCCTGGACAACTCAAGGGGGCCATGATGAAAGAGAGAGTTTCTGACTAGCGGTGATAGGTGAACGTGCCTTGTAACACCCCGAAAACCGGCTTAGTCAAAATAAAGTTTCCAATGATAGGAAAACCAATTCTCGAAAGATAATGAAATTATTGAATCATAGAATATTGAGTAAAAATTTATTAATTATTAAATCATTGCTAAATATTTGGACTAAATCGTAAAGACTGGAAATATGTAGTTATTGGTTAAAATTTAGAAATGAAGCATAGAATAACATAGATTTAAGTCATGGCTAAATGCAAAGACTAGGGGTGTAATTAGACCACCTAGTGACTAAATTGAAAAGAATAAAAGTACGAGTAGTGACAAAATTGGAAAGATTTAAAGTTAAGGTGCCATAGTATAAAAGTTAAGAAATACAAAGACCTAGAGTGTAATTTGACCATGACCTTTCTTCATAGGAAGAAAAGGTTCTTTAGGGACTAGAAGTCAAATTTACCCATTGTCATAAAAATGCATAGGTGTCAAGAGGTGGCAATATTATGTAAAAGAAGATAGAAAATGATGATGATGATGTTTTGGTATGCTTGTTTTTTAAAAAGTGGAACTAAAATGAAGAATACAATCCACCGAGGATTAAAATAAAAGAAAGAGATTTTTATCTCATCTTCACCTTCTTCCTTAGTTTCGTTAAGCAAGCACCTCCCTATGTGTAAGCACGCACCTCCCTATGTGTAAGCACACACCTCCATTGATTAAGCTTTGGAGGCTTAGATTTCCATAGGATTCCTAGTCTCTTCTACTCTAATCTTATTCAAGGCAAGCATATGGTGCAAAAGCTCACATTTTCCTTTAAGAAATATGGAAATTCTTATATCAATTACATATGATTAAATATAGAAAATCATTGAAATCATGTCATTGTCTTTGTCTTGTAAACACGGTAAAAGTGGGAACCTATCCATCTCTTCAAAAAAGTCCAAGACAATGAATAAAGGAATCCACATGTGTGACCATCCGTAGCTTTGGAAAGTTTGGTAAGCGTAGTTTATGGTTTGGATGGCTAGGTGTCATCCTTATTACGTTATCTTCTATAGTTTATGATATGGTTCCATAGAATTGTTCATTGACTCACGTGGAGCATTTGGTGGCAATATTCATATCATTGGAAATCATAGGTAAGTTCTTTTGTGTTGCCTTGCATCATGTTGCATTGGCAAGTTCATTGCATTGGAAAGTGCATAGCATTGACTAGATCATTGCATCGATGAAAACATTGTATTGATAAGATCACTGCATTGACAAAGATATTATATTGGCAAGGCTATTGTATTGATGAAAGTATTGTATTGACAATGACTATTGGAGCTAAAATGTAAGATGTGTAACTCACCTTGCAATGGAAATCCTTGGTCACTTTGGCATGGTACATGGTATATTAAGACTATGGTCCATGAGCTACGGCTCAATAGTGACAACCCTAGGCGAGGAGACTGGTTTGGTTGGAGGGCACAGAGAAGAATGAAGCATTGAATCATTGTTATTATATTGACACAAGCCATTGCTCTGTGCTTTGTGCTTGTTTAAACACAGACCAATTTTACATATGCCCAATATGATCTAAGGCGAACAAAGTTAAAAGACAAGTAAAACTATTGGCAAGACCATTGTATGAATAAGAAGAACAAGAGATGAAAATGAACTCATGATATTAAGCATTGTTCATGTATTGATATATATTCATTGAGACCACTAGGACCATTGATTGCATTGCTCACATGAAATCCATTTTTATTGCCATCATGATATTATAAGACCACTACCTCACTAGGCAAAGTATGCCAAATGCATTTATTTCCATGCATATTTTAGGTTTAAGGACTCCTAAGGGGATCGATCATGGTTAGAGGTTGCAAGACACACTCTCAAACTTCTTAGTAAAGTCTTTTTTCTCATAACTCCTAGAATGGTGGCACTTGCATGAATGTATATTGAACACTTTATGTCACTGTTATGTGTGTTTTGTAAACTTCAAGTATGGCATGTTTAATATGAGTAAAATATGCATTTTTTAACTACATCGATTTACTACATGAGAGAAAGGATACTATGTATGTTAATATATCTTTGGCATAATGTTTTTACTTGTTTGATTAAGGATGTACATAAATATTATGGAATAAATGAATTATTTTAATAAACTGATAATTAGATTGCATATTCATGGCATATGACTAAAGGCATGGCTAACGAGATAAGTATGTGTCTTATCGACATTTGACTAAGTCTTAATATGGACATATACGATATGGAAGTCTAAGGGCTAAGTAAAGTATGGTCCAAGTATGAAATGGTATTGTTGGTCAAGGTAAGAAATGCATAAATGGTAAAATTAGCCTTAAGCATGACAAACAAAGTAAATGGGATTAGTTTATTGCGTGGGCAGGCTCTATATTGAGGTTTGCATGTTTATAGGTTGCATGTAAAACTTTAGAATCATTGGACATTGATAAGACATTCAAATTGAATAAAAAAAGTAAAAATATATCATTACAGACACAGACGTACCGATACGGGTGATGGCATATTGGTACGGGTGAACGGATATGCCCATATAGTACATGGGCTACCGATACGTAAACAGTGGTACCGGTACGGGTTTCTAAATCCAGAAATAAGAAATTCAATAGGGTACCGATACGAGTAAAGCCCTTGCCTATACCCCCTATTATACTGGGATCCTGTACCGATATGAGTAAGACGACATCGGTACGGGTAAAACTTTTTGGAATTCATGCATTAACGGGGTACGGATACAAGGTAAGCCCGTACCGACCCCATCATCATGTGACATCGTATCGGTACGACTTGGTATGTACCAATCCCTTATTGAGTATCGAAACTAAAATTTTATATCGAGTACTGGTATCGATAAAGGTAATTCAGTTATTGATTTAAAGATAAGTTTCAAAGTTATAGTTTAGTCACTAATATTGATAAGGCATATCGGGCTATTGATTAAAGTCTAAGTGGCATGAAATTGGACATGTATGGTGAGTGATCATTGAATTTCATAGGGGTGCATTGGTTTACAAGAATAGGGTGGTAAATTGTAGATTTTACTTTTTGGTCCTTAAAGTATGATGAAGACAAATTGAACATGCTAATATTTTCCCATTGATATGGAACTTACCCTTGACTTAATATTGCTATGAATAATATGTTATTACTTTTAATGATATTGAAAAATGTTAAATTCTCTAACTTACAAATTAGTCCCTAAACTTTAGGAATATTACAAATAGGTCCTTCCTTTGATGTTGCATACTATGGAATGAATCTTTTGCATCAATGACCATAGTGTAGTGTTATTGATATAGCTATACTACATGGTCTCATTGAAAATAAAAAAATCTTTGAAATTTTCACCGCTCAACTTCGGCATTGTTCATTGTTAACGTCTCTGAGCCTGATTTCCTACCAGACCGAGAAGGGGGTGTTACACGCCTGCCCGCTCAGCTATTGATTAAGAGTTTGAAAGGTTGCGTGTTTTTAGTTATTTAGTTGAGATTTTAATATCTGGAAATTAAATGCATGCATTGGTGGCCCTCCATATAGATATATAAAATGTCGTCGCTTGGTACCCCATTATCTATTATAAATAGGGCTCCTTAGTTTGTTTTTCCATAACCTAATTTACAAGTGGTTTGCTTACTTATTATGTGGTTTTTTACAGCTTTGCTTGTGCTGTTTTGAGAAGGGAATAGGAAAATATGCTTGTGGGAAATAGTGGTGCCGAAACTGTGTTTCGTAGATCTTTGGAGAGTGTTTAGTTTTGCATATTAGGTTATCTGCCCTACCATACAATAGTATTCAGAAGGCTATGATTAGCCATTTATGGTAAGAAGTGCCAACAAATAATATATTCGAAAGATCTTGATCGCGAGGTTCTCTAAATACTATTGCTTGTTGTTGTTTGTTGCTACATCAAGGGGCAGTGGTTGTTAGGCATAACATCGAAGCTGTTGATGTTTGCTTAGTTTTTGTGGGCTTTTGAATATGTATCATTAAGGTGACTTTTTGTTTGCCAATCGCGGTGCCTTCGGCGTCGCCAATCGGGGTGATAAACAATTCTCATTAGATGATTTATAAGGCAAAGCCGAATCAAAAATGGGAGAGATATATGTCATCTCCATGTGATCTGCCTGTAGCATTAGGAAGCCCATTTCTTTCTCAACAGAGGAACTTGCTGGTGATTTATAGGTTTCTTCTGGTCGAGTTTGCTAGAAGGGTTGTCAAGTAGTTCCTTATTTCTCTTATGCGGGCTTATATTTGAAATATTTCATTTGTTTGGTTTGTTTGATAAAGCTTTTCTTGAGCGGTATTAAAGTACTACGGTTATTTCGGCTTGTGTTGGCTCATTTGTAAATGTATTAAATTTTAATGGATGAAAATTTGGTTCTGTGTGTTATGATTATTAATTGTGATGTCCCTATTCGCATATTTATGTTTGTGTGGATGGTTACTTTCTCGGAGTAAGCTATATAAATGTTTTCTCGAATGAATCATGTATTGATTAATGGCAACAACACTTGTTCGCTTGTCTTGGTGGCAGCATATGCGTGCGGTATCATGAGAATGTGATGGTAGAGAGGGGATTTGTAACTTGGTATGAAGTTCCCTGGTGCTAAGAATTACGTAACAGTGTAAACCTAGGAAACGATTTTATGTTGATTTTCCTTTAGGATGAGTTCTTGCCCCTAGTGATGGGAAACCTATGGAGAATAAGTTAGAAAGTTGGAACTATGCTCGTATTTTAGTGTTTATATTAATGGCAATAAATTAATATAAATCTCTATTTGTTTGCATATTTGTAAGATAAGTTGGTGGCAAACTCTTGCTTCCTCTTGTAATTAGTTCGTTGGGGGATTCTCTCTTTTTATTTTTATAATTATGCTCTTAGGAAAGTTTGCTTCGCGTCTCTTCTTATGGCACTACATCATTTCCCCGAAACGAATTACATATTTGTACTGCTAGTTAGACTTCAGGGGGATTTTTGCCCCCCGGGTTGGATTGTCTTATTTGCTGTAGGCTAGTTCGCATGTTTGTTGATTGATTGCTTTGTTGTGCTCTTTTTTGGAGGTGATAGATATTTTTTTGTATTAGTGGAGATTATGGTTTGGTTGGGGGGCTGATGAGGAGGTAACATTTCGTCTTCCTTTGGGGGAAAGTCTCGCGGTACTATAAATTGTGTATTTTGTATGTATTTGTGCCATGTTTCGAGCGTTGTATTTTGAAGGAATACGAAGCAATATTGTTATTTACGGGTCCGTGCTTAAGAGTGGGAATTGTTTTTATGGTTTATAGTTATTTTGTCTACTTAGCTTTGTTTGCTTTAGATGAGATTGATGTCTTAGACTGGCTGGGGTGTTTCTTTTCATATCGCTATCTTGGGCGAGTGATATTGGGTATACTTGTAAAATCTTGAGCTGGAAGAACCCTTGCCCCTGCATGAGGTGGTCTCACCTGGCATACATTTACCCGTACATATATTAATTTATTCCTTTCATCTTTTTGGTCGCTTTATCACGTGCACTTACTTTGGAAGTGGCTAGCGAACCTTTCGTCTTTTTGGTCACTTTATCACGTGCACTTACTTTGGAAGTGGCTAGCGAAGCTTTCGTCTTTTTGGTCACTTTATCACGTGCACTTACTTTGGAAGTGGCTAGCGAACCTTTCGTCTTTTTGGTCACTTTATCATGTGCACTTACTTTGGAAGTGGCTAGCGAAGCTTTCGTTTTTTGATCGCTTTATCACACGCACTTACTTTGAAAGTGGCTAGCGAACTTTTCATTCTTTTTGGTCGCTTTATCAGGCGCACTTACTTTGGAAGTGGCTAGCGAAGCTTTCGTCTTTTTGGTCGCTTTATCATGCGCACTTACTTTAGAAGTGGCTAGCAAAGCTTTCGTCTTTTTGGTTGCTTTATCACGCGCACTTACTTTGGAAGTGGCTAGCGAACCTTTCGTCTTTTTGGTCGCTTTATCACGGATAGAAACACATTAGTAGGAAAATGTATTTATTTAACTAGAGTAATTAGATATAATGTTAAGTATGCAAATTCTAAAACAAAATATGTGATTACACTCAAAATAACCTTTGTATGTATGCATATAGTTGAAATTCTGCATTAAAGCATTTACAATAAGTTAAAGCTGAATGCATGTCGAATTAGATGAGTTAGGTTTTACCTTTGCCTATTTGGTGCGCTTCTGTTTGGTGACAAGTTGTCATTTTCTCGTATCCTTGGTACCAAACGCGGCTACTGAATGGCTCAAAGCTTTGCCTCAGACGTCGTTCGTGACTGCTTACTTTGACTACCGAAGAGGTTGCGGGGGGATCACTTCTTATCGAGTTTTGTAACTTTGAATTTCATCAGCAGGGATTGCTTTTTCTCTTTTAGCAAGGTGGCCACAAATGTCCCCTATATCCCTCATCCAAACTTCTTTTTCTTTGCCCGTGTTCTCGTTGGGTGCACTCCACCTTATCTTTAATAAACTCTTCTAATTACTATCTTCTAACGGCTAACTCGATTGCATCCTTTGGATGCATACACTCATCTGTGCCATGCCTCTACTTCTTATGAAATTCGTTCTTTTACCCGATCTTTCTCTAGTTTCGTTTGGCCTCATCTGTGGTGGGGGCTTCAGAATTCCTAGATGTTTTGCTTGATGTAGGATGCAAGACAACGGGTCTTGTAATGCCCCGGTTTTGGGCCTATGAGTTTTCCTAGTGGTTTAAACGGTCCAGTGGACCGGGATTAGAGATTTAAGTCGAATTCGTGATTAAAGTCAGAACAAATAATTGGTGTGAGAGAAATATCGAAAAAATATCTAAAAATCATTATTTAATATACGGAAATTTTTGGTAAAATCAATTTTGGAAAATGGACTTTGGAAATTGGACATTTTAGCTAGTGACCAAAATGTAAAGATTGAAAATTATTTTTAGTGACTTTTTGAAAAAAGATCAAAACTTACAATCTTTAAAGAGCTATTTGAACTAAATATTTTTACCAAATTTTCTATCAATTTGGTTTACTTTAGTGAGTTTTAATTAAGGATTAAAGGGATTTAATTAATAAAAGGGTATTTATTTTTCTAAAATCACTTTTGACGTAACTTTCTTTCTCTTAACTTTCTCTCAAATCTTCTTCAGCCAAATGTAATAGCCTATTTTTGTCCGACCTCCATTCTTATTCGAATTCAAAAATCCATAAAAATTAATTTTCAAAAATAAAAAACAGTCCATATAATGTCCAATTACAATACCCTATGACCCATCTATCAATTACAATATCCGGTTGACCCATCTAAACCAACCTGACCCGACTCACCCGGTTACCACTACCTATTACCCAAAGCATCCTATTTCCTAAACTACTCCCAACCTAGCTGCCAGCACCGGTCTAGCCACACAACCGAGACACCTCTGAGCAGCTTTCTACCAAACACCCCTCTGAACCGAGCCTCAACCAGCTAGTCTCTCCTCTCTGCCTCCTTGCAAACTGACCAAGAATGGTCCCCTCTTCTCACTCTAGGCCATCTGCTCAAGAAGACAAGGACAACATTAAAAATTGCAAGAACCAATATAATATTTTCTTAGGTTTTTTTTCTTTTTTTTTCCATTTTGTAATCTGGCTATAAAGCCAAACTGAACAATGTAACAAGGGGACCTTTTTTTCACCCTTTTCTGAAATCAACAAGCAAAAATTTTGAGGTGTCTTCATAATCCTCTTTCTCATTTTTAGGGTTCTTCCTTATCCTTTTTCTAAAAAACAACAACAAAATCAAAGGCTTTTTTCTAAAACCTCCAAAAAATTCTTTTTCAAAACAAAAGGGATTCGAAATTTCATAGTGAAATCTAGTTTTGAAGCAAAATCGAAAGGTTTTTTTCTTCTAAATCAAATTCAGGTTTATTCCTAGATCTTAAATCAAAGTAAAAAAGCGGTTTTCGATCTTACCCGCCATCGGAGGGAGGAGCCGTCGCGTACAGGCGTCTCCGGACACCGGGTGACCCTCGTCGCGAGGCGGGCTTCTGATGAACAGCCTGAGATCTGATGAGGGTAAGGTTGAAAGTTAAAAAAAGCTGGGTTCTTTCCTTGTTTTTGTTTCTGCCCCAAATGAATGTGTGCTTTTCTTTTACCCTTAAATGGTTGTGCGCTCATTTTCTTTTATTTTTTTATTTATTCTTCTTTAGGCAATATGCCCAACGTTGGAGAGACGTGGCGGCTCAAGTTCAACCCCCGCTCAATGAAAGAGAGATGGTAGTCATATTTATCCAAACTTTGGAAGGTCCGGTCTTGGGCCGCTTGATAAGCAACGCGACTACCAACTTTGCTGACCTTGTGTTATCAGGTGAGCTCATCGAAAATGCTATCAAAACTGGCAAAATTGATGACGGGGGCACTTCATCCCACAAAAAGACCTCGTGTGCAAAGAAAGACCATAAAGTGAACTCTTCGGGAGTTTACAATGCTAGTTATTCAAAGCCTATCACAGTCGTAAAACCCAAGGCTGCGCCAAGGTTTCTCAAGCCAATACCCTGGTCAAAGAAGAAACCCCGAGAAGATGGAGTTTACCCCGTTGCCAATCTCCTATGGTGAATTCTACAACCAACTATTTGATGTCCATGTGGTGGCACCTTTCTACCAAGCACCATTGCAGCACTCCTTCCCAAAATGGTATGATCCTAGCGTGAAGTGCGTATACCACGGTGATCAAGTGGGGCACTCCATTGAGACTTGTATCGACTTTAAGAGGGCCGTGGAAAAACTGATCAAGCTCGGGGTTATAAGTTTAAACCAAGCCTGTGGGCCAGCTACGACCACCAACCACCTACCAAATTATACTGGTGGAGTGAATGCAATCTCTGAGGAGAGCAACCGGAAAGCTAAGTTCAACGTGTTAGAATTCAAATCACCCCCAGTTGGGTTTGGAAGAAGCTACTTGATACGGGTCTGATCGGTCAAGGAATGATGATGCCCGAGGGGCATAAAGGTCTGTATTGTGAGTTCCATGCCAAAGAGGGGCACACCATTCAAGACTACCATGAGTTCAAAGACATGGTTCAAGGTCTAATCGACAGCAAAGAAGTTAAATTCTTTGATGAATAAACTCGCCTTGCCTCTTATCTATATGCCAAGCTAATCAACCTCAGTAGGTTCCCTGTTGCTTTTAACTTCTTTCAAGTGATGCATGTTAATCAAATCCACCTACTTAAGCTCGAAAGGTGTTGATATTTTGTAAGGGCCTAAGACTATCGTTTAATTTTCAATGAAATAACGCATTTTGTTCTTTAACTCTCTTTTCATTTTGTGTATATATCTGTCTATTGAGTCCCCGTACATCAATTGCACAAAGGACATTAACTTTGATCCAAAGGTTGAATCCGATTAGCCCGTGTCTAATTGAAATCCTAAGCTGCGGAGATTATGAAGGCGCGACTCGCATTAAAAGCCACAAGTAATAACAAATCGATCCAATTTAATGTTTAAAGCCTGGTAATAGGCATTTTCGAAGCAAAACGAATTGATCTAACGTGCAAAGCCTGGTAATAGGCATTTTTCAAAAAATACTTCAAAGCATGGTAAGAGGCATTTTTCAAAAGTTAATCAAAAAGTACTCCAATGTTCGAAACCTGGTAACAAGAATTTTTCGGATAAGAGTGTGGAATTTTTGGGGCACTCTGCTGAAGCCCATTCTAATCGAAACCCTTCGCTTCATGAGTGATGGTAAAATTTTCAAAATCATGGCAATGTTGAGTAGCTCGGGAATTTGTTGTTTGCTCCATCATTTTATTTCGAGCCAAATGAATGTGATGAATTGAATTCCCTAAGCAAAAACAAAACTAAAATGAATCTGCCAAAGGCAAGATGGTCAAGCACTGGAATAACTTAAAATGCATTTCACATCTTTAAACATCAATTCAGCTTTTGAGGTCTCCTAGACACGGGATTTGCTTGAGGCAATCCTCGGTAAGCTATTTTTATTGTTGCTCGTGCACTTGATATTCGGGGAATTCAATCTAGCTTGATATATTCACAATTTGAAAAGAAAAACTCAATTTTCTTAATAAGCATCTCACTTTGAAATCAGAACATGTAGTCTGAGATTTAAAAAAGTTTTCTTTACATTACTTACAAGAAACTCAAAAGTATAGGGACCAAAGCAAATGAGTCCTCAGACCGCTGCTTCAGCTTAAGAAAGCATTTATTAGTTGACTTTCACCTAGAAATGCAACATTTCAAAAGAAGATGGTCAAACCCACAAGAGGTTGGGACATCGACGCGCACAAGACAATAACCCATCCAGTCTACAAGACAGAACTGGGGCAAAAACAAGATCATGCCACTAATGGACAAGAAGTCATGGGGCATCCCCTTTGGAGTTAACATCATGGCTAGCTGCATTACATGCCATTCATATCAACATCATGCCATTAATATCATCATGCATTCGCATTAAATGCATACATTACACATCACGTTAGATGTATTCATGCTAAGTGCATCTACTTCACTCATACATAGCAAACAAGTTCAGGATGAGAAACCTCAATCATAGAGGACAACAACAAATTGGCAAGCCCTCAGCCACGAAAGAAAGCCGGACTAACAAAGAAGTTGAAACTTTATAGAGGGAGTAAGCAATACCCAACATGAAATTGCGAACCCTCAAAGAAAAGAAAGTCAAACCTAAACTCAAACTCCAAGTGAACAATTACTAACCATTGTTTATTTTTATTTTTCAGATCTTGCTCCATCGTCAGTGGTGTAGTAGATCTATTGCATTTATTCTCAGATCTTGACTCACCGTCAGTGGTGTAGTGGATTAAATTTCTTCTATTCCTCAGATCTCGACTCTCCGTCAGTAGTGTAGCAGTTCAACCTCTATTCTTCAAATCTCGACTCATCGTCAGTGGTGTAGCGGATCAACCAATTCTTCATATCTTGACTCATTGTCAGTGGTGTAGCGGATTAACCAATCTTCCAGATCATGCCTCTTTGTTAAAGTTGTAGCTTGATCAAATCCATCTTTATATCTGACTCATCATCATTAGTGTAGCAGATCAGCAAATTTTTTAGATCATGCCTCTTCGTCAGAGTCGTAGCTTGATCAAATCTCTCTTCTGATCACACCTCTTCGTTAGAGTCGTAGCTTGATCGCTACTAACTCTTCAGATCACACCTCTTCGTCAGATTCATATCTTGATCATCACTAAATCCAGATCATGCCTCTTCGTCAGAGTCGTAGCTTGATCGTCACTAAATCCAGATCATGCCTCTTCATCAGAGTCGTAGCTTGATCGTCACTAAATCCAGATCATGCCTCTTCATCAGAGTCGTAGCTTGATCGTCCAACTAACTCCAAATCATGCATCTTCGTCAGAGTCATAGCTTGATCGCCCAACTAACTCCAGATCATGCCTCTTTGTCAGAGTCGTAGCTTGATTGCCCAACTAACTTTAGATCATGCCTCTTCGTTAGAGTTGTAGCTTGATCACCATCAACTAACCCCTCAGATCATGCCTCTTCGTCAGAGTCGTAGCTTGATCACCAACAATAACTCAGATCATGCCTCTTCATCAGAGTCGTAGCTTGATTGCCACTAACTCTCCGGATCATGTCTCTTCGTCAGAGTTGTAGCTTGATCGCGAAACCTAACTCTTCAAATCATGTCTTTTCATCAGAGTTGTAGCTTGATCGCCACTAACTCCTCAGATCATGCCTCTTCGTCAGAATTATAGTTTGATCACAATCTAATCACTAGATCACACCTCTTCGTCAGAGTCGTAGCTTGATCCAATCTTCTGGTCTTGTCTCGTCGATGGTGGCATAGCAAGATCACCCATATTCAAACATCTCTTTATCCCATCTCTTTTAATTTTTGCAGTTTTAAATAAAATAAGTGAATGCTCGGTCTAAAGCGAGTTTCTTTTTACTCTTGCAGGTTTTTCTTCCGAAAAAGGATAAAATATATAAGTCAACCAGATCTTGACTCTCCGTCTACAGTGTAACGGGTCAACAGACGAGTTCTATTTCTCAAGAAGTAGGAAGATGGACCAGTTAGAGCTAAAAGAAGAGTTGTGTCAGAAGGGGTGTTCTAGCTTGGCCGAACAAAAATTGCTATCGTTTAGTCTTTGCTCTATTGCCGTTTCACAACAATGAGCAAAAGGGACAACTGTAATAGCCTATTTTTGCCCGACCTTCATTCTTATTCAAATTCAAAAATCCATAAAAATTAAATTTCAAAAATCAAAAACAGCCCATGTAATGTCCAACTACAATACCCAATGACCCATCTAACAATTACAATATTCGGTTGACCCATCTAAACCAACCTCACCCGACTCACCCGGTTACCACTACCTATTACCAAAAGTATCCCATTTCCTAAACTACCCCCAACCTAGCTACCAGCACCGGTCTAGCCACACAACCGAGACACCTCTAAGAAGCTCTCTACCAAACACCCCTCTTAACTGAGCCACAACCAGCTGGTCTCCCATCTCTGCCTCCTTGCAAACTAACCAAGAATGGTCCCCTCTTCTCACTCCAGGCCATCTGCGCAAGAAGACAAGGACAACATTAAAAATTGCAAGAACTAATAGAATATTTTCTTAGGTTTTTTTCTTTCTTTTTTCCATTTTGTAATCTGGCTATAAAGCCAAATCGAATAATGTAACAAGGGGACCTTTTTTTCACCTTTTTCTGAAATCAACAAGCAAAAATTCTGAGGTATATTCATAATCCTCTTTCTCATTTTTAGGGTTCTTCCTTGTCCTTTTTCTAAAAAACAACAACAACAAAATCAAAGGTTTTTTTTTCTGAAACCTCCAAAAAACTCGTTTTCAAAACAAAGGGAATCTGAAATTTCAGAGTGAAATCTAGTTTTGAAGCAAAATTGAAAGGTTTTTTTTTTGTTCTAAATCAAATTTAGGTTTTTTCCTAGATCTTAAATCAAAGTAAAAAAGCGATTTTCGATCTTACACGCCATCGGAGGGAGGAGCCGTCGCGTACAGGCGTCTTCGGACGTCGGATGACCCTCGCCGGGATGTGGGCTGCCGATGAACAGCCTGAGATCTGATGAGGGTGAGGTTGAGAGTTAAAAAAAGTTGGGTTCTTTCCTTGTTTTTGTTTCTGCCCCAAATGAATGCGTGCTTTTCTTTTACCCTTAAATGGTTGTGCGCTCATTTTCTTTTATTTATTTATTTTTTTTATTTATTCTTCTTTAAAGTGTCATGTTTGTTTTTTGCTTAAACTAAAAAATAGCTTTCAAACTATGCCTTTTTTTTTCCTTTCTGTTTTTGGCTCTTAAACTATAATTTTGGTAAAATAGATCCTTAAACTATTATTTTTTGGCAAAATAGGTCCTTAAACTATCATTTTTTGTCACTTTAAGTCCCTAAACTATTTTTGGTCAAAATAAGTACATAAACTATATCATCTTCTTCATTTAGTCCCCAAAACTAAGGTTGTTCAAATCCGGGTACCCGAGTATTCGAGTACCTGAAGTACCGGCGGATCTTCGGATAGTAGAAAATGTGGCTCGTGTCCCGACCCGGTTTTTGCGGGTACCTGAAAATTCAGGTATTTAGGTACCCAGATATAAAAAAAAATATATTTTTAAATATAAAATATTTTATTAGTTTAATATAAAAATATAAAAATATGTATTTATTAAATATAAAATATAAAAAATCCTAGATTTTTTATTAGTTTAATATAAAAATATGTATATTGAATATAAAAAATATTAATTTTAAATATATTTGGGTATCTGATTACCCGAAAATTCTTAATTTTGTGACCCGGGCTCGACCCGAGAAGTGACGGGCTGGATACCCGACCTGGGTAAAAAAAATTTGGGTAAATACCCGGTTATTTATGTTCGGGTAATCGGGTCGGGTCAGGTATTTTTGAACACCCCTACCCAAAACTATTAATTGGTCAAAAAAATTTTGTGATGTGTCAACATCTTATTAGTCGAAATAATTTTCTTTTGACTTAAATAACTATCGGGCTTAAAATGACCAGAAAATGATAGTTTAAAAAGAACATAAAGTGATATATGATATTTTAAAATTTAAAAAGAACATAAATATTTATATATGTTAGAAAAACCTATAAAATGATATTTTTGTAACCATGGACTTAAAGTGACCAAAAATGATAGTTTATGGGCTTATTTTGCCCAAATCATAGTTTAGGGGCTTAAAGTGGCCAAAATGATAGTTTAAGGGTCTATTTTGCCCAAATCATAGTTTAAGGGCCAAAAACAGAAAAAAAAAATGCATAATTTAAGGGCTTTTCTTTGGTTTAAGCCTTTGTTTTTTATTATTTAGTATTAATTTTAAATTCTACCCTTTGTTCCTTAAATTTTGCCGTTTTTATCCTTAATCCCCGTTTTTATTCTATATATACACATATATATTTATGTTTCCTCATAATGTTCCTATATATATATAGGTTTTAAATTTCGTTTCTTTTCCTCTTAAGTAGCCTTATAGTATTATATATATTAGTACGTATGTTTCATTTATTATGTATTAGTTGTTATATGTTATCTGTTAGTTATAATTATATGTAGATATTAATACTTTATATTATATTATTATATGTTTCTCCGACTTTATATGTATATATCTTTAAATATTGCTCATTTGCTCGAACCGGTCTTATGGTGACCCGCAATGGAGGATGACCCGTATAATTTAAGGCCCGTTTAGTGTAGCTAACTAACATCTAACTTTTATTTTTCCGCAATTTAATTTCTCGCATTTAATTTTACGCAATTTACTTTATCACCTTTAATTTTCGCACCTTTGTTCAATCCGGTCCTTTTTCGGATATTTTATTTCCGCGTTTATTTTACGCATTTCTTTTTATGTTCGATCCGGTCCATTTTCGAAAATTTTAATTTTTGCCTTTATTTATGTTTTCATTTCGTATATTTATCTATGTCTTGTTTTCTCACATTCGGACATACAAACTGTTAATACGGCGCCATTTTATTCGATAGTAAATGTGGTCAGTACCAGTCGAAGTGGTGGTGGTCTTTTCGTTTATTATCGACTAACGGGGCCATTAAAATTTACTCGCATTTTTAAACTGATCTTAAATTAAATTAAAATTTGAACTTGCAAATTTCCAATTAAAGGCAAATTATATTAAACTAGTGTAATCACTCATTTTTATCTGGTTTGTAAATACATATTAGTATAATTAATAGTATATTAGTGTTGCATGTATACATTGTATTATATGTTTATTATGTACATGAGTGTTACTAATATATATATAAGGTGTGGTGTGTGCATGTATATTATAAACTATGTATGTATACGTATTAACGGTACGTGTGTCACGCATGTATCTATAGTTAGTACGAGCGTATTTGTTTAATGTGTGTAGATGTTATGTTAATTATGTGTATGATTATATGTACGTATGCTAGTATGTTATATTAATTAATATTTGCATAAGTATATACGTTTGTATTATCGTATGTGTATTGTTGTTATACTATTAATATTATTATTGGGCTAATATATAAAATGAAATCCAAAAAATATATATTAAACCAAATAAATAAATTGCCAGTCCAAGTCCAATTACAAGTCTAATACTATTACAAGGCTCGGTTGGCCCAAACCCAAATTCTATTTAATTACAATTATTTTGTGTGCAGATGACTATGGGCCGTTGGATCAAGATCTGATCCTACGACCACGATCAAGCAAGGAACAAAATATCTCCCAGCCGCGTGCACTACACGTCTGTACGCTTCGAGTGCCACGCGCAGACTCTTTGATATCCCACGAGTGCGTGAGCCCCACGCGCTCTGACCCCTCGACTGCTGAGCCATACGTGTCACGATCTGGAGCCGTTTCACCAATCGAGGCTTCATCTGGGCCATTCGTCCCTCAAGCCAGCCCGACCGTTAGATCAGATCTGATCTAACGGCCGAAAACACGACAGAGCCCCCACACCGCCACCATGCTTCACCATGCCGATCTTCAACCACCGCGCTCAGACATGTCAAAAAAGCAAGAAAATAAATGTTATGTCAGTTAGCAGTCCAGATCTGAAAAAGAAATATTATATTACTTGTACCAACCAAAAGACAGGCATATATGTACGAAACAAACATTTTGTAACAGGAGGTGGTAATCGAAAGAGTCAAGGAGTTGTAATCGAAAAAGCAAAGTTGTAATCGAAAGAAAAAAATACAAAAAAGTCAGTCTTCAGTGGTAATACTCTTCTCTTTTTTTTTCACTTTGTTGCATGCATACACAAAAAAATACATAGTAAAATAAAAAAAAGAGGGTTAGAAGTCGTACCATCTTCGTCGGTGGATCCCCCCTCATCAGTGATAAGCCTTTTCGGCTTTCCCAAGCCGAACATGGTGAACTGAAAGGAGTGGGATACCCCTTTTTGGTTTCGTTTTGGGTTGAAAATAAAAAAAATGGGTTTTTATGTTTCGTATTTCTTAGATCTAGGCTGTATAAAGGCTTTTCTTTGAATCCAAGTTAGGATCCGTGTCGAGGGTAAGGTAGGGGTTATTTTGGTATGTTTTTTTGGCTCGCTGGCGCCGGTTAGCGGCGGCCGGCAGCGGAGAAGACGGCGGTCGGCCGCCGGATTCTGGGTTCATCAGGGAAAGTTGAGAGAAAACGAGAGAGAGAGGGGCTTGTTATAAAACTGAAAAAATGAAGAAATGGGTGAAAATTTGGTCCCGGCTAAAAAATGGGGTATTTATAGGTGTTATTATTTCGTGAAATGGGGAAATTACGTAATAAATCCCCCCGCGTTTTTGATATTTTCCAGAACCAAGACTGCATGTAGAGAATACATAGAAACCTACCCATTTAGAGCCATGCGGATAACCTTAGGTTTTAGACGGGATAAATAGGGTTGTTTTGTGTGTTTATTCTGTTTAATTTTGTCCTTTTATTTATATATTTATTAATTTTATCTGGTACTGACTTGTTTTCTTTTCGCTTTTGTTTTTTTCATACATCATACATTTGCATCACATAAAGGTCTTTTGGATCAAGTGGTTTGCCTGATCGTAAAGTCTTTCACTATGGAAAAAGGTGTCTTAGGAAAGAAGAGCTTAATTTGTCGATCGGACATTGGTCGAGGTCAACCATAAAACCCAAGGGACGGTTTGCGAAGAACTAACGCGCGTAATAGTGGTACACCTATGTGAGTCTCCAATGTAGCGACTTATGGGATCTTCAAAGCATTTGGGAAAGATGGGACCGAAGACTACAAGACTTGTTCTGCGATAGTTATGGCGACATTGCACAAATTATTATATGTTGGGTTAACCAGCCCCTACTCCGAGCTATAGTCCGTTTTGGAATCCGGCTTTTTTTCGCTTCACCTTCAATGGGCGGGACATGATGCCTATGAGAAGAATACACTGCTTTACTTAACCAGAAGAACATTGGGGGAAGATTGGATCTACGCGAAACCCCGAGGAATCAGAATTACACTGCGAAACTCAAAACCTTTGCGGGAATGAGTGGCGATTGGGTTAATGACCTACCAGATCCGAGGAGACAATACGATTTTTTTTGTATGGGAAAGTATTCGGGACATCATACCGACGCATCCGCAGGCGAGGCAAAGAAAATGGACCTGTTCGCTTTAGGAATATATGGCTTGGTGATCTTTCCAAGAGTACTCAGGAACATTGACATAGCCATTCTGGACTTGTTTGAGCGGGTAAAACGGAAAGCAAACCCTGTACCAGCAATCTTGGTCGAGACTTTCATTTCCTTGAATGCTAGCCGGAAACATGAAGAAGGACGTTTTCGAGGATGCGCACAGTTGTTACAAGTATGGATTCAGAGTCACATGTGGAAGACACCGACGAGGGTCCTGCCAGGGATATCCTTCCAACGTTTTTTCGCCTTTACAGGTGTACTTAGCAAAGGAATGGCGAGAGGATTTGAAAACAAAAATGTGGACTAGTTTCTTCAAGAACATTCAAGACGAAGACATAGCATGGAGGGTCCCATGGCTCGGTAAAGTTAATTATTTTCTATCTGATTGTAGTGATTTCAAGCGGCTGATGATGTTGGGATTGCACGGAGGATCGCTTTGTGCTCGCTTTTAGTGTCTCGGTGATTCGGATCACGACAGTTCATTCCCAATACCGCCGGATTAAGCCAAACTGAATTTCTTTTCAAAGGAAAAATTCAGACCATCATGAGGGCCTAAGACCATTGTTACCAGATCAGAGTGGAAGGAGATACCGAGCACATGACTACCCTAGACTACGATCTTTGGAGACGTTTGAGGGTTAATAATGTGATTCCCGAATCGATCAAGGACCAGCAGTGTCACTCAAGAGCTTACAAGGGTGGTACCGTGCGAAAGTCGACATCTTAAGGAATGAACTCGAAGAAATTAAAAGAAAATGGACATCCAACGGACTCAACATACGAGCGAGCTCTATAAGGCAAGCTTAGAGGTTGATGAGCGGACGGGACCATTAGGCAGTTGAAAAAATTAAATGCAGATTTGAACGACAAAAATGCTCTTTATCAAAAAGATGCCCTTCTACTACAAGCAAAAATACAGAAGGCCAGCCGGAGTCAATTCATAGCCGTGGAAAGAAAAAAAATGAATGGTATCCGTTTGGTGGAAGAAGAACGAGAAATCAGCAAGAGAGCGATAGAGAAAGAGATAGAAAGCTTCCGATTGGCTATGGAAGAAGAAAAATGGTCCTCCAAGAAGGCCATTGATCAAGAAAATGAAAGATTCAGGCAAGAAATCAGCAAGGGAAAACAAGATGTCCATCATGAGAGAGAAAACGTCGCCGTATGGAAAAGAAAGTCCATGAGTAGCCGAAATAGACTGTTAGAGATGCAAAAATTGTACGATGACACTATTCAAAGTCTGGAGCAGAGCCAAAGTCAGAATGGCGAATTAAAAGGAAAGGTGGCGGAAGTTGAACACTCCCTTCGAATGTACTGCCACAGAAATGGTTTCACTGAGCTTCAAGAAAAAGAGCGCGAAGTGGGCGTGTTACGAGCACGAATTAAGTCCCTCGAAGCAACTGTTGAGGATTACAAGGAAAGAATTAGTGTGTTCGAGGAGGCTGCAGCCGGAGGGGACACCTATTGGCAAAAGAGACTGCGTGACGCTGCCCGGATGGTACAGGACAGGGACCAGTATTACGCAAACTTGATGGTGGACATACAGCGAGTCGCCAAGTATGTGAATGATTTGGCCATCGAGGCCGAAACACTCCGACCTTTCATAGTCCCAGGAATGGAAGAAGCTCCCAGGTTCCACAAGCTGCTCAGGGCAATTGGAAAATTAGGAGATAGAGCTAGAGCTTATCTATAGGACTCTGTGTTGTAATTAGATCTTTTGTATTAGGGATCTTTATTTTGTAACACGAACTCGGTTGTAATCTAGACCCTTTAATTCTCGTGGAAGTAGTTCAAAAGGGTGATTACCAGCGGAATCAGTACCTTATCTGCATACATTCTTGCATTTGCATCATGACATTCACATCATTATACATACATTTATTTCTTGCAACCATATTAACATTATGAATATTATGGCGTTGTGTGTAGTTAACCCGCAATCATTCATCACCCATACCTTACCCGGTTACAAAGCAAGCTCATGGAAGACAGGATAATCAGTCTAGAAAAAGGGCAAAAAGAGCTCGAAACAAGGCTTGAAGAGGCCCAAAGAAGCCTCAGTGATCAGATTGCGCAGTCGCAAGCATCTATAGTATCCGACATAACCGCATTGTTGGCTAAGAGTCTTGGAAAAAGAGTGGAAGGAGAAAACGTTCAAGAGCCAGAGGGTACCCCAGCTCACTACAAGGTTCAACCAACTGCACCAAATCCGGCTAGAAAGGTGTATATCGACCCTGCAAGAATGTCATCTAGTTTTCAAATAGGGGCACCTGAAACTCAACCCCTCGACGCTGAAGCACTCTATAAAGAAGAAGTGCCGGACCTGAACATGGTTGAAAGGATTAGGACCGAGGTAGAGAAAAAGTAGGAGGAGAGGTTTCGCATCATGGAGGAAAAATTTAAAACGTTACAATCTAATGAAGAATCAGGAAATGACGCTAGCGACTTAAGTCTGGTGTCCGATCTTGTCCTACTGCCAAAATTTAAAACGCCAGAGTTCGACAAATACGATGGAACCACGTGTCCTTCCGCACATATAACAATGTATTGTCGAAAGATGGCGGCCTACCTTAAGGACGAAAAGCTACTGATCCATTGTTTACAGGATAACCTAACTGGAGCGGCGTTAAGGTGGTACACCCAGTTGAGCAAGGCAAATGTTAAGACATGGAAAGATATGTCAAGAGCATTTACTGAGCAATATAAGCATGCAATAGACATGACCCCCAGTAGACTTATGTTGGAAAATATGGGGCAGAAGTCCAACGAAAGCCTACGGCAATACGCCCAAAGGTGGCGAGAAGTGGCCGCCCAGATTCAGCTATCCATCTCGGAACATGAAATTACACCGTTATTTGTTAATACTCTGAAAAAGGGCACTCTTTAATCGCCTCATTAATAACACAACGCAGTGCTTTGCTGACTTAATCAGGACTGGGGAGTCCCTTGAATTGGCAATTAAGAGTGGTAGAATTGATGGCGGGGAAGGGTCTCGGAAGTATAGCAAGAAAAATGAAGTAAACGCCACCAGTACTTATACCACCCCAAAGAACTTCACAGTCTCACAGCCACAAGTACCTGTGGGAAAAACACAACACTCGAATCAAAGAGATGAGAGAATCCCCAGAAAAGAGAAAGAGAGAAGAACTTTCACTCCCCTACCTGTTTCGTACTCAGAACTTTATTCTCAGTTGTATGAAGCAGACCTGGTCCGCCCATACATCGTTACTCCTGTCAATCCACCCTTCCCTTCTTGGTATAATCCGAACGCGCATTGCGACTATCACGGCGGTACCCCTGGACATCCCACTGAGAACTGCCTGGCTTTCAAAAAACTTGTGCAGAATTTAATCGATTTTGGGATATTGAAGTTTGAAGAACCAAATGTAGCCAATAACCCACTGCCTAATCATGGGAGCAGAGGGGTAAATGTTATTGAAGAATACTTTACCATGAGAATTAAGGATGATGTGTCAGAAATCAAGTCTCCTTTACGGTGGGTATTTCAACAGTTGCGCATGGCTCGTGTAATCGACAAAGGCATGATAACAAGGCAGAAGGGATGTGGAGTGTATTGCGAATTCCACCAAACTGAAGGGCATGATATCCAAAACAAGCTCACCAAGATATTGACACTCATGCATCATGAATAGTCAGACATCACTAGGATTAGAAGCATGTCAATTCATTTGTCATAGCATTCTGTTTTATCTTAGACAGGTATCTGTAGATTCAAAGAGACATCGGTGGCCATCGTGGTGTGAATCCCAAATGTGAAGGCAGTGGTTCTACATACAAAAGGCATATGTTTCCAAGCGCCTACAGAGAGAGGTTCTATATAGGAAGAATACGCCGCTCCGAGGCTTCAGAAGCTGAAAGTTCTATATAGGAAAGACTTAATCTATAGTTAGTACGAGCGTATTTGTTTAATGTGTGTAGATGTTATGTTAATTATGTGTATGATTATATGTACATATGCTAGTATGTTATATTAATTAATGTTTGCATAAGTATATACGTTTCTATTATCGTATGTGTATTGTTGTTATACTATTAATATTATTATTGGGCTAATATATAAAATGAAATCCAAAAAATATATATTAAACCAAATAAATAAATTGCCAGTCCAAGTCCAATTACAAGTCTAATACTATTACAAGGCTCGGTTGGCCTAAACCCAAACTCTATGTAATTACAATTATTTTGTGTGCAGATGACTATGGGCCGTTGGATCAAGATCTGATCCAACGGCCACGATCAAGCAAGGAACAAAATATCTCCCAGCCGCGTGCACTACACGTCTGGACGCTTCGAGTGCCACGCGCACGTGCGGTCCACGCGTAGACTTTTTGATATCACACGTGTGCGTGAGCCCGACGCGCTCTGACCCCTCGACTGCTGAGCCACACATGTCGCGATCTGGAGCCGTTTCACCAATCGAGGCTTTATCTGGGCCGTTCGCCCCTCAAGCCAGCCCGACCGTTAGATCAGATCTGATCTAACGGCCGAAAACACGACAGAGCCCCCACACCGCCACCATGCTTCACCATGCCGATCTTCAACCACCGCGCTCAGACATGTCAAAAAAGCAAGAAAAGAAATGTTATGTCAGTTAGCAGTCCAGATCTGAAAAAGAAATATTATATTACTTGTACCAACCAAAAGACAGGCATATATGCACGAAACAAACATTTTGTAACATGAGGTGGTAATCGAAAGAGTCAAGGAGTTGTAATCGAAAAAGCAAAGTTGTAATCGAAAGAAAAAAATACAAAAAAGTCAGTCTTCAGTGGTAATACTCTTCTTTTTTTTTCACTTTGTTGCATGCATACACAAAAAAATACGTAGTAAAATAAAAAAAGAGGGTTAGAAGTCGTACCATCATCGTCGGTGGATCTCCCCTCATCAGTGATAAGCCTTTTCGGCTTTCCCAAGCTGAACATGGTGAACTGAAAGGAGTGGGAGACCCCTTTTTTTTCGTTTTGGGTTGAAAATAAAAAAAATGGGTTTTTATGTTTCGTATTTCTTAGATCTAGGCTGTATAAAGGCTTTTCCTTTGAATCCAAGTTAGGATCCGTGTCGAGGGTAAGGTAGGGGTTATTTTGGTATGTTTTTTAAGGCACGCCGGCCTCGGTTAGCGGCGGCCAGCGGCGGAGAAGACGGCGGATGGCCGCCGGATTCTGGGTTCATCAGGGAAAGTTGAGAGAAAACGAGAGAGAGAGGGGCTTGTTATAAAACTGAAAAAATGAAGAAATGGGTGAAAATTTGGTCCCGGCTAAAAGAGGGGTATTTATAAGTGTTATTATTTCGTGAAATGGGGAAATTACGTAATAAATCCCCCCGCGTTTTTGATATTTTCACTTCTGTCTTGCCGCATGGTATATTTACAACCCTAGTCCCCCTTGTATTTCAAAATCTTGCAATCTAGTCCCTAAATTACACCGAATCAGTTTTTAAATGGTAAAATTACCCCTTTAACCATCCCGCGTTTTTGAATTTTTCATTTCAGGTCTGCCCCTTGGTCCAATTACAGTTTTGATCCTTTTAGGTTCTGTCTATTTTGCATTTTCGTCCTTAAATTGAATATTATTATCCTTTAATTTCTGCCACTGATGTTTATTTCTTTTCATTTCAGTCCTGTTTCCATGTAAATATTCATGTTCGTATTATAATCGTTTATGTTGATGTAGTCTTCTGCCTTATTATATATCCCTCGTATATACCTTGTATTTTTATGTTTGCATGTATATGTGTGTTAAGTTTATGATGATTATGTATCGTTATGTATTTGTTTGGTTATTCGTATTGCGCATATTATGTTCCAGTCGGCTCGTACACAACATGTTTTGTATTTTTGTACGTATTGTATGTTTTCTTGGCTTTTAGGTTACATGCTAGTATATTTTCTTTTTATGTATGATATATTGCTTTATATGTGTTGAAATGTGTTTTATTTCTAATATGTATGTCTTCTTGAAATATATGTTTTTGTCTATACATGTATTTATTCCTGCCTTGTTATTGTGACATGTTAAATTTGCTTTTATCTATTATTAAGCTTGATGTATATGTGTGTTATAATTACGTATTTTATTTATGTTAGATTAGTATTATGTTATGTGAATATTTACTGTCTTTAAATTATCTGCCATGTTTTATATTTTTGCCACTAAGATTGCATATGATATATAAACTGTTAATGCGGTGCCCTTTTATCCGAGCGTAAACGGGGCCAGTATCAGGCGTAGTGATAGTGGTTGAGCGTTTACTCTCGGATAACGGGGCCCTTAAAATTTATTCGCAATTATAACCGAATTTTAAACTAATCGTCACTTTAATCCGAAAAGTCTAATATTAATGAAGCGGTAATTATTAAAGTACCAATTTTGGGCGGTGTGGGGGTGCTAATCCTTCCCCATCCGTAACCGACTCCCGAACCCAACATTTTTTGAATCTCTGGTTTTATGGTGTTCGGCCTACCTAAGTGGCCGGTGGCGACTCCAATTTTTTAAATGCGATTTTTTTTAAAACCCCCACGGAATAAATATTTTATACAAAAAAATCACCAACACCTTCGAAAACCACGTTTTTTAGCGATAAAAAGAGGACATCGCTACAGATGGCGACTCCGTTGGGGATGATTTTTGTTTTTTTCAAAAACAAATGAGAGTCAAGCTTTTAAAATAATTACCGCTTTACTAATATTGAAAGTTCCGGATTAAAGTGACTATTAAATTAACATTCGGTTATAATTGCGCGTTTATTTTAACGCATTTAAAATATGGCATATAAACCCGTTTTTTTTAAGTGGGGGGAAAACGCTAATGCTTTCGTGGAGATATCGTTCTCTCGTATGGGCCTAGCAAGTACCTTCGGGGCTCGAGTACCTTATGCTTTCGTAAGGATATCGTTCCTTCGTATGGGCATAAGCGAATGGGTCCCCCTGAATTGAACCCGGTTGAAAGAAGCCTATAATGGGTGATGATCGGGGGCCTTGCTACTCTTAGTAGAGGACAACAAGGACAATTCGGGTACCTCCTAGAACCAAGACTGCATGTAGAGAATACATAGAAACCTACCCATTTAGAGCCATGCGGATAACCTTAGGTTTTAGACGGGATAAATAGGGTTGTTTTGTGTGTTTATTCTGTTTAATTTTGTCCTTTTATTTATATATTTATTAATTTTATCTGGTACTGACTTGTTTTCTTTTCGCTTTTGTTTTTTTGCATACATCATACATTTGCATCACATAAAGGTACTGGATCAAGTGGTTTGCCTGATCAGAAAGTCTTTCACTATGGAAAAAAGGTGTCTTAGGAAAGAGAAAATTGTTGCTTCAGTGACATCGGACGCCCCCTATATTCAAAATGATGAAGATGCTGCAGAATGCTCGTTCTGAGCATTAGAACTAGTGAATGCCACATTTGTTTCGGAGGGAAGTCGGATCCCCGACCCCAGGTTATCTAATTGTACCAAGATGACCGTCGTAGAAACTTTGGGTCGTGGAGCCAAAATAGGAAAAGGGCTGGGGAAGAAATTACAAGGAAACCTAAGAGCCAAGAATATGATAACCAAGAAGGATCGTTTCGGGCTGGGTTACCAACCAAGTGCCCAACAGAGAAAATAGGAATATAAGAGAAAGGAAGAGCAAAGAAAAGCCAGATCTAAAGGAGAAGACATTCCGTGGAGACCAATGTCCTTTCCTAGTTTAAAAACCATTTTTGTCTCCGGAGGGTTCTACCAACCAGGTCAAGAGGTTGAAGAAGCAATTAAGTAAAACGACGTACTCAACCATGAGGAGATACTCAGTGAATCATTTGAAGGGATGTACATCAACATGATAGCTGAAGAGGACCGAGGCAGCAAAATGTTGACCAACATCTGCCCTTGCCGTCCCGGGGAAACACTCGATAACTGGAGCTGCATTGATCTACCTGTAGTTTTTAGGAATAGATCAGAGTAATGCTCCGAATCAACCTTTTGTTTTTGCCCGTAAACAATGGGGATCTTTTGTATGGGGCACCTATGTTAACTTTTTGATTGAAATGAAAATATCCCCACTTTCCTAAAATGACCAAAGTTTCATTTATTTCATTCATGCATTCTTCATGTTCATTCCCTTCATATAAAGCCGTCTCATTCCCAATACAATTCATTCTCATTTAATGCAGGACACTCATGGTTGACGATATGAATGATACCCGATCCGATCCTGGAGTGAATTTTGAATGCCCTGAGGTCTTAGAGGGAATTGAGGAAGGATATGATGAGATAGAAAGTGAGGTCCCGGAAGAGTTAAAGAGAATGGTGGCCAACGAAGAAAGCCAGATCATGCCCCACCAAGAAGAAACAGAAGTTGTAAACTTGGGGACTGAAGAAGAGAGAAAAGAAATAAAAGTAGGAACGACGATTTCCTCAAAAACCAAGCGCGAACTGATAACCCTACTTCAGGAATTCAAGGATGTCTTCGCCTGGACTTATCAAGATATGCCAGGGTTGGATACCGACATAGTGGTGCACAAATTGCCAACAAAATCGGAGTGCAAACCAATACAGCAAAAACTTCGGAGAATGAGACCAGATATGTTGTTAAAGATCCGAGACGAAGTGAAGAAGCAGTTTGATGCTGGATTCTTGGAGGTAGCCAAATACCCCGAATGGGTTGCAAACATTGTACCAGTACCAAAGAAGGACGGGAAAGTTCGTATGTGTGTAGATTATAGGGATCTGAACCGAGCCAGCCCTAAAGACAACTTCCCCTTACCACATATTGACACGCTGGTTGACAATACTGCAGGGCATTCATGGTTTTCATTCATGGACGGCTTCTTAGGGTACAACCAGATAAAGATGGACCCTAACGACATGGAGAAGACCACATTCATAACTATGTGGGGTACTTTTTGTTATCGAGTGATGCCGTTTGGGCTAAAAAACGCAGGGGCAACATACCAAAGAGCAATGGTGACTCTTTTCCACGACATGATTCATAAAGAAATAGAAGTATATGTGGACGACATGATTGCCAAATCCCGAATAGAGGAAGAGCACCTACAGAACTTGAGAAAACTATTCCAAAGACTACGGAATTACCAACTAAGGCTCAACCCTGTCAAGTGTACCTTCGCCGTTACTTCTGGAAAACTCTTAGGGTTCGTGGTAAGCAGAAGAGGGATTGAGATTGATCCAGATAAAGTGAAAGCCATCCAGGATCTCTCACCACCCCGCACTCAGAAGGAAGTTTGCGGTTTCCTGGGGAGATTGAATTATATCTCTCGTTTCATCTCCCAATTAACCGACCGATGCGCCCTGGTCTTTAGACTTCTTAGAAAGAATAATCTTGGTGTGTAGGACGAGGAATGTCAAAGAGCCCTAGAAAAGATCAAAAAGTACCTGACAAATGCTCCAATTTTAGTCGTACCAGTACCAGATCGACCATTAATTCTCTACCTGACAGTTTTTGAGAATTCAATGGGATGCGTATTGGGGCAACACAATGAGTCAAGAAAAAAGGAGCAAGCCATCTATTACCTAAGTAGGAAATTCAATGACTACAAAACGCGGTACCCGCCAGTGCAGAAGTTGTGTTGCGCTCTAGTTTGGGCTACCAAGCGGCTTAGACAGTACATGTTTTACCACACTACTTGGTTGATATCCAAGCTAGACCCATTGAAGTTCTTAATGGAAGCGCCAGCACTAACAGGAAGGATGGCCCAATGGCAGATGCTCTTATCCGAATTCGATATTGTATACATTAACCAGAAAGCCGTAAAAGGGAGTGTCGTAGCAGATTTCCTAGCTAGTCGTGCTTCGGATGACTATGAGGCATTGAACTTCAATTTCCCAGACGAAGGCTTGATGTGCATTACAACCGAAGAAGAGGTTTCAGATGATAAATCATGGAAACTTTACTTCGATGGAGCCTCTAACGCTCTCGGACATGGGATAGGAGCAGTGCTAATTTCTCCTGAGGACGTCTATTATCCTTTCACCAGCAGATTGGAATTCTTCTGCACAAACAATATAGCTGAATACGAAGCTTGCGTTATGGGACTGAACTCAGCTATTGAGAGAAAGGTTAAGGAACTTCGAGTGTTCGGAGATTCATCCTTAGTAATTTACCAATTGCGCGGGGAATGGGAAACCAGGGACCCGAATTTGGTCAAATATTACGAATTGATCCAAGAGCTCACCAAAGGGTTCGAAAAGGTCAGCTTCAATTACCTGCCCCGAGAAGAAAATCAGATGGCAGACGCCTTGGCAACCTTGGCCTCCATGTTTAAAACAAACACCGGGGCAGAAATGAAACTCATTGAGATGCGGACGTTTGAAAGGCCTGCTCATTGTTGTAATGTACAGGACGAGATTGATGGAAACCCATGGTACTATGACATCTTGCAATATGTCAAGCTTCGAAAGTATCTAGAAGGGGCAAACGACAATGACAGAAAGACACTCAGAAAAATGGCAACAAGATATGTCCTAGATGGGGAGATCCTATATAGGAGAAGTCATGATCAGACTTTGTTGAGATGTGTGGATGCCCGGGAGGCGAAGGAGATTTTAGCCGAAGTACATGACGGGCTCTGTGGAACGCACGCCAACGGGCTGTCTATAGCTCGGAAAATTATGAGATATGGTTATTTCTGGTTGACCATGGAGGGAGATTGCACCGACTACGCCAGAAAATGCCATAAATGCCAAACCTACTCTGACAAAATTCACGCACCACCATCACCTTTACACACCATGAATTCTCCGTGGCCTTTCGCGGCATGGGGCATGGACGTCATCGGGCAGATTCATCCGAAAGCTTCCAATGGACACCATTTCATTCTGGTCGCTATAGACTACTTCACTAAATGGGTAGAGGCAGCGTCTTACGCCAACATCACAAGGACTACAGTATGTAAGTTCTTAAAGAAGGAGATTATTTGTCGATACGGGTTGCCAGAAAGGATCATCACCGACAACGCTTCCAATCTGAATAACAAAATGATGACGGACGTGTGCACTCAATTCAAGACAACACACCATAATTCCACAGTCTATCGCCCTAAAATGAATGGGGCAGTGGAAGCAGCAAACAAGAACATAAAGAAGATCATAGCAAAGACGACGGATACCTACAGGGATTGGCATGAGAAGTTGTCGTTCGCCCTTTTTGCCTATAGGACGTCCATTCGCACATCGACAGGGGCAACACCCTACTCCTTGGTGTATGGTACCGAAGCAGTACTCCCCATTGAGGTAGAGATCCCGTCTCTCTGGGTCTTAAACGAAGTAAAATTGGAAGAAGCTGAATGGGTGCAGGCTAGACTCGACCAGCTAAATCTCATTGATAAAAAGAGACTAAAGGCCATTTGTCATGGCCAGATGTACCAAAAGCGGATGATGCATGCATACAACAAAAAGGTGCGCCCAAGAGAATTCAAATAAGGGGATTTGGTGCTCAAGAAAATCCTCCCTATCCAGAAAGATTCTCGAGAAAAGTGGATGCCCAACTGGGAAGGACCGTACGTCGTAAAAAAGGCCTTCTCAGGAGGAGCCTTGATCCTAACAAAAATGGATGGAGACGAGCTGAAGAACCCTGTAAATTCTGATACCGTTAAGAAATACTATCTTTGAAAAAAAATAAAAAAAATAAAAAAGAGAACAAAAATGGAGAGCTTAGGGCGAAAACCTGAAACCGGGCGTCTTGAAGCAAAAAGAGGACCCTAGGTGAAAACCCGTAAAGGGCGGCTCGGGTAAATTGAAAAGTTGAATATCCGAAGAGAAGAGTATCCCCATGAACATCGTGAAGAGGAGGCTTCAGGCAAAAAAATTCTACACCGGTTGGCAGGATCATGTATCATTCATATCGAAGATAATGAGGGATCTTGTATTTCATACTTAACTTTTCTTCTTTCTCATGTGTGTCATACCTTTTTTAAGATATCCCAAGCCCTTAATCATAATAAAACCATTTTTTGAGCATCCATTCCTTGCCTTCTTGTTAATTTCAGTCAAATAAGTTAACATAGGCTTATAGTGAAACAAGAGATTTCGGAGCATTACTGTGATCTAACCTTAAAAATGCAGGTGATTAAAGAAAATGGTGTTAATTCCGCCCTCTAGCTCCCTACATAACGGCTGTTGATAGGAAAGGCGAAAAGCGTCAAACAACCGGATAGGATAACCAGTGGCGTACGTCCTGCCTATTCAAGGAAAGCATGTGAGATAACAAGAGAGATCTCTTGGGTGAAAACCCAGAAGGGCACCCTTCAAAAAAAACTCTCTAAAGTGAAAACCTGAAAGGGCACTTTAGAATTCCAAGTCGTAAATGGAGAAAAAGAAAGGTTGGAATGGTTGAACCTGACAGTGAAGTGGGGTATCGACGCCCGTGAAAAAGGAGAAAGTGAACAACGAGATCGAATAAGGACCAAAACAAGCTCACCAAGATATTGACACTCATGCATCATGAATAGTCAGACATCACTAGGATTAGGAGCATGTCAATTCATTTGTCATAGCATTTTGTTTTATCTTAGGCAGTATCGTGGATTCAAAGAGACATCGGTGGCCATCGTGGTGTGAATCCCAAATGTGTGAAGACAAAGTGGTTCTACATACAAAAGGCATATGTTTCCAAGCGCCTACAGAGAAAGGTTCTATATAGGAAGAATCCGCCGCTCGAGGAGGCTTGAAGCTGAAAGTTCTATATAGGAAGGACTTACAGCTCAGGTGAAGACTAGCGATTCTATATAGGAAGAACTCCCAATCGAAGAATTCACCCATGACACACAAGATTATATAGGAAATCCTGCTGTGTCGAAAGCGAAGAGTTCTATATAGGAAGAGCTTCGAGCTTCAATGTCTTAGAGTAAAAGATTCTATATAGGAAGAATCCGTAGCTCCAAGATTTCAGACGCCAAAAGTTCTATATAGGAAGGACCGACGGCTCCAAGGTGAAGACTAGCAGTTCTATATAGGAAGAACTCCCAGTCGAATGAATTCACCCATGACACACAAGGTTATATAGGAAATCTTGTTGTGTTTGAAAGTGAAGAGTCTTATATAAGAAAGGCTCCGAGCTTCACTGTCTTAGAGTGAAAGGTTCTATATAGGAAGAACCTATAGCTCTGGTATTTTAGACGCCAAAAGTTCTATATAGGAAGGACTGACGACTCCAGGGTTTGAAGACTAGCAGTTCTATATAGGAGGAACTCCCAGTCAGAAGAATCCATCAGTGGCGCAGAAGGTTTTATATAGGAGAAACCAGCGTTGAAGGCAAAGAGTTCTATATAGGAAGGACTCCTAGCTGTACTGTCTCGAAGTGAAAAGTTCTATATAGGAAAGACTCCAAACTCGAGGCTTCAGAGCGAAGGGTTCTATATAGGAAGAGCATGTAACTCCAAGATCGGAAGGTGACGAAGCTCTATATAGGAAGAACATACGAGCCTGAAGATTCAGCTAAGGAAGAGCGGAGATTTCCAAAAGAACACGTGTTTCCAAAGCTACAAACAGGGAAGTCTGATAAAAATGAGTGCTTATGAATCTTTGCTTTGTTCCCATTCCATGAGAACAAGCAAAGAGGGGCAACTGTAATCACTCATTTTTACCTGGTTTGTAAATACATATTAGTATAATTAATAGTATATTAGTGTTGCATGTATACATTGTATTATATGTTTATTATGTGCATGAGTGTTACTAATATATATATAAGGTGTGGTGTGTGCATGTATATTATAAACTATGTATGTATACGTATTAACGGTACGTGTGTCACGCATGTATCTATAGTTAGTACGAGCGTATTTGTTTAATGTGTGTAGATGTTATGTTAATTATGTGTATGATTATATGTACGTATGCTAGTATGTTATATTAATTAATTTTTGCATAAGTATATACGTTTGTATTATCGTATGTGTATTGTTGTTATACTATTAATATTATTATTGGGTTAATATATAAAATGAAATCCAAAAAATATATATTAAACCAAATAAATAAATTGCCAGTCCAAGTCCAATTACAAGTCTAATACTATTACAAGGCCCGGTTGGCCTAAACCCAAACTCTATTTAATTACAATTATTTTGTGTACAGATGACTATAGGCCGTTGGATCAAGATCTGATCCAACGGCCACGATCAAGCAAGGAACAAAATATCTCCCAGCCGCGTGCACTACACGTCTGGACGCTTCGAGTGCCACGCGCACGTGCGGTCCACGTGCAGACTCTTTGATATCCCACGCGTGTGTGAGCCCCACGCGCTCTGACCCCTCGACTGCTGAGCCACACGTGTCACGATCTGGAGCCGTTTCACCAATCGAGGCTTCATCTGGGCCGTTCGTCCCTCAAGCCAGCCCGACCGTTAGATCAGATCTGATCTAACGGCCGAAAACACGACAGAGCCCCCCCACCGCCACCATGCTTCACCATGCCAATCTTCAACCACCGCGCTCAGACATGTCAAAAAAGCAAGAAAAGAAATGTTATGTCAGTTAGCAGTCTAGATCTGAAAAAGAAATATTATATTACTTGTACCAACCAAAAGACAGGCATATATGTACGAAACAAACATTTTGTAACAGGAGGTGGTAATCGAAAGAGTCAAGGAGTTGTAATCGAAAAAGCAAAGTTGTAATCGAAAGAAAAAATACAAAAAAGTCAGTCTTCAGTGGTAATACTCTTCTCTTTTTTTCACTTTGTTGCATGCATACACAAAAAATACGTAGTAAAATAAAAAAAAAGATGCTTAGAAGTCGTACCATCGTCGTCGGTGGATTTCCCCTCATCAGTGATAAGCCTTTTCGGCTTTCCCAAGCCGAACATGGTGAACTGAAAGGAGTGGGAGACCCCTTTTTGGTTTCGTTTTGGGTTGAAAATAAAAAAAATGGGTTTTTATGTTTCGTATTTCTTAGATCTAGGCTGTATAAAGGCTTTTTCTTTGAATCCAAGTTAGGATCCGTGTCGAGGGTAAGGTAGGGGTTATTTTGGTATGTTTTTTGAGGCTCGCCGGCCCCAGTTAGCGGCGACCGGCGACGGAGAAGACGGCGGTCGCCGCCGGATTCTGGGTTCATCAGGGAAAGTTGAGAGAAAACGAGAGAGAGAGGGGCTTGTTATAAAACTGAAAAAATGAAGAAATGGGTGAAAATTTGGTCCCGGCTAAAAAATGGGGTATTTATAGGTGTTATTATTTCGTGAAATGGGGAAATTACGTAATAAATCCCCCCGCGTTTTTGATATTTTCACTTCTGTCTTGCCGCATGGTATATTTACAACTCTGGTCCCCCTTGTATTTCAAAATCTTGCAATCCAGTCCCTAAATTACACCGAAACAGTTTTTAAATGGTAAAATTACCCCTTTAACCATCCCACGTTTTTGAATTTTTCATTTCGGGTCTGCCCCTTGGTCCAATTACAGTTTTGATCCTTTTAGGTTCTGTCTATTTTGCATTTTCGTCCTTAAATTGCATATTATTATCCTTTAATTTCTGCCACTGATGTTTATTTCTTTTCATTTCAGTCTTGTTTCCATGTAAATATTCATGTTCGTATTATAATCGTATATGTTGATGTAGTCTTCTGCCTTATTATATATCCCTCGTATATACCTTGTATTTTTATGTTTACATGTATATGTGTGTTAAGTTTATGATGATTATGTATCTTTATGTATTTGTTTGGTTATTCGTATTACGCATATTATGTTCCAAATGGCTCATTACACAACATGTTTTGTATTTTTGTACGTATTGTATGTTTTCTTGGCTTTTAGGTTACATGCTAGTATATTTTCTTTTTATGTATGATATATTGCTTTATATGTGTTGAAATGTGTTTTATTTCTAATATGTATGTCTTCTTGAAATATATGTTTTTGTCTATACATGTATTTATTCCTGCCTTGTTATTGTGACATGTTAAATTTGCTTTTATCTATTATTAAGCTTGATGTATATGTGTGTTATAATTACGTATTTCATTTATGTTAGATTAGTATTATGTTATGTGAATATTTACTGTCTTTAAATTATCTGCCATGTTTTATATTTTTGCCACTAAGATTGCATATGATATATAAATTGTTAATGCGGTGCCCTTTTATCCGAAGCGTAAACGGGGCGATGATCGAGCGTAGTAATAGTGGTTGGGCGTTTACTCTCGGATAACGGGGCCCTTAAAATTTATTCGCAATTATAACCAAATTTTAAACTAATCGTCACTTTAATCCGAAAAGTCTAATATTAATGAAGCGGTAATTATTAAAGAACCAATTTTGGGCGGTGTGGGGGTGATAATCCTTCCCCATCCGTAACTGACTCCCGAACCCAACATTTTTGGAATCTCTGGTTTTATGGTGTCCGACCTACCTAAGTGGCCGGTGGCGACTCCAATTTTTTAAATGCGGTTTTTTTTAAAACCCCCACGGAATAAATATTTTATACAAAAAAAATCACCAACACCTTCGAAAACCACGTTTTTTAGCGATAAAAAGAGGACATCGCTACAACTAGGTACCAATTTTTGGGCGGTGTGAGGGTGCTAATCCTTCTCCATCCGAACTGACTCCCGGACCCGTCTTTTTTAAAAAGAATCTCTTTTTTCATTTTTGGTGTCCAGTCTACCTTTTAAAAAAAGATCGGTGGTGACTCCAGTCTTTTATTTTTTTTTCAAAACTGAACTTTTAAAACAGAAATTCCCCAATTTTCAAAACATTTTCAAAAAAACCCTAATCTTCAAAAATATACCTAAAAATTCCAAAAATTCAAAAATTTCAAAAAAAAAATTTTATTATTTCTTTTTAGCGATGTTCGAGGGGTCGCTACACCAAACACTCATTTTTTCATCAAAGATTGAAGCTAATGCTCTTGATTTAATTAACTATTGATTTCTAATATATTCTTAAATCTTGTTTTCCAAAATCTCATTGATTTACCTTTGTTTTCAAGAGTAAAACATTCAATTGAGAGGAAATTCATCAATTAGAGGTAAGATTCGTTCTTCTCCTCTAATGATTGGTTCTTTACAAAAACTCCCAAGTATTTGATCCTTGTTTAATGTTCTCTAATGAGTTTTGATGAGTTAATAGTAAATCAAGGTTTAATTGATGAGAACAAGAGATTTCCGTTTTGGAACTATTTTACTGGGTTCTTGATGAGTTATAATCATAATTTTGATGTTTTATAATGTTGATAAGTTGGTTTTAATATTGGAATCCCGAAGCTATATGAATCTCTAATTTTCTAGGTTGCTAGCTTTGTGTTTTTGAGGAGTTGTGGTGGCTAATTGAATGCTGGAGATATAAGGATGTTTGAAAAGTTTTTTTAGATGTTAATTGATGATAATTGAAGTGTTGAAACGTTTGATTATGGCTGGGTTAAGTTTGGAAGAGGTTTGTTGTTAATTTTTTGGAGTTGTAGAGTGGATTTGGGTTAAGAATGTTGAGGTTTTGAGTTATTGTGATGTTGATTGCATTTTGATGCAATGTACCTCTATTTTTGTGTGATTGAAAGCAGGGGAGTCTAAACCTCAAGCTTGAACGTGAGTTTTGAAAGATTTGAATGTGTTTTTGTCGCATCGGCAAGCGAGGTGTTGCGAGTCGGTGAGTGAAAACGTGTTTTCAACTTTGCAAAGGTTTGAAAGTTGTGTTTGGAAGTTTAGATTGAGCTTGAAATGTTGATCTAAGCTCGAAAGTAAGTAAAAGATGATTTCTTTCTCGAACTCGATTTTGGCGATAGTTTGATGCACTTGTTTATATGTTTTGGATTACTCATTGTTTATCCATATATATTGAGCATGGTTTAATGCTGGAAATTGGTCTTAAAATGATCTTAATGCATTTGGGAATAATACATGGTTTGTTAATGTTCATAAACATTGTTTAATGCAAAGGTTGATGCATTGGTTTAATGCAATGGTTTTTAATGCTGGAAATTGGTTTATATGTTTGATGCACTTGTTTATATGTTTTGGATTACTCACTATTTATCCATATATATTGAGCATGGTTTAATGCTAGAAATTGGTCTTAAAATGATCTTAATGCATTTGAGAATAATACACGGTTTGTTAATGTTCATAAACATTGTTTAATGCAATGGTAGATGCATAGTGAGTTGTTGATGTTGTAATGAATTATATTGGCAAGTGATGTTATGAAATGGTTTGAAAATGAAATTGGATATAGTTGGTCGGCCATAGGATTGATAGTGCGCTATCAAAAGACGTCTTGTATGTTGAGGGGTTAATACGGTGTAGCAAATACTTCATCTAAGTACCCTAACGGTTGAGGGGTTTATGAGTACCAAAGACTCCCGTTAGTGGATTAAATATCGTACCGATGAGTGGTGTTGAGGGGTTTATGAGTACCAAATACTCCACCCTGGGTGTCACAACGGTGGGGGGTTTATATGTACCGAATACTCCCATATGTGAACCTTGGGTTACCGGTAGATTGTTTGTTAAGTGTTTACGTTTTGGTAAATGAAACTTGGTAAATGATCACTTGAAAGCCAATATAATTGTTTATGTATCAAGAGATGGATTATGTTGTTTAATGTGATTTAAACATGCTTTACTCTTTAAGCTTTGCATTGGTAGTATGCATAGGAAAGCTTAAATTGAGGGTAGCAAATAGGGTTTTGCTGTGGGAATGAGTTATTAGTAAATCATGGTTTAATTGATGAGAACAAGAGATTTCCCTTTTGGATCTATTTTGATGGTTTCTTGATGAGTTATAATCATAATTTTGATGTTTTATAATGTTGATAAGTTGGTTTTAATATTGGAATCTGGAAGCTATATGAATCTCTAATTTTCTAGGTTGCTAGCTTTGTGTTTTTGAGGAGTTGTGGTGGCTAATTGAATGCTAGAGATATAATGATGTTTGAAAAGTGTTTTTAGACGTTAATTGATAATAATTGAAGTGTTGAAACGTTTGATTATGGCTGGGTTATGTTTGGAAGAGGTTTGTTGTTAATTTTTGGGAGTTGTAGAGTGGATTTGGGTTAAGGATGTTGAGGTTTTGATTTGATGTGATGTTGATTGCATTTTGATGCAATGTACCTCTATTTTTGTGTGATTAAAAGCATGGGAGTCTGAACCCCAAGCTTGAACGTGAGTTTCGAAAGATTTGAAGGTGTGTTTGTCGCATCGGCAAGCGAGACGTTGTGAGTCGGTGAGTGGAAACGTGTTTTCAACTTTGCAAAGGTTTGAAAGTTGTGTTTGGGAGTTTACATTGAGCTTGAAACGCTGATCTAAGCTCAAAAGTATATAAATGATGAATTCTCTCTCGAACTCGGTTTTGGCAATAGTTTGATGCACTTGTTTATAGTTTTGGATTACTCACTATTTATGTATATATATTGAGCATGGTTAATGCTGGAAATTGGTCTTAAAATGATCTTAATGGATTTGGGAATAATGCACGGTTTGTTAATGTTCATAAACATTTTTTAATGCAAAGGTTGATGTATTAGTTTAATGGTTATGGTAGATGCATATGAAAATAGTGAGTTGTTAATGTTGTAATGAATTATATTGGCAAGTGATGTTATAAAATGGTTTGAAAATGAAATTGGATATAGTTGGTCGGCCATACGATTGATAGTGTACTATAAAAAGGTATATTGGATGTTGAAGGGTTAATACGGTGTACCAAATACTCCATCTAAGTACCCTAAAGTCGAGGGGTTTATGAGTACCGAAGACACCCGTTAGTAGATTAACATCGTACCGATGAGTGGTGTTGAGAGGTTTATGAGTACCGAATACTACACCACGGGTGTCACAATGGTGGGGGGTTTATATGTACTGAATACTACCATGTGTGAACCTTGGGTTATCGGCATATTGCTTATTAAGTGTTGCAGGAACACTTGTTGAATCTGTATATCCGATGTTACGTTTTGGTAAATAGAACTTGGTAAATGATCACTTAAAGCCAATATAATTGTTTATGTATCATGAGATGGATTATGTTGTTTAATGTGATTTAAACATGTTTTACTATTTAAGCCTTGCATTGGTAGTATGCATGGGAACGCTTAAATTGAGGGTAGCAAATAGGGTTTTGTTGTGGGAATGAGTTAATAGTAAATCAAGGTTTAATTGATGAGAACAAGAGATTTCCTTTTTGGATCTGTTTTGTTGGGTTCTTGATGAGTTATAATCATAATTTTGATGTTTTATAATGTTGATAAGTTGGTTTTAATATTGGAATCCCGAAGCTATATGGATATCTAATTTTCTAGGTTGCTAGCTTTGTGTTTTTGAGGAGTTGTGGTGTCTAATTGAATGTTGGAGATATAAGGATGTTTGAAAGGTGTTTTTAGATGTTAATTGATGATAATTGAAGTGTTGAAATGTTTGATTATGGCTAGGTTAAGTTTGGAAGAGGTTTGTTGTTAATTTTTAGGAGTTGTGGAGTGGATTTGGGTTAAGGATGGATGTTGAGGCTTTGAGTCGTTGTGATGTTGATTGCATTTTGATGTGTTTTTGTGTGATTGAAAGTAGGGGAGTTTGAACCTCAAGCTTGAACTTGAGTTTCAAAATATTTGAAGGTGTGTTTGTCATATCGGCAAGCGAGGCATTGCGAGTCGGTGAGTGGAAATGTGTTTTCAACTTTGCAAAGGTTTGAAAGTTGTGTTTGGGAGTTTAGATTGAGCTTAAAATGCCGATCTAAGCTCGGAAGTAAGTAAATGATGAATTCTATCTCGAACTCGATTTTGGTGATAATTTGATGCACTTGTTTATATGTTTTGGATTACTCACTGTTTATGCATATATATTGAGCATGGTTTAATGCTAGAAATTGGCCTTAAAATGTTCTTAATGCATTGTAGAATAATGCACGGTTTTTTAATGTTCATAAACATTATTTAATGCAAAGGTTGATGCATTGGTGTAATGGTTATGGCAGATACATATGAAAACGGTGAGTTGTTGATGTTGTAATGAATTATATTAGCAAGTGATGTTATGAAATGATTTGAAAATGAAATCGGATATAGTTGGCCGGCCATAGGATTGATAGTGCACTATAAAATGGCGTCTTAGATGTTAAAGGGTTAATACGATGTACCAAATACTCCATCCAAGTACCCTAACGGTTGAAGGGTTTATGAGTACCGAAAACTCTCGTTAGTGGATTAACCATCGTACCGATGAGTGGTGTTGAGGGGTTTATGAGTACCGAATATTCCACCATGAGTGACACAACGGTGGGGGGTTTATATGTACCGAATACTCCCATGTGTAAACCGTGGGTTGCCGGTAGATTGTTTGTTAAGTGTTGCGGGAACACTTGTTGAATCCGTGTATCCGATGTTACGTTTTGGTAAATAAAACTTGGTAAGTGATCACTTGAAAGCCAATATAATTGTTTATGTATCATAAGATGGATTATGTTGTTTAATGTGATTTAAATATGTTTTACTCTTTAAGCCTTGCATTGGTAGTATGCATTGGAAAACTTAATTGAGGGTAGCAAATGGGGTTTTGCTGCGGGATCTATGATACATGTTGCATATGGTTTAATATGCTGTTTTAAAATGTTAAGTGCATGGTTTTGATAAGGCATGATAATGAGATAATGATTCAAGAGAGCTTTGAAATGTATTTTACAAATATTTTGTGAGATGGTTTTTAAATGCATTGATGATGGTTGTTGTTGAGTATTCCTCACTAAGCCTAGTGGGCTTACGCTCTCCTTTTCCATCAATGCAGAAAACTAAGGTTTGAGGCAGCAAAGAAGCGAGGAATGGAATCCCAAGACTCATACTCAAAGTATGGTTTGGTTATTAAAGAGTAGTAATAATGGCAATATGTCAATTATGGTTTTGGGAGGGTTATTGGAAGAACTCCCGGTTGTTGTAAGTTCTAATCACTGTTTTGGACTTGTATTGTGTGTTAAGTGTTTGAGACATGGATGGTTTGGTGATTTGAATGTGGTCTAGGAAGCATGCCTCTAGACTTGGTGTTTGAGTATGCTAGTTAAGCTAGGTTGGCTTATATGATTGTTACGTTGATTCTCAAGCATGTTATTGATGTTATCTGATGTTTAGATAAGTGTTAATGTTGTTTGGAGTGAGTCAAAGTGTCACGTGTTGGACCTAGAGGTCATTACAGGTCACCCCGTATCGGTATAGACCCCTTAGGTTTTGATACGCAGGGTCTCGTCCAGGCTCAAAGTGTTCAAAATTGCCTAGGCGTACCGATACGGCATATTGGTACGCATATAGAGAAAATAGTGCTCGTTTCGGTACACGGGTTACCGTATCGATACGATGTTTAGCTACTAGAATCCTGAGTTTTGAATTATACAAGCTCGTACCGATACACCTAGGGACCATATCGGTACGCCTTTGTCTCTTGTGTCGTATCAGAATGCTTGTGACTCGTATCGGTACACAGACTGCTATTTTAGTTGTATAAGCATCTGTAGTTTGAAATCATTGCAATTTGGTCCTTGTTTCATGAATTTGCAATTAAATGTATATGGTTGATTATTTTGGGCTGAGGTTTAATATGAAGGCATGTAACATGACTAATTGAGGATTGGTAAGTTTAAAATCATGTGAGTCCTTATAAAATTAGAAATTATGCTTTAGTCCTTGTATTGGGTTTTCGAGCAATTGGATGTCGAAATGACGCCCGATTGAGTTGTAATTTGAACCATGACTCGTATGAACACCTTAGAACCTAATAATGCATTTAGACAAGATAAAAGAAAAAATAGACCGTTTTAGTTGAATCTTTTTTGGGGTTTATTTCAGTAAACCCTAATGTAGCTCGCTCGATTCGGTCTTTCGGCTAGGCCAGGCTAAGGGGTTACATTTGGTGGTATTAAAGCCAGTTTTGCGAAAGTTGGGATGTTGTTGATGCTTGAAACATGATGTTTGCTATGCACAGTGATTGTTTACATGTACGTGTTTGAATTGTACCATGTTTGGGTACCTTGGGAACACATTGCCATATTACTATGTTTAAGAAATGATTTTGGTTTTAAATGGAAGTCTTGGATCCTTTCTTGAAGCTGGCCTGGTTGTTTTTGTTTTGTGTAATTATCATGCCTTAGAAACGTTTTAGACTATTCCACCAAGGAGAGAGTTGCGATCTATCGAAAATGCTGCTGCCGGAAGCAGGGAGTCGAGGGCGAGCTAATACACCCTAAGGATTTGCCGCCTCCTCTGTCTAATCCTCCTGAACGAGTAGAACAAGTACCCCTGCACCGCCTGGTCTTGTGTTTGGGGACATGACGCCTCTAGTTCAGGCGATGATAGGAACATTCCAGGTCGCGATGGATGGAGCTCACGTACCTATCCAGCACTTGCTGCTACTAATCTGGGTTTACCATTGGAGTGTTTGTGTAATCTAAAAGGGGATAAGTATAAAAGGTTGTCACCCGAAGCATCCGAGGAGTTGATGGCCAGTACAAAAAGGTATCTTAGTTCAACTGGGGTGTAATGATGACCGCAAGTTGGGATGTGTTGTTTCCCTGTTACAAGGGGATGCGTATAACTAGTGGACCACTGTAATCATGGGCATGGAACCCGCTGAAGTGGCGTAGGATTTTTTCCAGGCTGCCTTCAAAAAGAAATATTTGGATGTTAGATATTTGGATGACAAGAAATGAGAGTTTATGGCATTGGTTCAGGGCAGTATAACTATGTTTGAGTATGAGGTGCAGTTCGTACAGTTGAGTCAGTACGCACCTGAGTTGGTTCCAGATGATAGGTACTGTTGTGATTGTTTCTGATATGGTTTGGTGTAAGATGTCAAGATGTTCATGTTGGCCACTGAGTATACTGAGTTTGATGTTTTGGTATCTCAAACAAAGGATATAGAGCAGAGTCTGGGGTTGTCTCGTCGTGTAGAAGGTTCTAGCTTAAGAAAAAAGAGCTGCAGAGTATAGTTCTGGGGTGGCCAAGCTAAGAGGCACTGTGACCGGAGGTTTCGACCAGATGCGAGACGTGGTGGGGATGGTTCAGGACGAGGTTATAAGGGACAAGGTGCTCAGGTTCGAGCAGCGTATAATAGTTGTAGGTTATGGTTCTAGGGAACATTTGAGGCGAGATTGCCCGTGTTTGGCCAAAGAAGGGTAGGCTCCTGCAGTTGTGGCTGCAATTCTTGCTAGAGTTGTGGGTACAGAACATATGAGACGAGATTGTCCTTTGCTTACTAGAGGTAGGCAGGCATATACACCTGCTGCTACACCACCTAGGGGTTGTGGGCGCGGCCTGGTACCTTCTATTATAGGAAAGAGAGACAGAGAACTGTGGCGCACACAGTGGCAGTTCGACCGAAAGATGGTAGGCCAGCAAGGATCTATGCTCATCGCGAGGGAATAAATGACACAGACGTGATAGCATATACCTTTACCTTGCATCCTATGTCATTATTATCTTTGATAGATTCTGGTTCCACACATTCATATATATTGTATGAGCATGCGCTTTTGCTTAGTGTACCGGTAGAAATGCTTGATGTTGGTATGCAAGTGATGAGTTCTTTTGGAGAAATGGTCGTTACGAGAAAGTTGTATCGGAGGTGTCCTTTAATGGTTCAGGGTCACATGTTTATAGCTAGCCTGATAGAGTTGTCGTTTCATGGTTTTAACGTGATTTTGGGTATGGACTAGTTGTTCGAGCATCGAGATGTGGTTGATTTTGAGACCAACCGAGTTTCTTTGAGGCTTGCTGATGATTATGAGGTGGTGGTTGTAAGCGAAAATGTAAATTTCTTGTCTAATATGGTTTCGGCCATGGAAGTGCATAAGTTACTAGAAAATGGATATCGGGCGTATCTAGCGTATGTGATGAACCTGAATGTGAAAGAAGTGCGGACGAATGATATCCATATTGTTTGTGACTTTTCGGGTGTGTTTTCGAAAGAGTTGCCTAGTTTGCCACCAGGCGAGGAGGTAGAGTTTTACATCGAGACATATGTTAATTCAGCTTCAGTTTCAATTGCACCATATCGCATGGCACCAAAGGAGTTGAAAGAGTTGAAGATGCAACTTCAGGAGTTGCTAGATTAGGGTTTTATTCAGCCTAGTGTATCAACGTGGGGAGCCCCAGTGTTATTTGTGAAAAAGAATGATGGCACGTTGAGGATGTGTATAGACTATCGACAGTTGAATAAGTTGACGATTAAGAACAAGTATCCCTTGCCACGAATTAATGATCTGTTAGATCAATTTCGGGGAGCTACAGTGTTCTTCAAGATTGATTTGAGATCTGGATATTATCAGTTGAAAGTTAAGGATAAAGATGTGTTAAAGACTGTTTTTCGTATGAGGTATGGCCATTATAAGTTCTTGATGATGCCATTTAGGCTGACGAATGCGCCTGCAACATTCATGGATATGATGAACCGTGTGTTCCATGAATTTTTGGACCAATTTGTAGTAGTGTTCATCGATGATATCTTTGTGTACTCTCGTACTGAGGAGGATCATGATCGACACTTGAGGATTTTGTTGCAGACCTGGTTGATAATCAATTTTATGCTAATTTGAGTAAGTGTGAGTTTTGGATTAGGTACGTGGTTTTTCTTGGTCATGTGGTTTCAGTTGAGGGTATCCGGGTAGATCCTAAAAAGGTTGAGGCGGTTGTGAATTGGAAACAACCAAAGTCAGTGACGGAAGTCTATAGTTTTCTAGGCTTGACGGGTTATTACCGTCGTTTTGAGGATGGGTTTTTGAGAGTTGCTGCCCCATTGACTAAATTGTTGCAAAAAGATGAGTGGTTCATGTGGACAGAAGCGAGACATCAAGCTTTTGAGAAGTTGAAGGAAACTTTGACGCAAGCTCCAATCTTGATTCAGCCTGAGTTAGGGAATGAGTTTATGGTGTATAGTAACGTATCTTATGTTAGGTTAGGGTGTGTGTTGATACAAGATAAGAAGGTCGTGGCTTATGCATCGAGGTAGTTGAATGCACGAACACAACTACCCAACGCATGATCTGGAGCTCGCGGCGGTAGTGTTTGCGTTGAAAATTTAGAGGCATTACCTTTATGGTGAAAAATGTATTGTATAAACTAACCATAAGAGTTTGAAGTATTTGATGACTCAGAAAGAGTTAAATCTTTGTCAGCGTAGGTGGTTAGAGTTGTTGAAGGATTACGATCTAACCATTGAGTACCATCTGGGTAAAGCCAATGTGATGGTGGATGCTTTGAGTAGAAAGGCCGTTGTGGAGTTGAAAGCCATGTTTGCTAGGTTGAGTGTAACCCGTGATGGAGGGTTGTTGGCAGAATTGCAAGTGAAACCTTCATTGGCATAGTTGATTAAAGAAAATCAGCCGTATAATGAGGCGTTGGTACCTCATGTCAAGGATATCATGGATGGAAATCCTACAGATTTTCACTTTAATAGTGATGGGGTTTTGTGCTTTAAAGATTGGATTGTGGTGCCTAGTGACAAGGAGTTGAGGCGTATGATTTTGACCGAGGCACATGATAGTCCTTTCGCTATGCATCCTGGTAGTTCCAAAATGTATCAGGGATTGAGGAAGGAGTACTATTGGGTGGGGTTGAAAAAGGACGTAGCTGATTTTGTTGCCATATGTGTGGTGTGTCAGCGAGTGAAAGCTGAACATCAGTTTCCTTTCGGGTTGCTGCAACCGTTGAAAATTCCAGAGTAGAAGTGGGAAAGGATCACCATAGATTTTTTGTTAGGGCTGCCTTTGACACCATCTAAAAAGGATTCCATTTGGGTGATTGTTGATCGGTTTACGAAGTGTGCACATATTTTTCCCATGCATACGATTTACTTGCTAGATAAGTTGGCAGATCTGTATGTTGCTGAAATTGTAAGGTTGCACGGGGTACCCAAGTCGCTTGTTTTAGATAGAGATCCACGGTTTACAGTGAGGTTTTGGAAGTGTTTGCACCGAGCTTTGGGCACTCGCTTAAATTCTAGTACATCATATCATCCTCAAACGGATGGCCAGTCTGAACGTATGATTTAGATCTTGGAAGATATGTTGAGATGTTTTATCGTTGAGCTCCAAGGAACTTGGGAAAGGCAGTTGCCTTTGGTGGAATTTGCTTATAATAACAGTTATCAGGTAAGTATAAAGATGGCACCGTATGAAGCCTTGTATGGTATGAGGTGTCGTACGCCCTTGTGTTGGGCTGAGGCTGGGGAAAAGTATGTTTCCATGCCTGATGTGTTGAAAGACACGGATGAGAATGTGAACATGATTTGTGACCGTTTAAAAGAGGCTTCAGATAGGCAAAAATCCTACGCGAATTTGAAGCGTAAAGAGGTTGAGTACGCTATTGGGGAAAAGTGTTCTTGAAAGTTCCGCCTTGGAAAAAGGTGATGAGTTTTGGACGTAAAGAAAAGTTGAGCCCAAGGTTTATTAGACTGTATGAGGTGCTAGAATGCATTGGTCTGGTGGCTTATCGGTTGAAGTTACCTCTTGAATTGGAGAAGATTCATGATGTGTTTCATGTGTCCATGTTGCAGAGGTATCGCTCGGATCCGTCGCATGTTATGCCAGTTGAGGATGTTGAGTTACGACTGGATTTATCCTTTGATGAGGAACCAATGGAGATCCTTGATTTGAGTAGTAAAGTTTTTCGTGGCAAGACGATTGAACTTGTTAAAGTGTTGTGGCAACATCGGGGAGTTGAGGAGGCCACATATGAGAGTAAGTCAGACATGGTTGCTCAGTTTTTGCATCTATTTCTATCAGGTAAATTTTGAGGATGAAATTTCTTGAAGGGGGAGTTGTAACACCCTGGTTTTGGGCCTAAGAGTTTTCCTAGTGGTTTAGACGGTCTAGTGGACAGGGATTAGAGATTCGAGTCGGCTTCGGGATTAAAATCGGAACAAATAATTTTGGTGTGAGAAAAATACGGGAAAATATCTAAAAATCATTATTTAATATATGGATATTTTTGGTAAAGTCAATTTTGGAAATTGGACATTTTGGCTAGTGACCAAAATGTAAAGATTGAAAATTGTTTTTAGTGACTGTTTTGAAAAAAAGGATCAAAACTTAGAATCTTTAATGAGCTATTTGATCTAAATGTTTTTACCAGAATTTTCTCTCAATTTGGTTTATTTTAATGACTTTTAATTAAGGATTAAAGGGATTTAATTAATAAAAGAGTAGTTATTTTTCTAAAACCACTTTTGACGCAACTTTTTTTCTCTCAACTTCCTCTCAAATCTTCTTCAGCCAAACACTCACTTTTTCATCAAAGATTGAAGGTAATGCTCTTGATTTAGTTAAATATTGATTTCTAATAGATTCTTTAATCTTGTTTTCCAAAAATCTCATTGATTTTCCTTTGTTTTCAAGAGTAAAACATCCAATTAAGAGGAAATTCATCCATTAGGGGTAATGTTCGTTCTCCTCCTCTAATGATTGGTTCTTTACTGAAATTTCCAAGTATTTGATCATTGTTTAATGTTTTCTAATGAGTTTTGATGAGTTAATTATGGAAATTTAGTAAATCAAGGTTTAATTGATGAAAATAAGATATTTTTGTTTTGGATCTGTTTCGTTGGGTTCTTGATGAGTTATAATCATAATTTTTATGTTTTATAATGTTGATAATTTGGTTTTAATATCGGAACCCCAAAGCTATATGAATCTCTAATTTTCTAGGTTGTTAGCTTTATGTTTTTGAGGAGTTGTGGTGGTTAATTGAATGCTGGAGATATAAGGATGTTTGAAAAGTGTTTTTAGATGTTAATCGATGATAATTGAAGTGTTGAAACGTTTGATTATGGCTGGGTTACATTTGGAAGAGATTTGTTGTTAATTTTTTAGAGTTGTGTAGTGGATTTGGGTTAAGGATGTTGAGGTTTTGAGTTGTTGTGATGTTGATTGCATTTTGATGCAATGTATCTCTATTTTTGTGTGATTGAAAGCATGAGAGTCTGAACCTCAAGCTTGAACGTGAGTTCCGGAAGCTTTGGAGGTGTGTCTGTTGCATCGGCAAGCGAGGCGTTGCGAGTCGGTAAGTGGAAATATGTTTTCAACTTTGCAAAGGTGTGAAAGTTATGTTTGGGAGTTTAGATTGAGCTTGAAACGCTAATCTAAGCTCGGAAGTAAGTAAAGGGTGAATTCTCTCTCGAACTTAGTTTTGGCCATAGTTTGATGCACTTATTTATATGTTTTGGATTACTCACTGTTTATGCATATATATTGAGCATGGTTTAATGCTGGAAATTGGTCTTGAAATGATGTTAATGCATTTGGGAATAATGCACGATTTGTTAATGTTCATAACCATTGTTTAATGCAAAGGTTGATGCATTGGTTTAATGGTTATGGTAGATACATATGAAAACAGTGAGTTGTAATGTTGTAATGAATTATATCGGCAAACGATGTTATGAAATGGTTTGAAAATGAAATCGGATATAGTTGGCCGACCATAGGATTGATAGTACACTATAAAAAGGTGCCTTAGATGTTGAGGGGTTAATATGGTGTACTGAATACTCCATTCAAGTACCCTAACAGTCGAGGGGTTTATGAGTACCGAAGACTCCCGTTAGTGGATTAAACATCGTACCGATGAGTGGTGTTGAGGGCTTTATGAGTACCGAATACTCCACCATGGATGTCACAATGGTGGAGGGGTTTATATGCACCGAATACTCATGTGTGTGAACCTTGGGTAACCGGTAGATTGTTTGTTAAGTGCTGCGGGAACACTTGTTGAATCCGTGTATCCGATGTTACATTTTGGTAAATGGAACTTGGTAAATGATCACTTGAAAGCCAATATAATTGTTTATGTATTATGAGATGGATTATGTTGTTTAATGTGATTTAAACATGTTTCTCTTTAAGCCTTGCATTAGTAGTATGCATGGGAAAGCTTAAATTGAGGGTAGAAAATGGGGTTTTGTTGTGGGATCTATGATACATGTTGAATATGGTTTAATACGCTATTTTGAAATGTTAAGTGCATGGTATTGATAAGGCATGATAATGAGATGATGATTCAAGAGAGCTTTGAAATATATTTTACAAATGTTTTGTGAGATGGTTTTTAAATCCATTGATGATGGTTGTTGTTGAGCATTCCTCACTAAACCTAGTGTGCTTACGCTCTCTTTTTCCATCAATGCAGAAAACTAAGGTTTGAGGCAGAAAAAAAGAGAGGAAGGGAATCCCAAGACTTGAACTCAAAGTATGGTTTGGTTATTAAAGAGTAATAATAATGGCAATGTGTCAATTGAGGTTTTGGGAGGGTTATTGGAAGAACTCCTTGTTGCAAGTTTTAATTACTGTTTTGGACTTGTAATGTGTGTTAAGTGTTTGAGACATGGATGGTTTGGTGATTTGAATGTGGTCTAGGAAGCATGCCTCTAGACTTGGTGTTTGAGTATGCTAGTTGAGCTAGGTTGGCTTATATGATTGTTACGTTGATGCATAAGCATGTTATTGGTGTTATATGATGTTTAGATAAGTGTTAATGTTGTTTAGAGTGGGCCAAAGTGTCATATGTTGGACCTATAGGTCATTACAGGTAGCCATTTACTGGTACAGACCCCTCAGGTTTTGGTAAGCGGGGACTCGTCCAGGCTTAAAGTGTTTAAAATTGCCTAGGCGTACCGATACGCCTTGTAACCGTATCGGTACGCATAGAGAGAAAACAATGCTCATTTCGGTACACAGGTTACCGTATCAATACGGTGTTTAGCTACTGAAATTCTGATTTTCGAATTATACAAGCTCGTACGATTGCCTAGGGTCCGTATCGGTACGCCCTTGTCTCTTGTGTCGTATCGAAATGCTTGTGACCCGTACCGGTACGCAGACCTTTATTTTAATTGTATAAGCATCTATAGTTTGAAATCTTTGCAATTTGGTCCATGTTTCATGAATGTGCAATTAAATGTATATGGATGATTATTTTGGGCTGAGGTTTAACATGAAGGCATGTAACATGACTAATTGAGGATTGGTAACTTTAAAATCATGTGAGTCCTTATAAAATTGGAAATTATGCTTTAGTTCTTGTATTGGGTTTTCGAGTAATTGGATGTCGAAATGACGCTCGATTAAGTTGTAATTTGAACCATGACTCATATGAACACCTTAGGACCTAATAATGCATTTAGACAAGACAAAAGAAAAAATATACCGTTTTAGTTGAATCTTTTCGGGGTTTATTTTGGTAAACCCTAATATAGCTCGCTCGGTTCGGTCTTTCGGCTAGGCCGGGCTAAGGGGGTTACAATTCTGTTGGAGGGTGGTACGTTCTGAATTTGAGTGATGGCTGCCAAGTTTGAGTGTCTTTTTCGATTCAGTTTTCCGTATGCTGATGGGTCCTTTTTCTTACTTGAGTTCCTTGTTTTCACTTTTTATATAACGCTGTAATTATTTTCTATTCTCACAATTCTGCTTCGTTCTTACATAATGGTAGGCTTCCTCCCTCCGACTGGGGTTTACAAGTTCCAGATTTTGTATGCTTTCAGCTGAAGATTTTAAGGGGTTGCTGTCGTAGTGCTTTGGTTAACTTTCGTTACATGTATGCACTCTTTCTCAGTCATTCATCCTCTAATATATTCTTATTATTGTCTAAGTTACTTTAGTGCGATATGGGTACACTTCTCCATGGTTTCTAGTCTACTCTGAATGTTGGCTAGCTAGTTGCTTCTATCTTGGAAAATAGAGGGGTTTTCTTCCACTTCTTTTTGGCTTTTTCTCTTATTTCCATATTTCTCCATGATTTCTCCTACTGAGGATCGTTTTCTGTTGCTTTTTGAGAATCAAAATGAAGTAATGAAGAGTCCACGCTCACTGCTCCAATTGTTGATTGCCAAAATGGACAGGAACCGGGGATGGTGGTTCGACAGTGGTTGAGATGGTCGTTCGGGGCTGGAGCCTATGTATTGCTCTTATCCCTTCTGGATAATGGTGTATGGGATAGATGATCTTGCCCTTTTTGTTGCATGTCCTATTTTATACTACTCGGACATGTGTCACGATTTGGTTGTCGTGGCCTGTTGATTGGACTGGCTATGACTTGACGCCCTAGGTTCGCTTCGTCATCCATAGCGGGCACATATTGTAGCCACGTGATTACTGGATGGGACGCAATGTTGCGCGTAGTCTTACCTGTTCGCCATAGATTGCGAAGGGTATCGTACAATTCGCAAGCGATTCTGTGCGTTGTGTTCCGCTTGCGTTGTTACGTTCATCACTTGACGTCCCTCGTGTTATGCTGTCCATAGTCTTATTCATTATGGCCTTGACACGTGGCGGTAGGTGTTTGTAGGTGCTAACAAATATCAATAGAGAGAACTTGAAAATTTTGAGATTTTAGGTACGAATCATATCATATTTGAATTTGGTCTAGAATGCATCAATATAATTATCACATTAAACAATTTTAACCCGATTTTGTGATATGTGGTGAGCGTACATATTCTAGTTTTGTATAAAAAGCATGGATTATACATTTTTATGGATTTAGTCCCTTTATTGTAATTTGATTTTTTTCTTCCCTTTATTGTAATTTGATTTTTTTCTTCTTTTTGATATGTACATTTTTAATTGAGAGTATGATTTTTCAATAATTTTGTCAAATAACTTTATTTTTTAACAAAAAATATGTGAAGATACGACATATATATCTCAACATTTTTGTATAGTTAAGTTTTTTTTTCCTGAACATTTTCAAAGAGGGTAAATTTATATTTTTGATACTTTAACTTAGCTTTCAAAGTTCGATTTGATTCTTAATCTTTTTTTGTTCAACCAGGTACCTGAGCTTCAAGGTTTAATTTGGTATTTTTTTATCCAATTAAATATGTGAATTTGGTTATATAGTCCAAATTGGTTCAAAAAAGTCGTTTACCATAAATATCAATATGAACTATGAAGCTAAGTCCATGAACTAATTTAACCAAGAATTCATGTTCAAGTACTAATTGAAAGAGAAGCCAAGTTTAAGTAGCTAATCAAAATTAATATCAAATTAGTACGTAAATAAAACCCTTAAATATTAAATTGAACTTTAAAGTCATACTCAAATACCAAAATACATACATCTATTCTTAAAAATCAATGTGTTTATATTACATCACCACATACATTAAGAACAAAGGCTACATCAAATTAGCCGACGAAATTAATGAAAAAAATGACCTTAGAATTAAGAATACATATTTCGAAAAGTAGAAGATTTAAAAAACCTTTTTACCTTTTTCGAAAATAAAGAAAATTTAAAAAACCCGGCTGTTTTATCATTTATGAATTTGGAAAGAACGGAGCTCCGGGATGTGGCGGCGAAACCCATTTCAGGTAAAGATTTTGCTTCTTCTACTTTTTTTTTAAAGTTATCTTCTTTTAATTACCTTTCCTTTACTTAGTTCTTGACTGCTTGCTTGCTTTTAGGAAAATCCAGATTCTGATTTGAGCATTTCTGGTAAAATAATTTATCAAAATTATTTCCTCCTTTTTCCTGATGATGTATAGATTGGTTTATGAGTGATAATTTGGCAGAAGAGGAGGATTTCAGCGATGGTTTTGGGGAAATTTGTGTTTCATTAGGTGACCGTTTGGAAAAAGAGAAACAGGTCAGCATTTGCTGCTTTGTGTGAAGGTGGAATTTTCTATTTCCCCATTTGAATTTTGATCGTATAATTTTATGCATCTATAGGAAGGATTTCAACTTCAATCAAGATTGGAAACACTTAAAGGTATCTAATTTCCGTCAAGTTCTTCTAAATTTGAGTTTTTTACAGTAATTCTTTTCGTTAAGCTGTTTGATGTATTACTCAATTTGTTTTTCAAATTTTGTATTAGAAAACTGTGATAACAACTGTTCGAACAATCAAGAACACTCGAGTTCTTGTTTTGAAGAGGATGTTGAAGTGCCTGACTCTCCTGATGAGGGTGATTGCTTTCCGTCTCAGAGATTATGTAGACGAGTTTCCTGTGAAGAACTGGTCTCTGATAGTGAGGTAATAAGTGAAAATTCAGATAAGCTCGTGGATTATCTACCTGTCTAATGATGTTGCTTTACTTTGTGGTCATTGAGATTATGGCATTAGGCTTCTTTCTTTTTGTTGTCTGACTTATAATTAGGTTTGTTTGGACAGGAAGATGTTGTGCATTCAAAAACTTCCATTGTTTCTGGTGCTAAAAAATCCGATCATAGTTACAGAATTGAGGAGAGAGATGGGGGAAATGCGTGGTCTATGGTAACTAAAGAAGCTGAGGCACTAATCCATTCAGACAAAAATGCTTCAAGCTTTTCTTCTCATATTACTTGCTCAAAAGCTGATAAATTTTGTAGAGGTATTTATTCTTGCTCCTAAATTGACTTGCTTCCAATGCATTATCATTTCATTCTAAGTGTGGTTTCCAAAATATGCATTGTCCATCACATCATGTTCCCATTGTATGGATAGAAGGAAAAGAATTAGAGAACACTGACTTCCTGAAAGTAGGCAGAGAGCTTTTACAACCTTATCGAATTACCATATCATTATTTTAACTAGTAATATTCAATTATGTGCAAGTGATAGCATAGATTCACATAAGATATGCTTTTGCACCAAAAAAGTGTATGGAAACCATATGCGTATGGTAGTAGCTAGACCTTTCACTAACCAACCATCATTCTGGAATCTACCCATGCCGTGAGTTCAATTCCTAAACTCTTTCACATAACCAAGATACTATGGGGATTTATTTGGCCGTTGAAAGATGCCCCTTTTATTCTAATCCGGCAACCTGTTCTCATGCGTGCTTTTGTAGGTGCCAGAAGCAAAATGAAACCTAGATTTTCATTTGGCTTCCAACCACATGGAGGAGTTTCATGGCCCGCTATCTCAGATAGCAAAAATGATGTGTCAACTAAGGTTGGTGAAGTGCCCGGAAGATTGCAGGCCAGTGATCATGGAACCTTAGAGCATTCAATAGCTGAGGTTCTTGAAGATTTCAGTGGAGAAGAGGAAGACCAGTTAGAGATTGTTCCTGCTGATGTTGAAGCTCTTGGTCATGGATTTATTGGGCATTCAATGGCTGAACGTTTAGATGACCTTCAGGATAATCCCAGCCTACCAAGAGGGAATTTTAAAATGGTATTCCTCTTTTCTCATTATTGTTCTTGAGCCATAAGTTGTTGCTTAAATTTTTAATTTAAACATGTACTTCACAGCATAGCAGAGCAAAAGGAAAAAGGGTACAAGCTACTCTCAAAATGAGTATACGTTCACTTGGTGATAGAACCATTGAAAGTGAAGACCTATATGAGCCCTTCAATGGTGGATCATCAAGCGATGATGAGGTATATACATGCCTGCAGTTGTTTAGCCATTGCCTCTTACTTGAAATTATGAACTGAATGTATTTGCAACAAAATGCTTAAGCAGGCTGATTTCCGAAATCTAGAACTTGCTATTCCGGAGATAAAGAAGCATACTATTTCAGATAAGTTTCAGGAAGCCTTAGGTTCCACCTCCTTGAGTGCTGAAGGCACTTTTTTCCCTAGACTGGGAGCGTTCAGGTTAATAATATGGCTAGAATTATCCTATCATGTTCATGATAAATGTTGGAAATGTAAAATATATTCGAGTAATTTCTCCTCTCAAAATTTGCAGCACTGGACTATTCGGAAAGTTGCAGCGGGTCATACAGCAAGAAAAGGAGACAGATACCAAATTTATGACGAAGTTGCAGAATGGAGCTACCTCTAAAAGTAAAGCCTTGTTACTGTTCATCTAATCCTTTTATCAAATTTTGAAGGAAATTGACTTACAAGTATTCCATCACATTACGGATTAACAAAAAGAGGTTGTTTTTGTTTTTACACTTTGCTAATTCTTCTTTCTTCTCTTATTTCTCAGATGAAACAAGCAGCATTACCGTGAAAATTGTTTCAAGATATTTGGATGCGAAGCTGACAGTCTGTTATTGCTCTTTTGTCAAGACCACAGAGGTTTGAAATCATAGAGAAGTTTAAATTTGCTGGACTTCCCACTGCATTAGAACAAAAACTCTGAAACTGAAGTCATAGGTATCTGTTTGTGCAGGGATTTGTGCAACCAGAGAGCCCTGAAAGATTGGAGAATGAAGGACAAAAAGTAACTGTTATTTTCAATCAAAGAATATGCACCAATGTTGACCTAGAAATTGGAAACTTGATTTGCATTCACCCCCCATGGTATGGACATTGAATATTAAATCTAAATCTTATCACAAGGTCAATTCTTAAGATAAAACTGATGTTTGTATAGTTGATAGTATTCACAAGATACATGCCTTGGCCTTGGTTGTTATCTATGAAGTGCTTAAACATATTATCCTAGCAGAAGTATGTCACTTTTTATCCGACTGACACTATACTGCATAAAGACCTAAGCTCCTTACTTTTTGAGCTTGTCAGAATTTTTTTATTCATTACTTATTCAACATATATGATTCAATTATATGAATTTGATCATTTTCTATGACAGGATGGAAGTTGATGTCACGGGTATCGGTGAGAAAGTCATTTTATCGACATATTTCTTTGACATCTCAGTCTAACTAATTTGTGCATGTCTTGGGAAGAAGTGGCTTTTACATCATTCGTTCGAGATCGGTTGAAGAGATCATAATAATTGTGTATACATAGTGAGATGTTTTTACAATCCAGCTATTTGATTTATTAATATAATTATATCGAATCATCTCTATCGTATTGATCTGGAATAATGTCTCTATGCGAATAGAGTATGAAATATGACGGTACAATTATTAAAATGTTAACTGTACAAATAACTGTGTCGGACAATGACAAGTTCCCGCTTGCACACAAGTACTTTAGCTCAGAGTGGACACTGGCTTGGTTCCGCCTGATTGAAGGTTCAACTCATAAACTAGTTGAGTCGACTCATCAGGATCATCTAAGAAATGATAACATTACACCTGGAACATGAGTTCTTTACTTGCAGTATGAACATATGTTATCTGCCAGAGACGCAGAAAGATAATCATACTTTGGAAGAAAGTAAATTAAGTGAAATAGTAATTATAAGGCAAGGCACTGAAAAGGTTCCCTGCAAGGAAACCAATGCTTTCAAATAGCTCATAAATCGTAAAATTTCAACTCCACATATGGTCATTAAATCTGAGCCCCTGCCAAGAGTCCCGAGTATCATGTTACACGCTCGTACGATACAAAGAATCCTTTACCTCGAAGAAATAATGTTGCACATAGTTGGCAGACTGCCGAATGAGACATGATTTCTTGACATGCACTGCAAACTCCAAAGACCACAGTTGATTGCCATATATGGTGAAGCCAACCTCAACCGGACAGGAACTCAGCCGAAGCAAAGCATACCTTTCCGTTTTAATGAAAATCAAAGGAAACGAGTAAGATCATTCTATTCACAGTGCTAATGCTTCATACACTTGTTCCTGGGATTCCCATTCCACAGAGCTAAAACCAAGGTCCTTCCTCAACCGCCTCTCTTTCATCAACGTTCTAACTTTCTCAGCATCACCCCATCTCCCCATATCTGAATACAAATTGGACAAAACAACATGGTAAGCGCTATTACCCGGCTCCAACTCCACGAGTTTCTTTGCCGCTATCTCACTCAATTCTAAATTCCCATGAGTTCTACAACCGACCAGCAATGATCCCCAAATGGACCTAGTAGGTTCGAAAGGCATTTCCTCGAGAAGTCTAAAAGCATCGTTTAGACATCCTGCCCTTGCCAAGAGATCAATCATACATGCATAATGTTTTACCCCAGGCAAAAATCCATATCTCCCTTCAACTAAGAACCTAAAGATTTGGCGGCCCGTATCAACCAAACCCGAATGACTACAAGCCGAAAGAACCCCAACTAAAGTTACACGATCAAATTTAAAACCTTCTTGTTCCATCCTATTAAACCACCAAACAGCCTGCTCACCAGTTTTAGTTAAAGCTAGGCCGTTAATAACGGCATTCCAGGTAAAATTATTCTTTTCTTCCATGCTATCAATCAAAGCAGTCCCAAGAATCACATCCAATTCCTATCCTTTTTTCATTACATAATCATGAACCCAAACCCCCATTTCTAAAGCACCGAAACTGCCACAGGCAGCCAATGCATTCACCATAGTTACCCTATTAGGCACCACACCCAGGCCGTCCCTGGGCCAAGGCAATAGGGGCGCCCGCCCAGGGCCCCACCCTGCCCAGGGCTCACGTCCAAGAAAATTAAAAGTATAAATTTTAGTTTTTATGGATGGATGAAAGAAAAAAGAACCCAATGATAAACATATATACATATAGCTGGATACGTTTTGAGGGCCCCAATAACAAGTATTAAAAAAAATTAAATCATAAGAGTATGCTCATATTAATAAATATTGGGAGAAAATCAGGCCCTAATAATAAGTATTAAAAACAATTCAATTTAAAGAGTATGCTCGTAATAATAAATATTAAAATTATTTTTTAATACTTGTTATTAGGGACCTATTTTTTCCACTATTTATTATTACGAGCATACTCTTAAAATTTATTTTTTTTGATACTTGTTATTATAGACGTACTCTTAAAATTTATTTATTTTTCAATACTTGATATTATAGACATGTATTTAAACAGGGGTATGTAACCGTAATAGAGATCGTTATATAGCGGTAGAACATCATCTAAAACCACAATACATGCAGCCGTTATATCCACAATAGTATATGTTATTAAAAATTTTCACAACTGCGATACCCGCGGTAATAAAAATAACATTTGTTATGTCTGCAACTGTGGTAAACGCAACATCATCGAATATACGATCGCAATCGTAATTTAAATCCTTAATTTAGAGCCTAATTTTTAAGTTCGCTCTCCGGTCACTAAAATAGGAACGGCCTGACGACACCCGCATACTGCATTTGCTCAAAAGCAATCAAAGCGTCATCATATTTCTCAGCATTTCTAAACCCCGTAATCAAAATAGTCCACGAAACGACATCTCTGTCACGCATTTCGTAGAACACTCGGAGACATAAACCCATTTCACCAGACGAAGCATAGAGATTCATCAGGGAATTCTGTACATAAATATCACGGGAATGACCCAGTTTTATGACATGGTCTGAACCATTTGTCCTTTGTGGAGCTCCTGTAAATCGGATAAGGACTTGAGAAGGAAAGGGAAGGTGTAGTTATTAGGGGAAAGTGAGGCGCTTTGCATGTGGGCGTATAAAGCAAAAGGGAGGTGTGGGGTTTTGGAGTGGGAGAAGGCTCTGAAGAGGGTATTGTACTGGAAGACATGAGAGGGTGGTTCTGAACAGAGGAGGGCGTGGACTTCGTTTAAAAGGCCTAAAGAGTTGCAGGAACCGATGAAATGCTGAGTTATGAAGGGGTTTTTGAGGATGTTTCGGTGAATGAATTGAGCTTGGATCTGACGGATGTGAGAAGGAGAAGTCGAGGCGTTTATCAAGTGAATGATTCGGCTTGTATACGACGACATGATTCAAACGGTGGCGTCGGGTTAATGTTTCTGTTTGGTGACCGAGAAAATTATAAAAATCATAAAGAAACCCTAACAAATTAATCGTTTGGGGAAATAAAAAACATTCCTAGAATTTTGATAGCGCAAGTATAAATTGCAGAAGTAATATTAGTTTAGGGGTTTAGTCCAGGAAATAAGATTGTATGGTATAAAATTTAAGATAAAGTATAAAAATAATTATTTGTTAAAAAAATAAAACGACAATCAAACTTTTAAATAATATAAAATGACAATTAAATTTTGATCATATTAGTTAAAATTAGAGTTATGAAGTATTTTTATAAATTTTGCCCAGTCAAATCCTTTAATTTAGATATTTGGTAAATAGAGGATTATAATAGCAGATTGAAGTGGAATTTCTTATTTTGAAAAGCTCATTTTATGAGCTTTTTGAGCTAGAAGTTTTGATAAAAAACTCGTAAAGATTATTTTATCTTGATAATTATAATTTTTTCTAAATAATATAAATTTGATTAACTAATAAAATTTTAAAAAACAATTTCATAAATAAAAAATTAATATATAAATTAATAAATACATATAAATTTAATAATTAATAAATTATATTCAAAATATAATTTTATAGATAAGAAATAAATATATATATCTAAATTTAATAATTATTAAAATTATATTAAAAGATAATTTTACAAATAAAAAATTTCATATATGCTCAATAATAATATTAAAATATTAATTTTTATAATCTAATTAATATTTATAGATACACAAGGTTAATGATTAATAAATTATTCAAACAAGTATCAAATATAATCATTTCTTATATGTCATTTTGTTTATTCAAATAATCAAACATTTATCAGCTATCAATTAATTTTACCAAAAACTTTTATACAATCAGCTAATGAATTTGCTACTCAAATCAGCTAATATAATCCCCTATCAGCTAATTGCCAAAAAATGCCTTTATATTTTGTAACAAAATGGTAAGTCGATCGTTAAAGACCGTTAATAAGGTAACCTTGTAATTATAAAAATTTGAATAATAATACATTTAGTCTTCTATATTTATAGATTCAATCAATTCAGTCCTAATTAAAAAATAATAAATTTATCCCATTTTCCTCCTCCATCATCTTCATCTTCTCAAACCATCATGGTGGCTCCTCCGAATCCCTACGAGATTCAAATTCGAATCATCTGCACATCTCTCTGTCACAGCGACATCACTTTCTAGAAATTGAAGGGACCTCCTGCTTGTTTCCCCAGAATTCTGGGCACGAGGCGGTCGGATGAGCTTGTTTTCTTCGTTGACCTTTCTTTTTCCTTTGTATTTTCCATTTTTCCTGCTATTTCTCAGCATCACATCAAAACAGTGACTTACATTTTTCTATTTTTTATGATTTAAATCATGTTAAGCAAATTCGTTTCGTTTAATACAAATTGGATGTTTTGTTTTAGCGTGTGTGAGAATGTAAACGAGGTAGCAGGAAGGGATTCCAACCTTCATGTCGGAATGTGGAGAGTGTGTCGATTGCCTTTCGAAACATAGCAATTTGTGTTCAAAATTCCCATTCAAGTTTCCATCCATGGATACGAGACCAGCAGATTCAGTGACCTTAAGGGGGAGACTTTATATCATTTCCTATTCGTTTCGAATTTCTCCGAGTACACGTTGGTCGATGTTTGTAATGTAGTCAAGATTGATCCTCCAGGCTCCAATCCCTCCAAATGAGGCTACAGGTAATGGTGATTTGATCTTGCTGGCATGAAGAGAACTACAACATCATTAATTGTTTTCTTGGTTTTTAAGGGAAAAACGGCAAATGTTGAGGTAGGATCGACAGTTGTCATCTTCGGGCTAGCGATATAATCTCAAGCGGAAGTTTCTCTCACAATCCGATATCCATATATGTTTTCAAGTTTGCAAAATTGACTCACACTTTGCTTTGTTTTCTAGGTTCCAAAGGAAGCAAAATAAATATGCATCATATATGTTTATCAAGATTCAATTCTGGGTATGGTTCAACTTTGGGATGGTTTGAGAAGATGAAGAGGAAAATAGGTTTAATTTATTATTTTTTAGTTAAGACTAAATTTATTGAATTTATAAATATAGAGGACTAGATGTGTTATTATTTACTTTTTTATAATTGCAACGTTATTCCGTTAACGATCTTTAAAGGCCGAGTTACCATTTTATTATAAAATATAAAGTTTAATTGTCATTTTGTAACATTTGAAAGTTTGGTTACCGTTTTATTTTTTTTTACAAAGTTCAGTAACTATTTTTGTACTTTATCTTAAAATTTAAAATCTATAATTGAAATTTAAGATTTAATGTTTAGGGTTTAATATCTAAGTATTTAAGGTTAAAATTTTCAGTTTTAAATTTTAGTTATAAGTTAAATAAGCTTGTGTAAAAAGATTTTACGCCGTCTATGTATAGGATAGTTGTCCATGTATATATGTAACATACTATTAAAGTTTTGCAATAAAGGAGAAGGCTGAATTTGAATTTTAAAATGAATCAATTATATGATAAGTACCTTCAAAAAAATTATATGATAAGCAATGAAAATTCTTATGAATAAATTATGCAAATAATTTTTATTATAGCGTGTTTTTATTATAAATTTTTATTAAAAATAATAAACTAATTTTAAGTTTAAAAATATAAAATCTATCTATAATGAAAATCAGATTATGTCGAAGAAAATGAGCATTAGTCCGTAGAGAATATATAGTGTAATGACATTTTTTGTTCTCGAATTTTAAAAAATTGTGTTATCCATTCTTAATTTTTTTTTTGTCTCTTTTGACCATCAAACTTCTAATTTTTTTATCAAATTGAATCTAATGCAAAAAAAAGTTATTGGTTTTCTAATAATATTCATTTTTGCAATTTTTATATTGCATTATATTTTTTCAATTTTTATAAAATTTACACTTTTAACAATTTATATATATATATTTACATTTCTATAGATTAATTCTATTTTAAATATTTTTAATTATTTTATTTCTTGGGTAAAATAACAACATAACTTACGTTGACATTAACAAAAGAATAAAATAATTTAGATCAACTAATTGTCCTAATGGTTAATGATGCTCATATTACCCCATTTTGTATGGGTTTGAGTCCCGATTTAAGAATATAATACCTCTCTATTTAATAAATAAAATAAAATAAAATAATTAATGTCATCTTAATAATACATTTTTTTTCGTCAATTCAAACAATTTGATAAAAAATAATTATATTAAATTTTTGTAAGTTTAAGGACAAAAAAATGGGAATATATACCACAATTCAACTATATTTGTACAATTGTTTAGGACCATAGCTGTCTCATTTCAGCATCAACTTCGTGAACTTATTTCTTTCTATGAAACAAGTGACTTTATCATTATTTTTAGTTTCTTTTTCATATTTGATGTGATTATTGCCCCTACTATCCACAAAGTTTTGTCATTTTCCAAAACATGGGAACATTAATGTTTAGGTGCTCCAAAAGGCAAATTCGAATCTTGTGGCATCTTAACACATGGCTAACATATTACATTGCAAAATGGAATAACCTTTGGATGTAAAATTACATTCTTTTTCAATTCTAAACTATCTATATGGATTATGTTCATGATGAAGTCCCTTTTAGAAAATTTTATATAAACATATTAAAAATAAAATTAACGTAACTTTAAAAGAACGTTGACGCCACTTTAAAAATAATTGACAAATAATCTAAATTTTCTGATCTTAAACACGATTGTATTCACATATTTTCATCCTAAAAATGGTTAATTTTCACTTTAAATAGTTATAAAGAATAATTTAATATTTCAATCACCCCTTTTCTGTATTTATTTATAATCCATATGCATATATGATTTACTCCATAAAAGGTATTTATAGATTTTATTTTTGCTTTCTTTTTTTCATGGTCAAGTTTTGGTTTAGGGTCCTTTTATTATGCTTAAAATTCAGATTTAGCCTTTTTTTAATTTGACATAATTTGATTTCTCAACTTTTATAATATCACGAGTCAATCCAAATAATTAATACAAATAATTATTTCAGTTAAAATGTTAACATAAAATTATCATTAGAAATTCATTTTAACATAAAAAAAAAAATCTGTGTTGGTATGATGCGTTTTAAAGGGATGTTTTAAAGAGATCCATTAATTGGCCTAATGGTTAAGGATGCTCATGTTGTCTAATTTTGTGTGAATCGAATTCCCATATGAGAATATAATATCTCTATTTAAATAAAATATATATATTTTTTAAAGAAGGAGAAAACTCCATCCTAGCACTTTAGTTGTAAGAGTTAACGTTGCTAAGTATTTGTAACTGTACTACTAATAATATTATAAAATGATCAGTTTATGTTAAATTAAAGTATTAAAATAAAGGAAAAAAACTTTTATACACTGGCCGTGTAAACTTTAGTTTACATGTACCTTTTAGTTTTAGGGGTTAGGTTTTTAGTTTAGGGGTTTAGGTTGTAGGGTTTAGAATTTAAGGTTAGTGTTTAGAATTTAGTGTATAGGGTTTAAGGTTTAGTTTTTAGGGTTAGGGTTAGGAATTTAGGATTTGGGTTTTTATAGTGTAAACACACAAGCTTGTGTAAAATTAATTTTACACAGACTGTGTATCAAAGTTTTACTCTAAAATAAAACCCTAAATTTATTTCAGGGATCAAAATTAAACTTTTTTTCAAAAAAAGTATTCCAATATAACCAATAACCAAATGACAAGTTTCAAAGATACACTACATAAAACTAACAAACCAATTGGTCTATTAGGATGATGCACTAAATCTCTTAAGCAAGGTTAGGATTTCGAATATGAAGTTGTGAATAAAACAAATTGGATTAATTGGATGACCTTCATAATGAACATTTGTAATATTCGATTCAAATTAACTAATAAATTAGATACAAGTGATTGTAAAACACTACACTACATAAAAGTTGATCCCAGTTGTCATTTGATACAGAAAGAGTGTGGGAATCTAATTCTATCCTATTGAAAGGAAATCATGGACCTACCACTCACAACCCATGGCATCTTTTTACCTTTGCTTTTGTTCTATATATACCCACATTTGTTCATTGGATAGTCCTAATATCTTACCCTAAACTCCCAAACCCAATATGAAGCCTCAAAGCCTCTCCGGTGATCGTAATAATTCTCTGATGGCGGAATCAAAGGGAACGATCAGAGAGAAGTTGAAGCAAGTATGCGAGGCGGCCATGGATGTTATGGCTAAGAATGGTGTTCAAAGAGTGCATAATACTAATAGGGTTCCGATCTCGAAAGAGATTGAGAGACGGAGCTCGAGCCACTACGCCGAAGAACCCATACGGATCATGATGTTCTTGGGTTCCTGGAGCCACACCTGAGCTTGGCTTTTGATGAGAATCTCTGCAGATCATCTGCAGGTGTTTGATGGAAATAGTGTAACTAAATATATACACAAAGGTGTTATTATGATTTTGTGAAAAGTTAGAGGGCTAAAATATGATCAAAAGTGTCATTTGCAGAAATAATTAAAGATAAAACTTCTGTTAATTATGATTATGATGATGATGACATGAAGTGCCTTTATATACACTGTTCATGACCTAAAATACTTTATGCAAATATCTTTGCCTTTTTTTTTCATATGATAAAGAATAGTGAAGAGGTTTTCTTAAAAAAAGAATAGTGAAGAGGGGAGAAAGGAATTTCAATGTGTTCGTGAACATTAAAAAAACATAATTTTTAAATAAAAGAACGCAAATATGATTTTAAATATTCATAAAGAAATCAAGTGTTTAGTGCATTGGTAAGGCACATTGCACTCTCAAGGAGGAAATGCGTGTTTAAACTTTGAAGACGACATTGTTGGGAGGGGCAACCTCACACTCCGAACATGAACCGTAAGACGGACATACATATTACAAAAAAAAATATTCTTAAAGAATACAAATTGAATAAATTAAAAAATAAATAAACAAATAAGAACATAGTTTTATCCCTTCAAGTTCTGTTCATTCATGAATAGACCAGTTAGCAAAAAATGCAGATGATGCATCTTTTATCTTGTTGGGTTCTGTTTTAAAGCTCAAACAGACCCAAAACTGAACTCAATCACAGTGGAACTAAACAATGTACCATGAATCTAGTAGCTGTAAAGTCCATGAGTAAAAAAGAAAAATGATATATATATATATATATTTGACACACTCAAAAATTTTCCGAATTTAATATAAAAGTTTAGATGGCTCAAATTGCTTTTTTGTTTATTTTCTTATTTTCAATTTGAAATTAAAGTTTTATTTCAAATTTAATTAAATTTTATTTCAAATCAAATTCGATTTCAATTTTATTTCTAAAATTAATTTTTATCTTCAAAATTAGATTTCGCAAATTCATTCATCCATCTTCAGATCCACGAGACTTATTGATATCCGAGCCAAGAAAAAACATGTAATTCTAAAGTTTTAGAAACATCGAGTTGTTTTTAAAATTTTAAATTCTGATTTAATTATCTTTTTAATGTATTATTATGTTTGCTAAATTTTGATACATAGACCGATAAATCATGGGTTAGGCGCGTTCAGGTCATAGTATCTCTGTAAGCAACTTTAATAATTCAGACGATTAAATAGTAGAATCCCTTTTTGTAGGAGATTTTAAAAATAAAAAGATGCTTTCATTTTTTAGGAGAACCAATGCTCCTACAAGCTGTATTTTCACCTAATTTCAAGATTTTGACCAATCCTCAAATAGAACCGTCAATGAACAAAAAATTAATTATAAAAATGCTTCTTAAAGAATTGATGAGTGAATTATTCCAATTATTCTGTAAATCAAATTTATAAAAAGACAACTTTTAAAAATTTTAATGCTTTTTGTAATACATTATTAAAATAAAAGAAAATAGTCTACTTATCTAAAAAAAATATCAAATATTCCACTTATTAAATGAAGCTATCGCTAAAAGACTTAGAGATCAAGGATAAAATATATTCACTTTAAATTTGTTCAAGTAGGAATCAAATTTCTTAGTGTAGAAGCCACTAAGAATACCTCAGTATTAGTAGTCTTAATAGACCAAAGACATATTATGCTTAATGACTTCTTATTAGGAACCATAGAAACAAACCTTTATACAAGGTCAATACATTTCAATTGTTACTCAAAATTTATGATTTTTTTGACTGATAAAAATATTTTAAAGCCATTAACCCTCCAAATTCATACTCATAATTATAAAATGCTTCCTAGGTCTGAAGTCTTAACTTTAGTTTATAGGTTGCATTATAAAACCATGTATTTTGTGATCAATACTAAAATTTTATTCCAAAGTCCAAAAATAAAAAAATCCTTTTAATAAAAACTGATACAAACACAACAATACCAAAAACTATTCAATGGCATGAAATTAACCTTCTTGATATATGAAAATTAGAAGGAGCCACACCCCTAGTTAAAAGAAATCCCGTTAAAAATATTTTTTAAGAAAAATTACCCAAAATAATACTAGTACATTTAAATTAATATTTAACATGCCAAATAGATGAACACCAAGACATTTTTTTGAAGTGGCAACTACAAGTACTGCCTTTCAAAGATTAAATATAAAAAAATCAAGTGTAAAAAAAAAAATAAGTTTAGGACAATTAGAGTCTCTGTCTCTTCTATCCCAACTACATTAAGAATCAATCTACAAGGAATAGATAATTTCTCAAATATAGTTCAATCATGTGAGGCAAATCGAGAGCCCAAAATTCACCAATTATATCTCCAACATATTTCTCCGCGATTAATAATAAAAAAATAAATATTTTACAAAAAATCCTTTAAAATCAATAAAGAATGTGTAGGAAACATTTTTATTCTCATAAAAACAAGCAACAAAGAGAAAATTATTTTAAAAATCCTTCAAGAATATTATAAGTTTATAGATATTCATAAAATTCATATAAAATTTTTAAATGGTTTGAAGATTTTTTTTAAATTCAATCAATACAATAAAAATTTATACAAAATGACAAGTTGAAAAAGGGGAGTTGAATCTCAACATCTCTTTAGTGGAAGTTTCTTACATCCACGAAAATATAAGGGTCCAACTCATCTCGCCATATCTGAATACAAATTTGACAAAACAACATACTAAGCGCTATTACCCGGCTCCAACTCCACGAGTTTCTTTGCCGCTATCTCACTCAATTCTAAATTCCCATGAGTTCTACAACCGACCAGCAATGATCCCCAAATGGACCTAGTAGGTTCGAAAGCATTTCCTCGAGAAGTCTAAAAGCATCGTTTAGACATCCTGCCCTTGCCAAGAGATCAATCATACATGCATAATGTTTTACCTCAGGCAAAAATCCATATCTCCCTTCAACTAAGAACCTAAAGATTTGGCGGCCCGTATCAACCAAACCCGAATGACTACAAGCCGAAAGAACCCCAACTAAAGTTACACGATCAAATTTAAAACCTTCTTGTTCCATCCTATTAAACCACCAAACAGCCTGCTCCCCTTTTTTAGTTAAAGCTAGGCCGTTAATAACGTCATTCCAGGTAAAATATAAGGATAAAAGTAAGTCCCTTAAGAATGAGAAATCCTGATGCATGAGAATAAATTTCTTCAAAAAATATTAAAATGAGTGTTGAACGAATTAATTACACCAATCTAAGTCTTCATACAATAGGCAAACAGTTAAATCATATTAAAAATTTAGTAGAAATTTATTCTAAAAAGGAAATAAAAGAAGAAAAAAGTTTTACAAAACCGATATTTACACCTTATAAAATTTCAAAAATTTACCCAAAAAAACATTTTTATCTGAAATAGAAGACATATTTAATAAATTAAAATCTGAGCTTATAGCCCCTTATACTCTCATACCAACCCAACATTCGGTAAATACTTTAAATAAATTTTGTCAATCTAATTCAGAACAATCGTCTGAGGAATATCATGATAACAAAATAAATTGAAGAAAATCTAAAATATTATTTTACCCAAAAATTACTGCACCTGATCTAAACACTGAAGACAAATCAGTTTTTCAAAATAAATATAACACCAATACTATCTATGAATGAAATATAGATGGTATATCTGAATATAATATTCTTAGCTTATTACAACAAATGACAATAGTATCAAATGTTTATAAAACTCAAAATTAAAATGGTTTAATTAATGATCAAGCTATTACAAATCTTTTGATTGTTGGATTCACTGACCAATTAAAAAATTGGTGGGATCATGCACTCACCAAAGAACAACAAGAAAAAATTTTAAAGGCTATTAAAAAAGATGATCAAAGAAGAACTATTTTAGATGAACATGGAAGAGAAATCCAAAATACAGTTGAAACTTTGATTTTTTCAATTTCTAAACATTTTATAGGTGACCCATCTCACCTCAAAGATAGAAATTTAAAATTATTATCAAATTTAAAATATAAAAAATTAATAGATTTTAAATGGTATAAAGATGTCTTAAATTAATGACCAGAGTCATGCAAAGATATGATAATCAATAATTTTTTTGAAAACAAATTTTTTTAGCATGAATTCCTAATTTATTATGTGAAAAAGTTAGAAATTAAATCAGAAAAAATTATAAAGGAATAACTTAGGGATGACAATGGGGTGGGGTGAGGCGATTTTTTTGACTGACTCAAATTCGACCCGAACATTAAGAGTTTATACATGACCTCGACCTGCCCCAACTTTTAGTCGTGTTCTACCTGTCTCGAATTTTAGAGTAAAAACCCGCCCCTGACCCAACCCGCCCCGAATCAATACCAAATTTTTAGATTTTTCCTCATTTTCCCACTTAATCTCAGATTTTTCTTTCAAACCAAACACCAAGCATCCAAATTTTAAGCAAATATAAAAACAACAACAAATAGTAAACAAAGTACCCATCATCCACTCAACAATATAAACACATATGCAAATTCGTTAATTATCAACAATGACAATAAAATTAAATTCAAGACAAAAATTCGTAAGTAAAAAAATTGAGAAAAATTAATATATTTTGATAATAAAATGTTAAGAAAAAAATCTTAGAACAAAATACTTCATCAACCTTTAAACAAAAAAATCAAAAATAAAATATAAAAAGCATCAAAATAAAATAAAAAATGACATATTTTCATAAATATGCAGTGAGTTTAAAATTTGAAAGAATTTTTGAGATGAAGAAAAAATTTACCGAAAAGAAAGAGTTAAAACTTCTTAACAATATATAAAACAAAAGAAATAGAAAGAAATTTGAAAAATAAAATTAAAAAAAGAAATTTGAAAAATAAAATTAAAAAAAAAAGAAATTTGAAGAAGAGGAGAACGGCTGGAGACTACAAATGTGAACGAAGAGAATTTTTTTTGAAAAGAAGCTACTAGTTTTATTAACGAGAAAATACTCAAAATTACAGTAAGGGTTTATAAACTATCGTTGTAAACTCAATACATAATTTGGACATTCTCCTAAAACTATCCTATTTAGATCAGACATGAGCCATATATGAAAAGGTTATAAACCTATCCAAATACTCGATCGAAAAATAGATACGAAACCTGACTGCATCAGCAAAACGAACCACAAAAGGGGGTGAAGCTATTGATAGACCACCGAGAAAACGCAAATTAGAGCCGAGCATCGTGAGAAATTCTTCACAAGCGCAAACCGCGTATCCAAATTTAAACCGAAGGTCCAGAGCAGGAAATATCAGCAGGATTACAAATAAGCGCAATCTTATCAGTCGTGGCGTCGTCAAATCCAACCCTGATAAAAATATAAAATAAAGAACGGCCAAAGCGACCGAAGGAGTAGAAGAAAACATGCCAAAAGACAGAGATAAACATGCCAATAGACAGAGTTAAACATGACAATAGACAGAGATAAACGTGCCATAAAGACAGAAAAACCGTGTCACAAAGACAGGATTATTTTATTAAAAACTAAAATAAAAAATAAAAATAGATCCGGTAGTCGACAACCGACAGTAAAATCGGTATCGCCGCGGGCTACAAAACAAAACTTGAGGCGCTAGGGGGAAGACTTGTCGAGCGGCTAAGAAAAAGAATAAGAAAAAGATGAAGAGCAGCTAGGGTTTCTTTCTGAACGAAGGGAACTTAAAACCCTAAAATAGTGTATGTATATATAATGAAATTTTTGTAAATATATTAAAAATATATATTAAGGTAATATTATCGGGAAGGGGCGGGACGAGAAACTTTCATCCTAAATTCGAACTCAACCCCCCTCGACTTAATTTTTTTAAAAAAAATTCGCCCCGAGCCCAAAATTTAAAAAGAAAAACTTGAACGGGGCGGGGCGGGGTAGAGCACATCGGATAGAGTCGGGTTCAGATAATTTTGTCATCCGTAAAATAACCTCTTATAAAAATTCACATATGGTGAATTAATTAGATTCACCCAAAAGGAAAGATAAAAGGTATATCAAGATTTAAAATTACAAAAACAATTTTAAAAAAGAGATATATCTGTAAAAAAAAAATAGGATTATTTTACCGATAATTCGATATCTAAAATGAACATTCTTTTTCAGAGAATTGTTGTCCCTCAAAACCAATAGAAAAAATGAAATAATATTTTAGAATATTATAAAAAATCAAAATACAAGAAATATAGAAAAGAAAAGAAGTAACAGGAACTCAAGTAATAAATTTGATAAATAATAAAATACTATAGATGTGGAAAAGCATGACATATTTTAAAATATTGTAGGATCAAAAGAAAAATTAATAATTTAAATATTGATGAAAATATTAAACAAAAAATTAATAAAATTCTTTTAGAAATTATATCTACTGACCAAGACACATTAACAAATTCAAAAGAATTATAAATTATTGGATTACACACAATATTAGAATATTTTAAAGAAGATAAAACTGTTATTAATATGTTAATAAAAGACCAAAAATTTATAATAGAAGTCATTGACAAAATTCAAGATTCAGAATTAAAAAAGAATATTTATTAAAGCTAAAAAATTTATTATAAGATAAGCAAGAAAAAGAAAAAGAAATAATTCCTAATCTTTCTCAAATGTATAATTTACAAGACATAATTTTTAATAGATATGAAAAAATAAAACTTAAACAAGTTACTAATTTAGAACTACAAGCAAAAATAAAAGAAACTTTTATAATTAAAAAATGATCAACAAAAAATAAAAAAACATATATAAGAGATTTTTTTTTTTACAATCAGAAGAAAAAACAAAAAAGTATTTGATGGTTTCAACTGAAATTTCAATACAAAGATGTTTGATAAAAAGAAATTTATTAATAAACAATGAATTTTTTTTACAAACAATAGTTTTTTTTATACATGAGCAGATCAAAATTATATAAGAAAATGTATAATTCTACAAAATATTATGACAAAATTTATGAGTGTCTTAAAGCAGCAAATGGTAAAAAATTTAAAATCACTTATAAGATACTCAATGCAGAAATATGTAATAAAGAAATAAAATATCAAATATATTTTTTAATGGTCAAAGATATTGATGTTATTTTAAGAATACCTTTTATTTCTTTGTTTAAACCGTATACGTTAATAAGTCAATCAATTATTTTAAAAATATTAAATATCAAAATAGAATCTCTTATTATTGGGAAACCTAAAATAAGAAACTTTAATTTATTAAAATCTTTATCTATTCATAATAAATAAATTAATAATTTAATTAGTCATAAACAAAAAAACTCTCTTTTTTAAAAGAAAAAAACATTTTTAGGAGGTTAAAAGAACTACTACAACAAATAAAAATTCAAGAAAAAATAAACAGATAAAAAAGATAAATTAAATTAATTATATATTCTGATATTTTTAATTATTTTTGAAATAGAAAGAAATGTGAAGTAACATTACCATATGAAAATGATTTTGTTGAAAAACAAATTCTGACAAAGGTAAGGCCGATTTAAGTGAATAGAGAAATGAAAGAATTTTGTAAAAAAATATCTTCTTAATAAAAAATTAATTAGGAAAAGAAGTTCCTCTTGGAATTGTTCAGCTTTTTATATGATAAAAAATATAGAATTTGAAGGAGGAACACCCAGATTGATAATAAATTACAAACCTTTAAATCAAATTTTAAAATAGATAAGATATCTTATTTCTAACAAAAAAATTTATAAAAATTTTGTCATACTAATATTTTTTAAAATTTGATATGAAGTCTGGATTCTGACAAATTCAAATCAAAGAAAAAAATACAAAATAGTTTTATAATTCCATTTGGACAATACGAATAGAATGTCCTTTTGTATTAAAGAATGCTCCTTCTAAGTTTCAAAAAATTATGAATGATATTTTTAATCTAAATTCTCAATTTACAATTTTTTACATTGATGGTGTATTAATATTTTCAAAAAAAATTAAAAATAATTTAAACATTTATCAATTTTATCAAAATAATCATGAATAATGATTTAGTGGTTTATAAATTCAAAATAAGTTTGTTTCAAATTAAAATTAGATTTTTAGACCATTATATTATCCAAGAGACAATTACCCCAATAGAAATATACATAGAATTTGCTAAAAAAATTCAAACCAAGTACTTGATAAAATCTAGTTACAATTTTTTTTAAAAAAGCTTAAATTATGTCATAGACTTTTACCCTTGTCTTAATAAATTATGTAAACCTCTGTATGAAAGGCTCAAGAAAAATTTAAAATAATGGACTGACGCACATATCAATATCATGGTTCAAATTAAAAGATATATTTGTTAGGATGATCAATCGACAACGAATGGCCAAGAGGGGGTGGATTGGCAATTAAAAAATTGAAGGGAAGCAAATGGAAAAAGAAAAATTGAAGACACGAGAATTTATAGTGGTTCAAGCTTCTAACAAGCTCTACATCCACTACCTTAGCTCCCCACTAAGGATTTCAAACAATTCACTACTGAATTCTTCCCCTTTTCTAGGCTAAGGAGGCAACCGTTACAATGGATCAAAGCTTTCTACTCAAAGCTTGATCAAGGTTCACTCTTATACAAGAAGTGGTTTGCAAACATAGAAAAATTCTCTCAAAGGTGAATTTGTTTGCCCAATTACAAGTGTTCAAACCCCAAACTTGAATCTAAAGATTACAATGAAAATACACAAGTTGGGTACAAAAAATTTGACTCTAAAAGCTCAAAGTGGTGGATTTTGCTTGAATGCTTGAATGTTGTTCAATAGTTGTTGTATCAACTTTGGAGACTTGTATTTATACCCTCTAATTGAATTCTAACCGTTTGGGTGGTTGAGGTCATCAATAGAGCCGTTGGGGACCATTTTTCCCGCAATAAATGTTGTCTGGTGACCTACCGTATCGGTACACGAAGAGCTGTATCGGTACTTGTCAAAAGAAGAAAGAGTCGTTGTGCAATAGCGTATCCATATGCGTGAAGGCGTATCAAAACGAACAAAGAGTAAAACCAGGGGCGTATCGAAATGCGAGAGACCGTATCGAAACGATATAACGTATTTTTCAAAGGTGCATCAAAACAGCTAGGTCGTATTGGTATGAATTTTGCTCATTGGAATCTGAGAAAAAGTCTCGTGAAAAATGCATCGGTATACCTAAGGGGCGTATCGATACAGGTTAACTGAAAATTAAAGTTTGGTGATTCCAATAACTGACAAGGCAATGGTCATATTTTAAATACAAAGATTTTGAAGATCTCAATAGACCGTATCGATACGGTGGAGACCGTATCAGTATGCTTAAGCAATAACTTAAACCCAAATGAATGTCGTATCGAAATAGACGTATCTGTATCGATACGCATAACCTAAAACACAAGCCCAAATGAAGGCTGTATCAAAACGGTTTGCAAAAATAAATTCCAATAGTGAAAAACCGTATAGAAACACCTTAAGGTGTATTGATACGCCTGGGCATTTTTGTTAAGTTTGGTTTTGAAATACTTAGAAATGTTTTTGGGTTTAAGTCTTGTACTTAGAAAAACTTTTCATTATCATTTTGTGAGATTTTTGAATACTTAAAATTTTATTTTCTTTTACAATTTGGTCATTAAACAATTTGTTATATCAAAATCGAATATAGGTTTTACAATCTCCCCTTTTTGATATAACAAAACCAAATTAAATTTTTAAGTAATTTTGAAAAGTACTCCCCCTAATTTTATGACTAAAAGACTTTAAAAATTAGCTCAATTTCTTCTCCCTTTTTGTTAGATCAAAATCAATAGGATATAAAACTTAAGCAATAGATATAAACAAGAAAGTAACTCCAAGCATTTAAAGGAAACAACATAATCATTTAAACATAATTCAAAGCAACATAATCAAATCCAACTTAAGTCCTAAAAACATAAACCAAAAGAAATATCATCAAAGCATAGAAGTTCAAAATCATAAAGACATAGGTGCTTAAAACTAATCCTAATATGATATGATATGTAATATGCCTAAGGAGCATCTTCATCGTCTTCATATTCTTCTTCTTCATCTTCATCATTGGCAAGAGATTGACGTCACTCTCCATAAAAAGCGGTAAGAGAGATATGCATCGAATTTTGGCGATTCTCAATGGCAATTACTCTTTCCTCCAAAGATGTGAAACGTGTGTCAATTGCGGCAAACACAGAAGTCATGGTAGTATATAACGATGCAATACAAGTGCCCAATGATGTGAATTGCTCGTTGAGATAGGCCATGAGAGCATCATGAGAAGGTTAGGCTACCAAAACTTGAGGAACCGGAGCCGCTTGAGGAGCCACCACTGGATCGGGTTGAACACCACTAGGAAGATCGGCAAGATCATAGGAGTAATAAATTCCCATCTTGTGAAAGACAAAACTCAACGCGGTGCCATATGTGAAGGATGAAACAAGAGTTGTATGGCGGTGTTGCACAAGGAAAATGATTTTCGCAAACATAATTTGAGCAAGGTTTGGTCCCTTACACTCACAAAAAGCATCGGATCCAAAAGTCATCAACTTGATGGATCGTAGATAATTTTCCACCGGATGGACGAAACCACCAAGTGATCATGAGGTGAAGGATGCGATCATGAGCATCGAGCACGGTTACGGAGCCACCAAGGAAATGTCCCAAGGAATCCTCATCATCAATTCCCATATTCTCAAAACCCAAAAATTTTGCTAAAACGGATGAATCAATTTGAAACCTTTTACCCATAAGATAAGATTCGATAGCAACAACTTCAGATCTATTTTCATTATAAATACACCGGGCAGTGGAGTAGAAGATCAAAACAAGGTTTCAATATAAAATCCTGGGTATACTAAAAAATTGCGTAAATTTCCATTGTTGCATCAACTCAAGATATTTAAATTGAAATCTTTTGGAAGATAAAAAAGGGATTGAGGTAGTACGCTCACGGCAGATTTTAAAATTTTGATAATATCTAAAGCGATCCACGACATTTGGAAATCTTGGCTCATTAAAACAATTTTGGAAAATATGGGTAAGGTTGGGTCGATTACCAACATTTTCGGGATTTTGATTAGGAGGATTGGAATTAGAGGCCAAATCTTTTCTTTCTCATTTCTTAGGACCCATGATCTGAAATCAAAATCAAACCAAAAACAATGTATGCATAAATCAACACATTTAATCCAATAATTAGTCCACTAATCAAGGTTTTTTATAGTTTAAAAATCTATACAAATATAAAAAGAATTTTTGATAAAATAAAATTTGAAAAACAGTGTTGAATTTATATTCGAACAAAAAAAAATTTAGGTATGGAAAAGTTTTTACAAAATCTTTGAAAACAATGTTATGTACATTCTATAAATATAATTTTGAGTCAAAAATAGTATACATATGAACGAAAATTAAAGAAAATAAAGTTAGGGTTTATACCTTCAATAAGGATTATGGATGAATGAGAAGATAATGATGCACAAGCTTGATGATATAGCTAGGGTTTGATGAGAAATCCAAAAGCCTCATAAGATTTTAAGTTTTGTGTGAAAAAATAAAGAGACTTGAGAGGTTTTTATAGCCAAAAATGTTTCTAGGGTTTGAGATAAAAATGGGTCTTTGATTTAAAGTTGGAAACCCTTTTTTAATGCCCATAAAACTGTCCAACGGCTGCGCGTACCGATACGCCATGTGGCGTATCAAAACACAGTACCAAAATGGTTATTATCCGTTTCAATACGCGACCCTATATTGGTACGTTAAAACTGTACCGAAACACATTCAAGAATCTGTACCGATACGCGAAATACCGTATCGATACACTTGTGCCAGAAATATCATTTTTGGCAGCAAGTTGCTCAAAAATTCGAACTTAATCAAATCTATATCATGAAAATGATATGAGATCATTATGTATGAGCATAAAGCAATGCATACTCCCCCTAGCAACAAGCATAGATGCATATAAGAGCAAAACACATCAAATTCAAGCCAATTTTAAGACCAAAAAGCTCTAAGGCTCAAGAAAGACTAGTTAAACCTAACTCTCTCCTAAGAGACCAAAAATGCTCTTTATCTAATGGTTTGGTAAAGATATCCGCTATTTGATTTAAGGTGTCTACATATTCTAGAACAACATCATTTTTCAAGACATGATCTCTAATGAAATGATGTCTTATCTCTATGTGCTTGGTTCTAGAATGTTGAATGAGATTCTTAGTGAGACATATGGAACTAGTGTTGTCACACTTAAGAGGGATGGTACCTACATCAATTCCATAATCTAAAAGTTGTTGCTTCATCCAAAGAACTTGAGTACAACAACTTTCGGCCGATATGTATTCTGCTTTGGTGGTAGATAGTGCTACACTATTTTGTTTCATAGAGAATCAAGATATAAGCATACTACCTAGGAATTGATAAGTACCAGAGGTACTTTTTCTATCTATCTTACAACTTCCATAATATGTATCCGAATAAGCATGCAAATCAAAGGAGGAATCTCTAGGATACCAAAGGCCTAAACAATGTGTGTCTCTAAGGTATCTAAAGATTCTCTTAACGGTTATAAGGTGTGATTCTCTAGGACTAGCTTGAAATCTAGCATACAAGCAAACACTAAACATAATGTCGGGTCTACTTGCGGTAAGATAAAGCAAAGATCCAATCATAGAGCGATAAAGCTTTAAATCAACACACTTACCTCCTTCATCTTTGTCAAGCTTTGTAGAAGAGCTCATGGTGTGGCTTGAGGTTTCACATTCTCCAAGACAAACTTCTTGAGCATGTCTTTGATGTACTTTGCTTGATTGATGAAGATGCCATCCTTTCTTTGTTTGATTTAGAGTCCCAAGAAGAATGAGAGCTCCCCCATCATGCTCATTTCGAACTCACCTTGCATTAACTTAGCAAAATCTTGACAAAACAATTCATTAGTAGAACCAAAATTTATATCATCAACATAGATTTGAACTACTAAAATGTATTTACCATTTCTTTTAATAAAGAGTGTAGTATCCACATTTCTTTTGTTAAAACCTTTTTCAATTAAAAAACTTGATAAACTTTCATACCAAGCTCTAGGAGCTTGTTTCAAACCATATAAAGCTTTTGAAAGTTTAAAAACATGGTTTGGGTATTTTAGATCTTCAAAACTGGGTGGTTGTACTACATACACTTCTTCGTTAATAAAACCATTTAGAAAAGCACTTTTGAAATCCATTTGGAAAAACTTGAATTCATGATAACATGCAAATGCAAGAAGCAACCTAATAGCTTCTATTCTAGCTACGGGTGCATAGGTTTCATCAAAATCGACTCCTTCTTCTTAAGTGTAACTTTGAGCAACAAGTCTAGCCTTGTTTCTCACTATGTTACCACTCTCATCTAGTTTGTTTCTAAAAACCCATTTAGTTCCTATGGTAGACTTATTACTAGGCATATCAACTAATGTACATACTTGACTTCTCTCAAATCGATTTAAGTCCTCTTGCATAGCCGATATCCAATAATCATCTTTTAATGCTTCTTTGATATTTTTAGGCTCAATGCATGAAAGAAATGCAACATTGCAAGCATTTTTAAGAGAGACTCTAGTGGTTACCCCTTTGGATGGATCACCCAAAATCTCACCACCTTTGACATAGTTGAACTCCCTTGGGTAGCTCACTTCCTTTTCCTCTAGATTAATGTCCCTCAAAGCTTCTAGAGGTGGATCTTGTGCTTCTTCTTTTTTGGTTGGAACTTCATCCACCTTTGATGATTGCCCACCATCACTGGCTTCAAAGATTCCTACATCATCATCACCATCACAAGAATCCTTCATCGGAAGGAGGTTATCATCGAAAATCACATGTATAGACTCTTCAACAACCAAAGTTCTTTTAATAAATATACGATAGGCTTTAGAGTTTAAAGAATACCCTAAGAAAATAGCTTCATCACTTTTAGAATCAAATTTGCCCAAATTGCCTTTTCCATTGTTCAAAACAAAATATTTGCATCTAAATGGATGAAAATAGCTAACGTTAGGCTTTTTGGATTTTAAAATATCATAAGGAGATTTTTTAAATTGGCCTAATCATTACTCGGTTAACAATGTAACAAGCGGTATTAGTGGCTTTCGCCCAAAAATACTTTGGCAAATTGTTTTCACAAAGCATGATTCTAGTCATTTCTTCTAAAGTTTGATTTTTCCTCTCAACAACCCCATTTTGTTGAGGAGTGCGTGGAGCGGAAAAATTGTGGCTTATACCATTTGAGTTACAAAAATCCTCAAAACCTAAATTTTGAAATTCGGTATCGTGTTCACTTCTAATATGAGAAATAGATCGACCAACGTCATTTTGAGTAATTTCTAAAAATGTGATGAATTTTTCTAAAGCCTCATCCTTGGTACTTAAGAATAGAACCCAAGTGTACCTAGAGTAATCATATACTAAAACAAATGCATATGATTTTCCACCCAAACTCATAGTTCTAATAGGACCAAATAAAACTCTACTAGTTGAAACATCATTAATAGGTTTAAAAGAAACTCCTTTATGTTTGCCTTTTGCACAAGCATCACAAATTTTATCAAGAGAAAACTTAATTTTTGGCAAACCTCTTACTAGATCTTTTGAAACTAGTTTTTCTAAAACACTCATGCTTGCATGCCCTAGTTTTCTATGTCATAACCACGAGTCATGTTCATCTTTAGCAACAAAGCATACATTTGAAATATGAATGTCATCTAAATGCACCATGTAAATGTTTCCTATGAGATGACCAAAAAACACAATTTTGTGGGTTTCAATGTTTATAATTTTGCAACCATATAAATCAAAAATCACTACGAAACCTTTATCACAAAGTTGACTTATGCTTAACAAATTATGTTTAAGACCAATGACATATAAGGCATTTTCAATAAGTATGGAAGAGTGATTTCCAATGGAACCAATTCCTTCAATTTGGCCTTTGGAGTTGTCACCAAATATTAATAATCCTCATCTTTAGATTTAGTTCTAAGAATCTACTCTTATCTCCGGCCATATGTCTCGAGCATCTACTATCAAGGAACCATGAATTTGCACTTGAAGCTTTGGCCTTGTAGCAATGCTCCCCCTACAAACAAAGATTAGGTCTTGATTTTTGGTACCCAAATCATTTTGGGTCCATGAGTATTAGCTCCCAAAATCTTGGTTCCCTTGGGAATCCAAGAAGCAATAGCATGAATATCATTAGAAGCAATTAGGCCCTTAGGAACCCAAACACTTCTAATCTTTTTACCTCTAGGGGGCCTTTGGAAGCCTATTTGTTTGTAGACATCAAAGTTCCTTTTCACATAGTTGGATTTTAAAGATTGTCCTTTTTCACAACTAGATTTCCCAACTTTGTTTAAGGAAGCTTTGAGATCATTCACCTCCTTGTGGTAATGATCACGAAACTCGAAAAGAAGGTTGTTTAAATCAACATTTTCCTTTTCAAAGTACTTTTGATTTTCTTGTAAATCACAAACCTTCTTTTTAAGTTCTGAATTGGTTTTAGATAAGGAATCGTTTTTGTTTTTCAAATCTAGGATAATTTTCTTGTTTCTGAAAATTGATTCCTTATACTTTTCAACCAATTCGTCATACACCTCTTGTAACTCATCATAAGCTTCTTAAAGCTCATCGCAATTAAAATCAAAAGTGGATGAGTTAGAGGTTACCTTTGGATCTTCTTCAAGAGCCATGAGGCAAAGATTGACCAATTCTTGCTCCTCTTCATCGAATGATTCCTCATCACTCCAAGTAGCAACATGAGCCTTGAGTTTCTTCTTCTTCTTCTTCTTCCCAAGGCTCTTCTTTTTGAGTTGAGGACAATCGGTCTTTATATGCCCCAGCTTCTTGCACTCAAAGCATATGAGTTGATCCTTCTCCTCCTTGTTCTTGTTCTTGAAGTCTCCTCTTCGGTAGAACTTTCTTCCTCTATTGGAATTCATGAACCTTGTGAACCATTTTGCTAGCATATCCATCTCTTCATCTTTCTCCTCACTTGACTCACTCTCTTCAAGAAAAGCTTTGAGAGAAATTCCAAGTTTTTCTTCTCTACTTCCTTCTTCTTTACCTTCTTTTCTTCTATTTTCTTCTCTTTTTTCTTCCTTGCTTGATGATCTCATGAGTAAGAAGAAAACCCATAAGAGCATCGAGCTTCAAAGTTAAGTATTTTGCCTTAATGATAGCGGTCCTCTTTCTATCCCATGACTCGGGAAGAGAGTATATGAGCTTTCGAACAAGCTTGTCTTCGGGGATAATTTCTTCGAAGCCCTTGAGACCGTTGACGATGACGGAAAAGTGATCGAACATCTTGGTGACGCTCTCATCGGGCTCTATCTTGAAGTTCTAGTAACTTAAGTTGAGGAGTTAAATCTTGGTCTCCTTTAAATCGTTGGTGCCTTCATATGTGGTCTTGAGCTTGTCCCACACCTCTTTTGCACTTTTACACGAAGACATCTTCGATTAATCATCGGGTCCAGGTGCACAAAAGAGCATGTGCAAGGCCTTGTCATTTACTTGCAACTTCTTTCTTTCTTCATCGGCCATTTCTTGCTTTGCCTTGGGAACTTGCCTTTCTCCTTCTTGCTTCACCGGGATATATGGCCCTCTTCTATTACATCCCATAGGAGATAATCGTTGGATTTGATGAATAATCTCATTCGGTTCTTCCAATACAAATAGTTGTCTCCTTTGAAAAAATGTGGTCTGGTGACGGATTATGACTCATACATGTTGTTGCCGGAAGTAGATGTCATGGCTTGAGTGTCAGTTGATTGAATCACCTCTAAGATCCTCTCACGTGGATGTTAGTCCCTTAAATAAGCTAGGCTCTGATACCAATTGTTAGGACGATCAATCAACAATGAATGGCCAAGAGGGGGTGAATTGGCAATTAAAAAATTAAAGGAAAGCAAATGGAAAATGAAAAATAGAAGACACGAGAGTTTATTGTGGTTCAAGCTTCTAACAAGCTCTACATTCTACTACCCTAGCTCCCTACTAAGGATTTCAAACAATTCACTACTGAATTCTTCCCATTTTCTACGCTAAGGAGGCAACCGTTACAATGGATCAAAGCTTTCTACCCAAAGCTTGATCAAGGTTCACTCTTATACAAGAAGTGGTTTGCAAACACAAAAAAATCCTCTCAAAAGTGAATTTGTTTGCCCAATTACAAGTGCTCACAACCCCAAACTTGAATCTAAAGATTACAATGAAAATACACAAGTTAGGTACAAAAAAATTGACTCTAAAAGCTCAAAGTTGTTGGATTTTGCTTGAATGCTTGAATGTTGTTCAATGGATGGTCAATAGTTGTTGTAGCAACTTTGGAGACTTGTATTTATACCCTATCATGGAATTCTAAACATTTGGTGGCTGAGGTCATCAATAGAGCCGCTGGAGACCATTTTTCCCGCAATAAATATTGTCTGATGACCTATCGTATCGGTACGCGAAAAGCCACATCGATACCTGTCAATGAAGAAAGGGTCGTTGTGCAATAGTGTATCAATACGCGTGGAGGCATATCGAAATGAACAAAGAGTAAAATTAGGGGCGTATCAAAACGCGAGAGACCGTATCGAAATGGTATAATGTATTTTTCAAAGGCGTATCAAAAAAGCTAGGCCGTATCGGTACGAATTTTGCTCACTGGAATCTGAGAAAAAGTCTAGTGAAAAATGCATTGGTACGCCTAAGGGGCGTATCGATATGGGTTAACTAAAAATTAAAGTTTGGTGATTCCAATAACTGACAAGGCAACAGTCATATTTTAAATGCAAAGATTTTGAAGATCTCAATGTAATACCCAAAATTTATAGTACTGTTTAAGGGTCATTTAGTGCTAAGATAATTGCTTAAAAGTTTACTTAGTGACTAAAGTGACAAAAATGCAAAAGTTAGGGTTTTCTCAATTATGGACTGTAGAAAAGAAATTTTTGAGGTTTTGAGGCGTCATGTGATATAGAACGAGTAAAATAGGATACTCACAAAATTTGGTTAAAATCCAAGGAAAATTGGAATGATAATTCAAGGCTAAAGTTTAGTGACCAAAATGATAAGTTTTTAAAACTTGGGTGGTACAAGTTGAAATATGAAAAGTTGAAGGATCAAAGTTGTAATTTTCCAAAATTTAGGTATTTTATTTAATAAATAGATATAGCACCTATTGGTGTGCACTGAATAAGGAATTATTGGTTTGATCTGATATTTCGATTATTGGAAAATCGCAGTCAAAGTTTGGGTGGAATTCGGATACCCAGATCGAATTGAAAAATTATGAAATTTTACCATATGATAGAGAAAGGTTGTAAAAGTCATTTCTAAGTGTTGGAAATATTTTAGTTCGATTCAGGATGAATCCTATGATTTATTTCGATTAAGGAATTTATTTAGTAACCCATAAAATTCTCGGCATTTATTGGTAAATCAGATCAAGCTAAAATTTTAGAGATGATTCCATACACTTTGGAAGAATTATAACATATTATTTTATGGATATTTTGAGAATTTAACTGTAAATATTTCATCATGTACATGGATTAAACAGATCATGGAGAAAAATGCAGTATAAGATATCAAATTTCGATTGAACTGCAATGTTAAGCGTGCTCAGGGCATAGGATAGGTGACCTATTGGGAAGGTCTTATGTCAGTATTTGGGACTGATAAAAAAAGAATCAGTTCAAGTTAATATTATTCGTATGGATATTTGATAAAGGATTATTAAGAGAATTTTATCCGATAAAGATTTTGGGTAAAATTATCAGTGTATTGGACTGAGTCAAAATTTTAAGTTTGACTTCATAAATATGGAACATTTTATTTGATAATATTATTTATTTTTTAGATATGGAAATAAGGAATTTTTATAATTTAATTGATATGCCCGATAACGGGGAGATCACAGTAGAAGTAGTAAGTGAATATCGAGAAATCGAATCAAATCAAAATTTAAGAGACTGTTCCAAAAGTCACGGAAAATTCATAAAATATTATTTTATGAATAAATTATTAATTGGTTGTTTGTGATCTAACTAGAATAGTTGGATTTTTACAAAATGACAAAATTTGTGATTTAAGTGACTAGTTTTGGTAATTTGGTAATTCGATCACAATGGCAATTTTAAAATATTTCGAAATACCATGGGCAATATGGTAATTTCTCATGTGAAAGCATCACTTTAATTTGGTTAGAGTTGAATGGAATTTGGTTGGAATTGAACTAGAATGACAATATGTAAATTATGATTTAGTTGAGGTTAATTTTGGAATAAGAATTAAATTTAATAAAAAATTCAATTTAATATATACATGTGGCGTAAATTAAATAAAGATGAAAAAAAGTTCATCCTCTTCTTCCATATTTCGAAAATACATGGGGAAAAGGAGAGAAAATACACAAAAAAAATTTCTTGGCAATTTTGAAGGCTTCAAAGTTAGAATCACGGTATGTTGGTTTGGGAAAAATTTATCTATGCTTCATGCTCTTTCTTTTGATATTAGTTTTGCATAGTAAATTGAAGAATTGTTCATGTTATTGATGAGAGAGAAAATAGGGTTTATGTTCTATGTTGAGATTGAAGTTTGAATTAAGTAAATCAAGTGTTGCGGAGTTGAAATCAAGCTTGAATTTAGATTAATTTCATGTTTGAAGACATAATCCCTAACCCCTATACTTTAGGATTTCATTTAGGGTTTTTTAAATTAAGGATGAATATGAGAGATTTATGATTTTACAAGCTTGATTTTGATGTTAGAATGGAAAATTCTCAACTAGTTTTCTAAGTGACTATTTTGGAATGTTTGGTAAATTAGGGAAAATATTGTGAAAATTATCCTAGTAAATGGATTTGAAGAGATTATGAATTTAGAAGCTTGATTATGTCATTTGGATTAAATAAAGTCCTTGAAAAGTTTAGACACCCAAATTTGGCAAGTAGGAATAAATTGGGGATTTAAATGTTAAATTTTGGAAATGAAGAATATATGTTGGAAAATTTATTTAAGCATGTTAGAATGTTGTTTGGATGAAAAATGAGACTAGGGAAGCCAAGCGACCAGGTCGGCCACATGGAAGAATAATGGCAAAATTTTAGGAAAATTATGGTTATGAGATTTTATGAATCGAATATGTTGTATGACGTTAGAATTAAAATTAGAATACATAGGGACCAATTCAGCAAGCTTCAAAGTTAAGGGACTGGATCTGAATTTTATGAAATTGGAGTGTATTTATGAAATTAATAATGTTGGAGATGTGAAAATGGTGTTAGAATGCTAAACATATATTGAATCGAATTAGTGACAATTTTGACAATTTGTTAAAATCAAGAGACCAAATAGGAAAATATTCTTGGATGGGGATAAATCTGATTTTTTTAGATAAAATAATAGAATTAAGGTAGTAACGTTGATTTGAGGACTAAATTGCAAAGTTAAGAAGTTTGAATCATTACCTTTGCATTTTAGTGACTATTTTGGCAAACAAAGAAAATTAGAGAGAATTATTTTGAATAACTATTTGATGAAGAAGATGATGAATTGGTGGTTTGAAGTAAGTAATGGGGACTAAATTGACAAGTAGAAAAAAATAAGAAGATGTTAGTATAAATTAGAAGTTAATTATGGAAAAATTTTATGTTAAATGATTAGATAGCTTGATCAAAATATTGTTAGAAATGAATCTAACAAATGTTTGTTTATATTTATGTGGTTAATGAAATCAAATCCAAATCAAGAAGATTCGATGTACTATGAAGGAAAGGATCGAGTAGAATTTAGTGAGGCATGCTAATAAATGGCCCATATGAGTGCATTTTTACTTATTTATTATGTACATGATATGAATGAGTGCATTTTTATTTATTTTATATATATGACATGAGAGAGACTTGCAATAAGTTGATCTTAATATTAATGAAAATGTAAGCTGATCAAAGTTATGTAAATGGCATGTAATATAAAATGGCATATGTGATACACTGATATGACATAATGATTTATCTAAGATAATTCAAATTTTTGATATTGGGTATGAACTGCCTAATATCGACTATATGATTTACATTGATGCATAATACAATAATGGCAAGTACATAAAAAAATTATGATGAAACATGGGATGTGAATTGTCCGTTTACATGAATGATAAGGATTGATTGATAATGAAATGAAATGGCCAAGTATTATTATATGAGAGTCTTGGTATAGTTGGATATATTTCAGGTTTTGTGACTACTACGGTGTCACATACACCTTGGAGACCCAAGCCCTTGGTGTTGCACCTTGGGGATCCAAGCCCATAGTGCTAATGGCACTAACGAGGTGCTTTAATAAGGAGCAAATAGCGTCCTTGAATACGTACTCATCTGTCATGTTCAAGTGAGGCACTATGGTGTCACTCCCTCCTTGGGGACCCAAGCCCTTGGTGTGCACCATGGGGATACAAGCCCAGATTGCTAATGGCATTGATGAGGTGCTTTTATGAGGAGCAAAGAGCGTCCTCGAGTACGTACTCATGTTCATGTTATGTTAGACACTATGGTGTCTTATCAAGATGACTCACGTACCTTGACCTCATATTATATACTTTGGCCTATCTCTAAAGGAAAGTTATATTGCAAATGATTACGTGAAGAAAGCATGACTACTTAATGATCATGAACCATTGATATCAGGATTTTATGACATAATTAATAGATGATATGAATCATATTGAAATGCATTTATGCAAGTAGTTATGCTAAAAAAGCTTAATTTATGAATCCTCTGATTTGAATATTATATTGGTTAAATGAACTATACAAGTAAAATAGTTCTATACACGATAAACTATTGTCAACTGCAATTGGAAATCGTTGGTCATTTTGTAGAACCGAGTTATTATAATCATTGTTTTACATTGTTATGATTATGACTCATTAAGTTATAATTAATGTGTTTTTTGTATCACATGTAGGTACTTCGGATTAGATAGCAGAGAAAGAGTTGCACATCATTGAATCAAGTTAGCCTGTATTATCAGTAAGTATCACTACATCCTAGTCTAGTGTGGCATGTATAAATATTAAATAAGTAGCCATTCTATATGATCTAGCATCATGACTTAGTTTGAAGAATTAAAAATATTAGAAAAAGATGCTTTAAACGGTTTTAAACTTAGTTGGTCATTTATCGCGTAATGATTTTGAAATCAAGAAAGGGTCAAGGCAGCATACATAGTTTTCACCCTGAATTATATTTTCATTTTAATAACTGCTTAAATTATTCTACAAACCAATTCAGGGTCAAAACTAGCTGCGGTTGCTAGACATAGTTTTGTTTAAAAACTGGGAAAGGGCCAACCACTGAACTACTTTGTTAAAAAAATTACAAGTCTGAAAATCAATGTAAATCGATTAGTAACTTCTTTAATGTGTATTCGAATATCGAATATACGTTGAGGGTTTACATTTAGTGGTATCAGAGTAAAGGTTTAGCCGATTTTGGGGGTTAAACCGAGTCCAATATGATTTTGTTAAAGTGTACATGCCCCTAGGATGTGATGCTACTGATGTATTGCTTGTATAACTTGATGTAGCTCCTTAATAGTATGAGTAAGACTCTAATGACTATAAGAAAAATAAGATACTGTTAGATTTCGTCAGATGACGAATTTTGAGAGTTAAAAAGACCCATAGTGGATACAACACGGTGAAATAAATATAGTAGTTAACTTCTAACCAGGATGAGTTATCTGTATAATAGAGAACTAGTACAATAATAACTTTCCCACATGATGATCTAGAAAATTCTTACAGAGGGTAATTAAGATTGTATAATGACAACTAGTTCATAAGAGAAATATTTTGTTAATAATTGAATGTATATATGACCACCTGCACCGTCTATGATATTGGGGTGAGTTTAATAAATTAAAACAGTATGTAGTTGGTATAATACCGATCAAGAGATTTGATATGATTATCAGTAAATCATTTGGTTACAAAGATAGAGTGAAATGAATCGGTAAGAAGCGCCTATTAGTAAACCAAGGAATTGAATTATCATTCTATGAATTTAAGGTCATTCTTGAGATAAATTGGCTATCTACATGAGATGTATATGTAAAATATAAGGAGAAATTAAAATATATATCCAAAATATGATATATCTGGGATGATCATAGAGAAAGAAAGAAATGACTATTAAAGTTGGTGATCCCTACATGATTACTCAGAAAATGTTGTGTATGGTTGTGAAGCTTACCTAGCTTACGTAGCGAAATTGTAGAAAATTAGATAAGAAGATAGAGGATACTCCGATTGTAAGGGAATTTTTGAATGTGTTTTTGGATGAATTACTAAGATTACCTCCAAATAAAGAGGTACAGTTTGATATTGATGTTAAACTTGAGAACAAAACAATTATTGATGGCACTTTATAGAATGACACCAATCAAGTTAGAGGAGTTGAAAGCTCAGCTACAAGAGCTATTAGATTGGAGTTATATTTGATCAAGTGAGTTACTATAAAGTGCTCCAGTATTATTATTAAAGAAGAAAGATGATTCTTTACGATTAAATATAGATCATCGACAGTAAAATAGGGTAACAATAAAGAATAAATAATCCGTTACCAAGGATTTGGGGATTTGTTTGATAGCACCCAGGACTCGCTATGGACACTACGAGTTCTTAGTGATGCCGTTTGGACTTACAAATGCCCCGCCGCATATAAGGATCTGATAAATAGAGTGCTTCAACCTTACTTGGACCAGTCCATAGTGAAATGAAGAAGAACCGATGAAAATTTTAGCATATGGAATTAAAAGGAATAACGAATAAGAAAATTTCATTAGTAAAATCAGTTAGAGGAATTATAAATTAGAAGTAACTACTTGAGAAATCAAGAAGAAAACGAAAGAGTAGTACCTGTAACTTTTTGAGCCATGCATGTTTTGAAAATTCGAGGATGATTTTTCTTAAGGGGAAGAGAATTGTAATACCCCAAAATTTATAGTATTGTTTAAGGGTCATTTAGTGCTAAGATAATTGCTTAAAAGCTTACTTAGTGACTAAAGTGACAAAAATGTAAAAGTTAGGGTTTTCTCAATTATGGACTGTATAAAAGAAATTTCTAAGGTTTTAAGGTGTCATGTGATAGAGAACGAGTAAAATAGGGTACTCACAAAATTTGGTTAAAATACAAGGAAAATTGGAATGGGAATTCAAGGCTAAAGTTTAGTGACCAAAATGATAAGTTTTAAAACTTGGGTGGTACAAGTTGAAATATGAAAAGTTGAAGGATCAAAGTTGTAATTTTCAAAAAAGTTAGGTGTTTTACTTCATAAATAGATAGAGCACCTATTGGTGTGGATCGAATAAGAAAATTAGTTTGGTTTGATCCGATATTTGATTATTGAAAAATTGATAGAGTCAAAGTTTGGGTGAAATGTCGGATAATATTTTCGATTCAAGATGAATCCTATGATTTATTTCGATTAAGGAATTTAATTAGTAACCCATAAAATTCTCGGCATTTATTGGTAAATCGGATCAAGCTAAAATTTTAGAGATGATTCCATAGACTTTGGAAGAATTATAACATATTATTTTATGGATATTTGGAGAATTTAATAGTAAATATTTCATCATGTACATGGATTAAATAGATCATGGAGAAAAATGCAATATAAGGTATCAAATTTCGATTGAATGTAAAGTTAAGCGTGTTTCGGAGCATAGGATGGGTGACCTATTGGGAAGGTCTTATGTTAGTATTTGGGACTGATAAAAAAGAATCAGCTTGAGTTAATATTATTCATATGGATATTTGATAAAGGATTATTAAGAGAATTTTATCATATAAAGATTTCGGGTAAAATTCTCAGTTTATTGGACCCAGTCAAAATTTTAAGTTTGACTTCATAAATATAGAATATTTTATTTGATAATATTATTTATTTTTAGATACGGAAATAAGAAATTTTTAGAATTTAATTGATAAGTCCGGTAAAGGGGAGATCACAGTAGAAGTAGTAAGTGAATATCGAGAAATCGAACCGAATCGAATCGAAATTTAAGAGACTGTTCCATAAGTCACATAAAATTCATAAAATATTATTTTATGAATAAATTATTAATTGGTTGATTGTGATCTAACTAGAATAGTTGGATTTTTACAAAATGGCAAAATTTGTGATTTAAGTGACTAGTTTTGGTAATTTGATCACAATGGCAATTTTGAAAAATTTTGAAAGTACCATGGGCAATATGGTAATTTCTCATGTGAAAGCATCACTTTAATTTGGTTAGAGTTGAATGGAATTTGGTTGGAATTAAACTAGAATGGCAATATGTAAATTATGATTTAGTTGGAGGTTAATTTTGGAATAAGAATTAAATTGAATAAAAATTCAATTTAATATATACATGTGGCATAAATTAAATATAGATGAACAAAAATGTTCATCCTCTTCTTCCATATTTCGAAAATACATGGGGAAAGGGAGAGAAAATACACAAAAAAATTTCTTGGCAATTTTGAAGGCTTCAAAGTTAGAATCAATGTATGTTGCTTTTTGGGAAAAATTTATCTATGCTTCATGCTCTTTCTTTTGATATTAGTTTTGCATAGTAAATTGAAGAATTGTTCATGTTATTGATGAGAGAGAAAATCGGGTTTATGTTCTATGTTGAGATTGAAGTTTGAATTAAGTAAATCAAGTATTATGGAGTTGAAATCAAGCTTGAATTTAGATTAATTTCATGTTTGAAGACATAAACCCTAACCTTGGACTTTAGGGTTTCATTTAGGGTTTTGAAATTAAGGATGAATATGGGATATTTATGATTTTACAAGCTTGATTTTGATGTTAGAATGGAAAATTCTCAAGTAGTTTTCTAAGTGACTATTTTGGCATGTTTGGTAAATTGGGGAAAATATTGTGAAAATTATCCTAGTGAATGGATTTGAAGAGATTATGAATTTAGAAGCTTGATTATGGCATTTGGATTAAATAAAGTCCTTGAAAAGTTTAGACACCCAAATTTGGCAAGTAGGAATAAGTTGGGGATTTAAATGTTAATTTTTGGAAATGAAGAATATATGTTGGAAAATTTATTTAAGCATGTTAGAATGTTGTTTGGATGAAAAATGATACTAGGAAGCCAAGTGACCAATTCGCCACATGGAAGAATAATGGGAAAATTTTAGGAAAATTATGATTATGATATTTTATTAATCGAATATGTTGTATGAAGTTAGAATTAAAATTAGAATACATAGGGACCAATTCGCAAGCTTCAAAGTTAAGGACTGAATCTGAATTTTATGAAATTGGAGTGTATTTGATGTAATTAATAATGTTGGAGATGTGAAAAAGATGTTAGAATGCTAAACATATATTGAATCGAATTAGTGACCATTTTGAAAATTTGTCAAAATCAAGAGACCAAATAGGAAAATATTATTGGATGGGGATTAAATCTGATTTTTTAGATAAAATAATAGAATTAAGGTAGTAACGTTGATTTGAGGACTAAATTGCAAAGTTAAGAAGTTTGAATCATTACCTTTGCATTTTAGTGACTATTTTGGCAAACAAAGAAAATTAGATAGAATTATTTTGAATAACTATTTGATGAAGAAGATGATGAATTAGTGGTTTGAAGTAAGTAATGGGACTAAATTGACAAGTAGAAAAAAATAAGAAGATGTTAGTATAAATTAGAAGTTAAATATGGAAAAAATTTTATGTTAAATGATTAGATAGCTTGATCAAAATATTGTTAGAAATGAATCTAACAAATGTTTGTTTATATTTATGTGGTTAATGAAATCAAATCCAAATCAAGAAGATTCAATGTACTATAAAGGAAAGGATCGAGTAGAATTTAGTGAGGCATGCTAATAAATGGCCCAAGTGAGTGCATTTTTACTTATTTATTATATATATGATATGAATGAGTGCATTTTTATTTATTTTATATATATGACATGAGAGAGACTTGCAATAAGTTGATCTTAATATTAATGAAAATGTAAGCTGATCAAAGTTATGTAAATGGCATAAAATATAAAATGGCATATGTGATACACTCGATATGACATAATGATTTATCTAAGATAATTCAAATTTTTGATATTGGGTATGAAGCGCCTAATATCGACTAGATGATTTACATTGATGCATAATACAATAATGGCAAGTACATAAAAAATTATAATGAAACATGGGATGTGAATTGTCCGTTTACATGAATGATAAGGATTGATTGATAATGAAATGAAATGGCCAAGTATTATTATATGAGAGTCTTGGTATAGTTGGATATGTTTCATGTTTTGTGACTACTACGGTGTCACATACACATTGGAGACCCAAGCCCTTGGTGTTGCACCTTGGGGATCCAAGCCCATAGTGCTAATGGCACTAACGAGGTGCTTTAATAAGGAGCAAAGAGCGTCCTTGAATACATACTCATCTGTCATGTTCAAGTGAGGCACTATGGTGTCACTCCCCTCTTTGGGGACCCAAAGCCCTTGGTGTGCACCATGGGGATCCAAGCCCACATTGCTAATGGCATTGATGAGGTGCTTTTATGAGGAGCAAAGAGCGTCCTCGAGCACGTACTCATGTTCATGTTATGTTAGACACTATGGTGTCTTATCAAGATGACTCACGTACCTTGACCTCATATTATATACTTTGGCCTATCTCTAAAGGAAAGTTATATTGCAAATGATTACGAGAAGAAAGCATGATTATTTAATGATCATAAACCATTGATATCATGATTTTATGACATAATTAATAGATGATATGAATTATATTGAAATGCATTTATGCAAGTAGTTTTGCTAAAAAGCTTAATTTAAACAAGACTTAATTTATGAATCATATGATTTGAATATTATATTGGTTAAATGAACTATACAAGTAAAATAGTTCTATACACGATAAACTATTGTCAACTGCAATTGGAAATCGTTGGTCATTTTGTAGAACCGAGTTATTATAATCATTGTTTTACATTGTTATGATTATGACTCATTAAGTTATAATTAATGTGTTTTTTGTATCACATGTAGGTACTTCGGATTAGATAGCAGAGAAAGAGTTGCACATCATTGAATCAAGTTAGCCTGTATTATCAGTAAGTATCACTACATCCTAGTCTAGTGTGGCATGTATAAATATTAAATAAGTAGCCATTCTATATGATCTAGCATCATGACTTAGTTTGAAGAATTAAAAATATTAGAAAAAGATGCTTTAAACGGTTTTAAACTTAGTTGGTCATTTATCGCGTAATGATTTTGAAATCAAGAAAGGGTCAAGGCAGCATACATAGTTTTCACCCTGAATTATATTTTCATTTTAATAACTGCTTAAATTATTCTACAAACCAATTCAGGGTCAAAACTAGCTGCGGTTGCTAGACATAGTTTTGTTTAAAAACTGGGAAAGGGCCAACCACTGAACTACTTTGTTAAAAAAATTACAAGTCTGAAAATCAATGTAAATCGATTAGTAACTTCTTTAATGTGTATTCGAATATCGAATATACGTTGAGGGTTTACATTTAGTGGTATCAGAGTAAAGGTTTAGCCGATTTTGGGGGTTAAACCGAGTCCAATATGATTTTGTTAAAGTGTACATGCCCCTAGGATGTGATGCTACTGATGTATTGCTTGTATAACTTGATGTAGCTCCTTAATAGTATGAGTAAGACTCTAATGACTATAAGAAAAATAAGATACTGTTAGATTTCGTCAGATGACGAATTTTGAGAGTTAAAAAGACCCATAGTGGATACAACACGGTGAAATAAATATAGTAGTTAACTTCTAACCAGGATGAGTTATCTGTATAATAGAGAACTAGTACAATAATAACTTTCCCACATGATGATCTAGAAAATTCTTACAGAGGGTAATTAAGATTGTATAATGACAACTAGTTCATAAGAGAAATATTTTGTTAATAATTGAATGTATAACAGTCACCTGCACCGTCTATGATATTGGGGTGAGTTTAATAAATTAAAACAGTATGTAGTTGGTATAATACCGACTGAAGAGATTTGATATGATTATCAGTAAATCATTTGGTTACAAAGATAGAGTGAAATGAATCGGTAAGAACTGCCTATTAGTAAACCAAGGAATTGAATTATCATTCTATGAATTTAAGGTCATTCTTGAGATAAATTGGCTATCTACATGAGATGTATATGTAAAATATAAGGAGAAATTAAAATATATATCCAAAATATGATATATCTGGGATGATCATAGAGAAAGAAAGAAATGACTATTAAAGTTGGTGATCCCTACATGATTACTCAGAAAATGTTGTGTATGGTTGTGAAGCTTACCTAGCTTACGTAGCGAAATTGTAGAAAATTAGATAAGAAGATAGAGGATACTCCGATTGTAAGGGAATTTTTGAATGTGTTTTTGGATGAATTACTAAGATTACCTCCAAATAAAGAGGTACAGTTTGATATTGATGTTAAACTTGAGAACAAAACAATTATTGATGGCACTTTATAGAATGACACCAATCAAGTTAGAGGAGTTGAAAGCTCAGCTACAAGAGCTATTAGATTGGAGTTATATTTGATCAAGTGAGTTACTATAAAGTGCTCCAGTATTATTATTAAAGAAGAAAGATGATTCTTTACGATTAAATATAGATCATCGATGTAAAAAATAGGGTAACAATAAAGAATAAATAATCCGTTACCAAGGATTTGGGGATTTGTTTGATAGCACCCGAGGACTCGCTATGGACACTACGAGTTCTTAGTGATGCCGTTTGGACTTACAAATGCCCCGCCGCATATAAGGATCTCGATAAATAGAGTGCTTCAACCTTACTTGGACCAAAGTCCATAGTGAAATGAAGAAGAACCGATGAAAATTTTAGCATATGGAATTAAAGGAATAACGAATAAGAAAATTTCATTAGTAAAATCAGTTAGAGGAATTATAAATTAGAAGTAACTACTTGAGAAATCAAGAAGAAAAGCGAAAGAGTAGTACCTGTAACTTTTTGAGCCATGCATGTTTTGAAAATTCGAGGATGATTTTTCTTAAGGGGAAGAGAATTGTAATACCCCAAAATTTATAGTATTGTTTAAGGGTCATTTAGTGCTAAGATAATTGCTTAAAAGCTTACTTAGTGACTAAAGTGACAAAAATGTAAAAGTTAGGGTTTTCTCAATTATGGACTGTATAAAAGAAATTTCTAAGGTTTTAAGGTGTCATGTGATAGAGAACGAGTAAAATAGGGTACTCACAAAATTTGGTTAAAATACAAGGAAAATTGGAATGGGAATTCAAGGCTAAAGTTTAGTGACCAAAATGATAAGTTTTAAAACTTGGGTGGTACAAGTTGAAATATGAAAAGTTGAAGGATCAAAGTTGTAATTTTCCAAAAGTTAGGTGTTTTACTTCATAAATAGATAGAGCACCTATTGGTGTGGATCGAATAAGGAATTACTGGTTTGATCTGATATTTCGATTATTGGAAAATTGCAGTCAAAGTTTGGGTGAAATTCGGATACCCGGATCGATTCAAGATGAATCCTATGATTTATTTCGATTAAGGAATTTAATTAGTAACCCATAAAATTCTCGGCATTTATTGGTAAATCGGATCAAGCTAAAATTTCGGAGATGATTCCATAGACTTTGGAAGAATTATAACATATTATTTTATGGATATTTGGAGAATTTAATAGTAAATATTTCATCCTGTACATGGATTAAATAGATCATGGAGAAAAATGCAATATAAGGTATCAAATTTCGATTGAACTGTAAAGTTAAGCGTGCTCGGAGCATAGGATGGGTGACCTATTGGGAAGGTCTTATGTTAGTATTTGGGACTGATAAAAAAAAGAATCAGCTTGAGTTAATATTATTCATATGGATATTTGATAAAGGATTATTAAGAGAATTTTATCATATAAAGATTTCGGGTAAAATTCTCAGTTTATTGGACCCAGTCAAAATTTTAAGTTTGACTTCATAAATATAGAATATTTTATTTGATAATATTATTTATTTTTAGATACGGAAATAAGAAATTTTTAGAATTTAATTGATAAGTCCGGTAAAGGGGAGATCACAGTAGAAGTAGTAAGTGAATATCGAGAAATCGAACCGAATCGAATCGAAATTTAAGAGACTGTTCCATAAGTCACATAAAATTCATAAAATATTATTTTATGAATAAATTATTAATTGGTTGATTGTGATCTAACTAGAATAGTTGGATTTTTACAAAATGGCAAAATTTGTGATTTAAGTGACTAGTTTTGGTAATTTGATCACAATGGCTGTTTTGAAAAATTTTGAAAGTACCATGGGCAATATGGTAATTTCTCAAGCGAAAGCATCACTTTAATTTGGTTAGAGTTGAATGGAATTTGGTTGGAATTAAACTAGAATGGCAATATGTAAATTATGATTTAGTTGGAGGTTAATTTTGGAATAAGAATTAAATTGAATAAAAAATTCAATTTAATATATACATGTGGCATAAATTAAATATAGATGAACAAAAAATGTTCATCCTCTTCTTCCATATTTCGAAAATACATGGGGAAAGGGAGAGAAAATACACAAAAAAATTTCTTGGCAATTTTGAAGGCTTCAAAGTTAGAATCAATGTATGTTGCTTTGGGAAAAATTTATCTATGCTTCATGCTCTTTCTTTTGATATTAGTTTTGCATAGTAAATTGAAGAATTGTTCATGTTATTGATGAGAGAGAAAATCGGGTTTATGTTCTATGTTGAGATTGAAGTTTGAATTAAGTAAATCAAGTATTGCGAAGTTGAAATCAAGCTTGAATTTAGATTAATTTCATGTTTGAAGACATAAACCCTAACCTTGGACTTTAGGGTTTCATTTAGGGTTTTGAAATTAAGGATGAATATGGGATATTTATGATTTTACAAGCTTGATTTTGATGTTAGAATGGAAAATTCTCAAGTAGTTTTCTAAGTGACTATTTTGGCATGTTTGGTAAATTGGGGAAAATATTGTGAAAATTATCCTAGTGAATGGATTTGAAGAGATTATGAATTTAGAAGCTTGATTATGGCATTTGGATTAAATAAAGTCCTTGAAAAGTTTAGACACCCAAATTTGGCAAGTAGGAATAAGTTGGGGATTTAAATGTTAATTTTTGGAAATGAAGAATATATGTTGGAAAATTTATTTAAGCATGTTAGAATGTTGTTTGGATGAAAAATGATACTAGAGAAGCCAAGTGACCAATTCGGCCACATGGAAGAATAATGGGAAAATTTTAGGAAAATTATGATTATGATATTTTATTAATCGAATATGTTGTATGAAGTTAGAATTAAAATTAGAATACATAGGGACCAATTCGGCAAGCTTCAAAGTTAAGGGACCGAATCTGAATTTTATGAAATTGCAGTCTATTGATGTAATTAATGATGTTGGAGATGTGAAAAAGATGTTAGAATGCTAAACCGATGTTGAATCGAATTAGTGACCATTTTGAAAATTTGTCAAAATCAAGAGACCAAATAGGAAAATGAATTATTGGATGGGGATTAAATCTGATTTTTTAGATAAAATAATAGAATTAAGGTAGTAACGTTGATTTGAGGACTAAATTGCACTGTTAAGAAGTTTGAATCCTTACCTTTGCATTTTAGTGACTATTTTGGCAAACAAAGAAAATTAGATAGAATTACTTTGAATAACTTTTTGATGAAGAAGATGATGAATTAGTGGTTTGAAGTAAGTAAAGGGACTAAATTGACAAGTAGAAAAAAAATAAGAAGTTAGTATAAATTAGAAGTTAAATATGGAAAAAATTTATGTTAAATGGTTAGATAGCTTGATCGAAATATTGTTAGAAATGAATCTAACAAATGTTTGTTTATATTTATGTGGTTAATGAAATCAAATCCGAATCAAGAAGATTCAAGGTACTATAAAGGAAAGGATCGAGTAGAATTTAGTGAGGCATGCTAATAAATGGCCCAAGTGAGTGCATTTTTACTTATTTATTATATATATGATACAGATGAGTGCATTTTTATTTATTATATATATATGACATGAGAGAGACTTGCAATAAGTCGATCTTAATATTAATGAAAATGTAAGCTGATCAAAGTTATGTAAATGGCATAAAATATAAAATGGCATATGTGATACACTGATATAGCATAATGATTTATCTAAGATAATTCAGATTTTTGATATTGGGTATGAACTGCCTAATATCGACTAGATGATTTACATTGATGCATAATACAGTAATGGCAAGTACATATGAAAAATTATAAAGAAACATGGGCTGTGAATTGTCCGTTTACATGAATGATAAGGATTGATTGATAATGAAATGAAATGCCCAAGTATTATGATATGAGAGTCTTGGTATAGTTGGATATGTTTCATGTTTTGTGACTACTACGGTGTCACATACACATTGGGGACCCAAGCCCTTGGTGTTGCACCTTGGGAATCCAAGCCCATAGTGCTAATGGCACTAACGAGGTGCTTTAATGAGGAGCAAAGAGCGTCTTCGAATACATACTCATCTGTCATGTTCAAGTTACGCACTACGGTGTCACTCCCATCTTAGGGACCCAAAGCCCTTGGTGTGCACCCTGGGGATCCAAGCCCACATTGCTAATGGCATTGCCAAGGTGCTTTTATGAGGAGCAAAGAGCGTCCTCGAGTACGTACTCATGTTCACGTTATGTTAGACACTATGGTGTCTTATCAAGATGACTCGCGTACCTTGGCCTCATATTATATACTTTATCTCTAAAGGAAAGTTATATTGCAAATGATTACGAGATGAAAGCATGATTATTTGATGATCATAAACCATTGATATCATGATTTTATGACAGAATTAATAGATGATATGAATTATATTGAAATGCATTTATGCAAGTAGTTTTGCTAAAAAGCTTAATTTACACAAGACTGGTAAGACATATCGAATCATATGATTTGAATATTATATTGGTTAAATGAACTATACAACTAAAATAGTTCTATACACGATAAACTGTTGTCAACTGCAATTGGAAATCGTTGGTCATTTTGCAGAACTGAGTTATTATAATCATCGTTTTACATTGTTATGATTATGCCTCATTAAGTTATAATTAACGTGTGTTTTGTATCACACGTAGGTACTTCGGATTATATAGCAGAGGAGGATATGCACATCATTGAATCAAGTTAAGCATGTATTATCAGTAAGTATCACTACATCATAGTCTAGTGGGGCATGTATAAATATTCAATAAGTAGCCATTTCGTATGATCTAGCATCATGACTTAGTTTGAAGAATTAAAAATATTAGAAAAAGATGCTTTAAACGGTTTTAAACTTAGTTGGTCATTTATCGTGTAGTGATTTTGAAATCAAGAAATGGTCTAGGCAGCATACATAGTTTTCACCCTGAATTATATTTTCATTTTAGTAACTGCTTAAAGTATTCTACAAACCAATTCAGGGTCAAAACTAGCTGGGGTTGCTATACATGGTTTTTTTTAAAACAACTGAGAAAGGGCCAACCACTAAACTACTTTGTTAAAAACATTACAAGTCTGAAAATCAGTGTAAACCAGTTAGTAACTTTTTTAATGTGTATTCGAATATCGAATATACGTTGAGGGTGTTACACTCAACACATCGTATCGATACGGTGGAGACTGTATCGGCACGCTTAAGTAATAACTTAAACCCAGATAAATGTCGTATCGAAACAGACGTATCCGTATCGATACGTATAACCTAAAACACAAGCCCAGATGAAGGCCTTATTGAAACGGGCATAGCCGTATCGAAACGGTTTGCAAAAATAAATTCCAGTAGTGAAAAACCGTATCGAAACACCTTAAGGTGTATCGCTACGCCTGGACGTTTTTGTTAACTTTGGCTTTTAAATACTTAGAAATATTTTTGGGTTTAAGTCTTGTACTTAGAAAAAAAACTTTTCCTTGTCATTTTGTGAGACTTTTGAATACTTAAAAATTTATTTTCTTTTACAATTCAGTCCTTAAACAATTTGTTATATCAAAATCAAATATAAGTTTTACAATATTACAAAACTTCCTTATCTCTATTTAGTATAAGTCCAAAAATAGTTGACACATACGCGTCATAAATAAGATATGGTAAAACATGTCAAAAATGTAAATGATCAGATAGTCCAATTCATATCTGAACATTAAAATCTAATTCAATAAAATTATAATACTATTAAAAAGATTTTATATATTATTTTATGAATTAAAAATTTTAAAGTGATTTATTAAATCAAAAAAATTACGCATTGATTGTAAATCGACAAAAAAAGTTTTGCAAAATTATGCTCAAAATATTGCTTTCAAATAATTTTTTGCAAGATGACAAGCATTTTTAAGTATATTTGATTTTGATATTAAAATTATAAAAGAAAATCTAATTTTTTACCTGATTTTCTTATCAGAGAATTCTTACAAAATGTTTCTAAAACTGAAAGATAAAGGAAAAAACAAGCTGAATGAAGCATCCTAAAAAAACCTAATATCAACAAAACCCATCAAATCATAGTAAAAAATATTTACACAAGAACAAAATGAGAAAATGCCTTATTAAAATCTTCAACCAATGCATCACTTCAAGATGATCAAGACCCAAATAAATTATTATCTGAAGCGAAAAATTAGATTAAATCTTTCTCTCAATCTTCAAAAGTTGCCATTTGCCCAAATGAATGATCAAATCCTCTCAAATAGATTGTTACAAAAGCAATAAAATTTTCAAAAAAATAGAGAGAATATTTTTGCATAAATCAAAATCTCTCAAAAAAATTTCAAAACAACAATGTATTCAACATTTTTTTTCAAAACAAGTAGTGTTGTCACAAACAACTACTAAAAAATCTTCACAATATTTTTTAAATAAAAATGTTGAATACATTGTTGCAATGAAGGATGATTTTCCTGATAAGCCTCTACAACTTTTAATCAAACATCTTTTCAAAGATTGTTTTTTATGACAACAAGTACTGGAAAAATTCAAAAATATTATATGAATATTTTTATTCAAACAGAATTTGTATCTTTCAAATATTATACTAATCTAAAAGATCCAAAATTTATAACCCATTTCACAATTCAAATTCGTAAAATTTTTAGACCTGAAGATTAGGGGTGAAAAACCCAATGACTTTGGTGAAATTTTCAACATTTTTTCCTGAAAAAATTACTCATTGCTCACATTTCTTATATTAGGACTACCAAATAGCCTGGTATAATACATTTCTCATAAATAATCCACATATGAGATACTCTTATCTCATATATTTCAAATATGATTTTCAACACAAATTTTTCAATTGGTTCCAAGAATGATGGTCAAATTATGGACCGAGTTCTTTTAAAATATTGTCACAAATAATCCACATATGAGATATTCTTAGCTCATATATTTCAAATATGATTTTCTCAGCTTGATTGGAGGCCTTGGAATTTATGGGAGCTTTTTGTTGAGATTGTGAGGCTTGTGTGGAGTTAGGGGATGTTTGTTTTGTACACGTCTATAGGGAGGCCAATGGGGTCGCCGACGTCTTAGCTAAGGAGGGTGTGGATAGGTTTACTTTGTTTCAGTATGATGTTTGAGGTTTTGCATTGTGGTTGCTAGGATGGGTTTGGCGTGGGGGTGGTGTTTAGGTTGAGGCTGGAGTATGTTCGAGTGTTCTTGGGTGGCATGTGGTTTGTGTTTTGGCTGTTTTGTCTTTGTTTTTGGTTTAATCGATCGGTGTATTCTTTTTCTCCAACTAAGATTAGGGGGTTTTTAACGAGGCACTGTTTGGTTCTCAATGTATGATTCCCCGTAATAAATCATACGTTTCTGATAAAAAAATATTGTCACAATAAATCCAAGTCTTTTGGCCTAAATTTTTTAAAAAAATTCTAATCAGAACCAAACCAAAAATATTTGTTTCAGACTATTTATTTTTTCTCCAAATTGTGAATTCTTGGATAATTTCTTAGAGTTACAGCTATGAAAATAATGAAGAAACAAGTATCTCTTTGTTAGTTAGAACCTTTAAGATAAAATGGTGGGACAAATTCAATGATAAAAAATATGGCACTAAATATTTGGACAATTTTTTTACCAAAAATTCAAGTCTCAGCAAATCGCTTATCTCAGACAAGGCTACATCAAAATTTCTACAAAAAAAAATTCAAAAAGCTAGTATAGTATTAACCCAAGCCAAGAGCAAAAAAGAATACAAAAAATGATGAATAAAATATTAAGTTCAATAAGTTTCGAATAAGAGGAAAAACATGAAGACGAAGGTTCTCAGTAATCTTTAATCAAAATCATTGATCTTGTAGATGACAATACCTCTGTCATAATTATCAAAACAAAAAAATAAAAAAATCTTGATCCTACTGACACAAGAAATCAAAAGATAGTGATGATAAAATGGTGGTGGTTGCAAGATTTTTCAAGATAGTTAAAATTTTTCAAAAAATGTTGGCAAGTAATCTACCGGTGCAATAAGCAAAAAAAAAAAAAAAGAACCAAATAGTTGCCAAAAATAGTAGCAATAATTTCTAAGATAGTGGAAAATTTTCAAAGATATAATGGATGTCATCATGAATAAGAAAAATAGATACCATTCATGAATAGTAAAATTGTAATACTGAATACTCCCACTATGTTCAATAATGTATCGAATGGTGAGAAAAATCTTGTAAAAGAAGAAAAAACCCTCTATAAAAGGCTCTCAACATCGTTGTATTCTACACGCTCAAAAATTTTTCAAACTCAATATAAAAGTTCAGATTGCTCAAATTGCTCTCCTTGTTTATTTTATTATTTTCAATTTGAAATTATATTTAATTTCAAGTTTAATTAAATTTTATTTCAAATCAAATTCGTTTTCAAATTTTATTTCAAAAATTAAATTTTATCTCTAAAATTAGATTTCTCAAATCCATATATATATATATATATTCTTGCGCGATTACTCTTAGTCCTTTGAAAAACGCACACATTATGTAAATAAGATGTTTGAACCCCGAGTGTACTAGAAAGAACAACATTCCCTTTGTCACTAAGACCATTAACGAGTATTTACTCATGATACATGTTGAGATAAATAGTATTTTTGATTGTTTTTGTTTGTTCAAATTAAAGTATATATTAGCAGAAAATAATATTAAAAAATGGTAAAACTTTAATACACATGCTGTGTAAAATAAATTTTATACAAGCCTGCATTTTTACCTTATAAAATATAAATCCTAAATTCATAACCCTAACACCCTAATCCTTAAACTCTAAACCCTAAATTCTAAACACTGACCCTAAATTCTAAACCCCTAAACTATAACCCTAATCCCTAAAATTAAAACACTCGTGTAAACTAAAGTTTTCACGGCTCGTGTATTGAAGTTTAAACTTTTACCATCCAAATGTTTTGAGAATCAAAACTTTAAAGTATTTTTTAATGGAAAAAATATTCCATGCACCTACAGAAAGTTTTTGTTTCCATAAGTGCCCTAATTTTAGGTCTGGATATTCAATTTAAGGTTTATGATACGGGGGTCTAGCTTTAGGAATTTAGAATTTATGGAGTGTGGTCAGAATTTAGGGTTTGGAGGTTAGAGTTTAAGTTTTAGGGCAATATGTTAGGGGTTTATGTTTTAACATACAAACTCTAAATTTTAAATTCTAATCAAAATCCCTAAATCCTAAACCACTAAACCTAAACCCTAAAACTAAAACACTTGTGGAAATAAAAAGTTTTCATTGTCGGTGTATGATATAATTATCCTTTTTAATTACAACATAGTGTATTTTAGTCTTGATTACAACTTGCTTTATCGATTCAATCATCGGAATATTTCTCTTCGCATGTTATTTAATTGTTATTTTTCTTTTAAACAATTCTTACTTATAGGAGGGAGAGGGAAAATTTGCTCCTAATGAGTATTGAACCTACAACCTAAGGGAAAGTAAAATGTATCAACTGAGAATTTTTAACCACCCGCTTTAAAGATTGCTATTTCTAAACTAGTTATGTTTCATGCAAAATTTTCTTTTTGCATTTTTCTTATATTTTTTAATGTTTTTTAATTTTTAATTTATTTTTTAACGTGACCTATAAAATAAATAATGTTATGTCAACCTGAAGAATATATAGAATATTACGTGGTCTACCGCCTCCAAAATCGTCAAAAAAAATCAATGTTATGTCAATAATTTCCTTATAGAAAAATAATTTGACTTTTTCTAGAGGTTAATGATTAATTTTAACTAAAACAAGAATAATGATCAACTTAACAAAAATGCAAACATTGAAAACTAAATTTATCTTTATGGCATTAATAAATTATTGTTTTTTTACCAGTAAAATAATTGAACCATTTGACAATACATACACACCTTTTAGGCAATACACATACACCTTGCGGGTAAAGTAATTGAATATTTTGACAATAAACACATACACATACATATTCTTAACCATTTTACAATACACATACATCTTGTAAGCAAAGCGATTGAACCCGAGTCTTTTAGGATGAATATCATCTACTTTTCTACTGAGAAAATTTGTTAGATTCAAAAATCATATATTTTCTATAAAATAAGTAAACTACCCATATTCAGATAAAAATCATTTATATTTAAACATGGTTAAACTCACGATTTTCACATGGCATTAACCGAACTGTCCGATCAACTTAGTAAACTATATATTTAAGTAGTATCACGTTTGAAACTGTGATAATCGTTTGGTAAATTCACTAGAGCTTGAAATAAATAATAAAATGATGAAGAGATATTTGTTTAGAAGTTGCCGTCTCCTAGAATTAGATGTGTCAGTCTGACCGATGAGAAGGCAAAAGAACCGGTTGTTAGGTGGGAGCTATGAAAGTGATGCCAATAATAATTTCAGAATCACATGATTTTATTCCTTTTGTAGATGTTTCAATTACATCCACGTAAACATGCTAATAATTGGGACCTAATCATCCCACGCATGATTCTTTGTTTCCCCAACTTTATATGTTGCAAATGATCACTTAATTTTTTTATAATTACGAATATTTAATTTATTAATCGAATAATTTAAATTGTGTATTGTACAGATATATTATGAATGTCACATTTTTAATTTAATTTATTTAATTCAAAACATTATATTCGAATATTTAACCTTACCTAAATAACCTAGTACATCATCTTGTCTGACACCGACAAGGCCAAGCTTTTTGATTGACACTAAGTTTTTTTAATTTCTTTTACAAATTTTATATAAAAAAATTAAATAACTTACATCATCTTTTTTAAATCTTGATTATTTAATTTAAATTTGACACCATAATTCGATTTTTTATTTTACAATTATCGCTAAATTATTGCAATCTTTCAATTTCATATTTAATATATACATAAAATCTTAAATAATCTAATTCCATAATCCACAACGTTCCGGGTTGGTAGGAAACCTTTGGACTTGTCTAATAATAAGTTAGTGACAAAATACTAGCAAATAATTAGGTTTATGTTTCACTAGAATCTGAGAGAGATTATGTTAATTATATAAATTTACTTATTTTGTATCCTAATTTTTCGTTTTTTATTTAGAAATCATATAAAATGCTATAATATAACAATATCATCATAAATAACGATTATCATTTTATGTAGTGATTATTGTTATGCATATCTTTATTTATGGTAGATATTCATATATTAAATGAGACTTTAATGTACTTTATTATTATAGTTTAATACCTATTGGAATTAGGGTTTTCATCTTATGCCTATAAATATAGAGTTTGGAGAAAACATTGTATATAACACTACATTGAAATAATACAAGTCTTTCTCCTGTCTCTCATCTTGTTCTTGTTCATCTCTTTGTTCTTGCTCTTCTTTACATTATTTACAACACGTTATCAGCACAAGTTTGCTCGGAAGTTTTTAGTTATAAATCAAGCATCTTCAAAGACGGTAATTATTTGGTATGTATCTTTTTTTTTCTACTATGTTATATTTTAATTAATAAATACCATAATAATAAATCGATTATATGTTTTGTTCTTTTAACACCTAAAACATGTTTTATAATAAAAAGTTTTGTTATATTAATTTAACGCCTAAAGCATGTTCTTTAATTAGTTAATATGTTCTATGTTCTGTTGGTTTAATCCAAGTATATTGGCTGGACATCCCGTTCTGCGAGGCTATTGGTCTCAAATGAGGTTTTTAAAGGACCTTGTGAACTGGTTTAACAATGCAGCATACGAGGATTAAATCTTTGTTCTCTGTTGGTTTGTATATATATGTTTTTTAAGATATTGATATGATGTAAAATATTTTTTTTGGGTAGATTTATTATTATATTATTTTATAGTTGATCTAATTTGTTTATTTGTCTTTTATAGTACAAAAATGACAAATCTTGCAAAAATTGAGTTTGTGGCACTTGATATTTTTGGAAATAATTATTTATCCTGGACCTTAGATGTCGAAATGCACCTAGATGCAAATGGTCTGGGAAACACTATTAAAGAGGGGAATGTAGAATCTGCTCAAAATAAGGCCAGAGCCATGATACTTCTTTGCCGTCACCTCCTTGAGAGGTTGAAATCTGAATATTTAACGATGAAAGATCCTCTTATTCTTTGGAATAATCTAAAAGAACGATATGACCACCAGAAAACTATTATTCTCCCTAAAACTTGATATGATTGGTTGTATTTGAGATTGCAAGATTTTAAATCAATTAGCGAGTATAACTCAGCTATGTTTCGAATTACTTCACAATTGAAGTTAAGTGGTCAAATTATTACTGATGAGGATATGTTGGATAAAACATATTCCACCTTTCACGCAAGCAATGTTGTTTTACAGACACAATATCGTGAAAAGGCTTTAAGAAATATTATGAGTTAATTTTTTGCCTTCTTGTGGCTGAGCAAAACAATGAGCTACTGATGAAAAACCTTGAATATCATCCAACTGACTCCGCTCCATTTCCTGAAGCGAATGCGACATTCTACAGCGGAAAGAATAAATGTCACAGTAGCAATTATTGTCGCAATTGAGGCCATGAACATAGGCATAGACAATATTATTATTTTAAGAATGATTCTACCCACCAGAAGTGAGATTATAAAGATGACAAGAGTATGTTAAGAAAGTGAAATCTTTATGTTATCAATGTGATTGTAGAAACCATTGATCTCGTACTTGTCATACGCCGTAGCATTATGGACATTTTATCCACTATCATGAATGATAGAAAATATAAACAAATTTTGTTACGAAAATGGCGAAAATAATTATGGCATTGTTGGTTGAACTCACTTGGATGTTGTTGATTTCCTCATAATCCCATCCCTAAAGGGAATAATTAATCTTTTATTTATTTTGCTTTATGTTAATTTGTTTTACTTATTATTTATTTATTTATGTTGATTTGCTTTATGTTAACTTGTTTTACATATTATTTATTTAGGATTTATGTTACTTTATTATCCTTTGAAGAATATGATTACTTTTGGAATAAAATATACAATAAATTGTGAAAATTTATTGCTTAGCAGACAGTGCAAGCACACATACTGTACAAAAGCATAAGAAATATTTTTTTCATTTAAATGCAAGGGAAAAATATGAGTACTATATCTCAAAGTACTAAAATATCAATGCTCTGGAAGAGCAATAAGTTATTGAGAGATTATCTTTGATAGATAACCGATTTGATATGATGTGCTATATTTAATATTTTCATCCCCCGAAGTGAATGGTACAAAGTACATATTTTCCTTTCCCAGAAATGAATGGAATAAAGCACATATTGAAAGGTGCATAATTATGCATATTTTTCCCATTTAAAATGCAAATGAATAATGAGAGTACTATATCCGTGAGTACTAATATCATAGAAGGCTCTGAAAGAGCAAATATTCTATTGCCAAATGAAACTCAATTCCATATTCACAATGCATTATACTTGTCAAAGTCGCAAAAGAGACTTATTGAATTTTAAAGAAATATATATCATATTGAGACTATTAGTCTAGGGTATGCTGACTATCTCTATATTACGAGTATAACTCAAGGCAATAAGAAAATGTTGACAAAATTACATGCACTGTCATCCAAATTGTACTACACAAGAATTAGTACAAATTGAAGCTCACGCTACTGTAAACCAGAAGTTTACTGATAACTTTATTATTTGGCATGACCGGTTAGGCCATCCCGGTTCAATTATGATGCAAAAAAATTATTGACACTTTCATGTGGTCATTCATTGAATAACTGACAAATTCTTCAAAGTAATGTTTTTCATGTGATGCTTGCTCTCAAAGTAAACTGATTATTCAACAATCACCAGCTAAGATATATTGTGAATCTATTAATTTTTTGGAACAGCTACAAGGTGATATATGTGGGCCCATACACCTTTCTTACAGACTATCTAGATATTTTACGATTTTAATCGATGCATCGACTAGATGGTCATATGTATCCTTGTTATCAACCCGCAACTTGGTGTTTGCCAGGTTACTTGCTCAGTTGATGAAATTACGAGCACATTTTCCAGATTACCTTATAAAGGCAATTCATCTTAATAATGTCGGTGACATGCTATTTTACATGCAGCATCATTAATTCGCATCAGGCCAATAAATTATCATAAGTTCTCCCAATTACAAATGGTTTTTGGTCAAAAACCAAATATTTCTCATCTTAGATTTTTTTTGGTTTGCGGTATATGTTCTAATTGCTCTACCACGACGCACAAAGATAAATTCTCAAAAAAGGTTGGGAATATATGTTAGATTCGAATTCCCATCGATAATTAAATATCTTGAGCTTCTGATGAGTAATTTACTTACGACTCGATTTGCTGACTGTTATATTAATGAATCAATTTTCCCAACATTAGGGGGAGAAAATACACAGCTGGGAAAAGAAATAAGTTGGAATGAATTATCATTTTCTCATTTTGATCCACGTGCTCCACAATGTGAACTATAATTTCAAAGGATAATTCATTTACAAAACTTATCAAATCAATTGCCAGATATTTTTGCTGACCCTAAAAGAGTGACTAAGTCACATATACCAACTATGAATGCTCCAATTAAATTTGATGTCTCAGAAGGACAAACCGTAGTTGCTAATGAGTCTAACTTACGCCTGAAGCGTGGTAGACAAGTAAGTTCCAAAGATAAAAATCCTCGAAAAAGAAAATGAGCTATATTTTATGATGGTCTGATCGATGAATCAACATATTATGAAAATATCTAGAAGAGATTAAAAGTATCCAACAGAGACATTGACATGATTCAGGTACCTGATAATAAAGAGATCTCAATAGATTATGTCATGTATGATAATAAGTGGAACTGAAATCAAATCGACGTCGATAATATATTTGCATGCAATATAGCACTAGAAATTTTGGATTTTGATGTGGATCATGAACCATTGTCAATTGGACAATGTAAACAAAGAAATGATTGGCCAAAAATGGAAAGGGGCATTTGAGGCAAAATTAAAATCTCTTTCGAAAAGTGAAGTATTTGGGCCTATAGTCCGTACATCAGAATGTGTAAAGCCCGTGGATATAAATGAACCTTTGTGAGAAATCAAAATAAAAAAGGGGAATCGCGAGATATAAAGCTCGTTTGGTGCACAAAATTCTCACAAAGACATAGAATCGATTATGAGAAAACATACTCCTCGGTGGTGGATGCAACTACTTTTAAACTTTTTATTAGTCTGGAAATAAAAAACCTAGTTTCCACCTAATGGATGTTGTTACGTCCTATTTGAATGAGCCTCTTGATAATAACATTTACATGAAACTTCTGGAAGGATTTAGACTGCCAGAAGTAGTTAATTCAAGTTCTCGATAACATTATTCAATCATATTGAACATATTTTTTATGGATTAAAACAATTTGGGTGCATTTGGTATAACCGCCTCATTGAATACTTATTAGTGGAATGTTATAAGAATGATTTAATTTCCCCGAGTATTTTCTATTAAGAGGTTTAACTCCAGATTTGTCATTATTGCTGTGTATGTTGATGATTTGAATATCATTGAGACTCCTGAAGAGATCTCATTGATAATTGAATATCTAAAGAAAGAATTTAAAATGAAAGATCTCGAAAAACAAGATTTTGTCTTGGATTGCATATTGAGCACCTAAAAGATGGAATCCTTGTGCATCAATCAACATACATAAAAAACTACTAAAGAGGTTTTACATGCATAACGCACATTCGTTGATCACCCCCATGGTTGTTAAGTCGCTTGATGTTAACAAAGATCTATTTCGTCATCGAGAAAAGGATGAAGATATTCTTGGTCCAAAAGTGTCATACTTAAGGGCTATTGGGGCATTGATGTATCTTTCTAGTCACACACGACCCGACATATCCTTTATTATCAATTTGTTGGCATGATTTAGCTTATGTCCAACCTGAAGACATTGGAATGGGGTTAACACATATTTCGTTATCTTCAAGGTACGAAAGATATGTGATTATTTTCCTTAATCTATCCAAAACATAATTGGTTGGTTTTACGGATGCAGAATACTTATATGATCCTCATAATGCTCGATCACAGACTGATTATGTATTTACATACGGTGGTACCACAATTTCTTGATGCTCAATGAAACAAAAATTACTGCCACTTCCTCTAATCATGTTGAGATTTTGGCTATCCAGGAGGCTAGTCGTGAATGTGTATGGCTAAGGTCTGTGACCCATCATATTCAAGAAAATTATGGTTTACACTATGGAAAAATAGCTTCGACAGTCTTATATGAGGATAATACAGCATGCATTGCCCAACTTAAGGAAGGATACCTAAAGGGTGATAGAACAAAACACATCTCACCAAAATTCTTCTTCACTCATGATATACAAAAGAATAGAGACATTGATGTCCAACAGATTTGTTCATGTGATAATTTGGCAGATCTATTTACTAAGGTGCTTCCTATTATTCCATTTGAGAAGTTGATTTACAACATTGGATTGTGTCGTGCCAGAGACTTATTTGATGTATTTATGAGGGGAGTAAATACGCGTTGCACTCTTTTTCCCTTAACCGAGGTTTTGTCCCAATGCGTTTTCCTGATAAGGTTTTTAATGAGGCAACATGTTATGCGTATCAAAAATGTGTGTACTATTTTTTCTTCATTAAGAATTTTTTTCCCACATGATTTTTATCTTAGCAAGGTTTTAACGAGGCACGTTATCTTCATGGATATCCAAGAGGGAGTGTTATGAATATCTTTATTTATGGTGGATATTAAATGATACTTTAATGTACTTTATTATTAGAGTTTAATACCCATTGGAATTAGGATTTCCATCTTATGCCTATAAATATAGAGTTTGGAGAAAGCATTGTATATAACACTACATTGAAATAATACAAGTTTTTCTCTCTTTGTCTCTCATCTTGTTCTTGTTCATCTCTTTTTTTTTTGCTCATCTTTACATTATTTACAAATTATTTATTTATTTGTTTTTTTAAATAGTTAGAGACTTTTTTGGTGATTTTTTAACCTTATTTGTTAAGTTTAAAAAACTTGCTAACTTATAATACAAACTAAGTCACAAACTTAACATTAATTAGTAGACTTTTGGGATAGGGGAGTTTTTTTAATTAAAATAATTTATTTTTTAATTTTAATGCAAATGATTTGTTATTTTTTTATTTAAACAGATATAATAGATTGACCTTAAAATAGGAATAAAATTTGAAAAAAAAACTTGAAACGTTTTTTTTATTCAGACACTTGTATTATAATTAAAATTTTGAAGAAAAAAAATCATATTGTCACATCGCAGTTTTTTTATAAAATAAAAATTATAACCTTAAATTTATTATGCGTGATTTATTTGATTATATGTTGACTATTTTGGGGAATAATGCAAACCAAAATAATATTTGGGGTTTTGGGCTACCTTTGGGTATATTTTGGGATCTACGACAAATTCTACAGTGCAGGGTGAAGTCGCCACCAGCATATGGCAGCTTGGGTGAAGACACCATCTGCAGCTGGCGACTTCCCCTTGATTTGTAATAGTTTAATAGTTTTTTTATCGATTCAAGCAGAATTAGGGTGAAGTCGCCACCTGCAGATGGCGTCTTCACCCAAGTCGCCATCTGCAGGTGGTGACTTCACCATGCACTGTAGAATTTACCGTAGATTCTAAAATATACCCAAAGGTGCCCTATTTTCTCAAATATTCAATCCATTTGGATTATATATTCAATGAAGCCATATATGTTTTATTTTATGTAAACAATATTGGCCCTGTTTAATGAATAGGGGTTTTGAGCAAAAATTAGAGATTAGAGCTAATATTAGAGGTTTGACTGATTAAACCCGCTAACTTGGATGTTTAGTGAATAACGGATTGAAATAGCGGATTGAGGTGAACTCTCTAATTTTGAAAAAAAACTGCTAATAGGAGTTTTTTGAAATTAGAAGTTTTGATGTAAGTATTATAAAGACCATTTTATTCTTAATAATTATCAAAAATCTCAAAATAACCTAAATTTAACATTTTCTATTTTAACTCTTCACCCTCACTATTTACATTGTGATATTTGTAAACTGATATTTTTTTTTCTTTTTACTCTCACACATTTATATTTGTATTTAAATTTAATGATTAATTAAATTGTATTAAAAATAATTATATAAATAATAAATTAATATATAGATCCTTCAAATATGCTTAGTAATGCTATATTAAAAATTATTTTTATAATCTATTTAATATTAATAGATACAAAATATTGATAACTTTTTTTTATCGACAAAATTATGATTTATTTAATATTAATAGATGCAAAATATTGATAACTTTTTTTTATCAGCAAAATATTGATAACTAATGAACTATTCGAACAAGTATCAAATATAATTATATTCTTATATGACATTTTGCTTGTTTAAATAATCAAACAACTATAAACTATCAACTAATTTTACCAAACACTTATATACAACCAGCTAATATAATCCGCTAGTCAAATTAGCTAATGCAATAAGCTATTAGCTATCAGCTAATTTAATCCGCTATCAGCTATCTGCTAATTGCCAAATATGACCATTAACTATTTTTATTATTGAAATATTAAAATGCTAATCAATCTATTTTCTAGTGGTAATTTTTAATTTTATATTATTAAAACATAAACTAAAAGTGCAATTTAAAATTGAATATTTATATAATAATAAAAATATAATTTAACATGAAATCAAACTGTAATTTAAATTATTTTTATTATTTAAATTTTAATAAGAAAAATATAATTTCAATGTAGAAATATAATAGACAATAAAAATTCATTAATTGAGAAATTTATCTAAATTCATGCTTTTATGTGAAATACGATATATCATGGGTCATTCCCGCCACGTGATCCATGAGACCAACCAATCAAATGCATCTATTTCATTAATTTTTTTATCTCATCTTTTTACCAAGTGAATCTTCACTAATATTCACTGTAAATTAAATTTAAAAACAGTTTTTACCAAAGTGAAGATTCACTTGGTAAAAAGATGAGATGGAAAAATTAATGAAATAGATGCATTTGATTGTTGGTCCCATAGATGACGTGGTGGGAATGACCTATGATATAATTTCTCGTGAATTACAGAGATATAGATTACAAATTAAAAAATAAAAAATAAGACAGTTACAATTTAAAGAAATTATGGCTGTTAAGTATGATATAAAAAATTATTAATTAAATCCAAATATAGAAGAGTCATTATTTAAAATTTCCTAAGATAAAATTGTAACCGACAAACAAAAATAATATTTAGTTTACTTTTAGAAGTTTTTTTTTCATATAACAAATGTGTATAATTTATTTTATAGAAGAATGTAATTTGTTATATTTAAATCTAAAATTTAGATTTTAAAATTAGAATTTTTGTTGATTGAGTGTAGTTTAAGGCAGATAAAATCACTGCTATCTCATAAGGAAGCAACACGCTTTCGCTCTGGGTTTTATTTTCTACTTTCATAGCTTTGGTAACTTTTCAAGTGACAATCTTATAAGTTAGTAGTTTTGTCTTGTTGTTTTAATTGTATTTGAGATATTTTCTTAACAAACCAAAGAAAATAATGAGGTAATTTACATTTTACATCACAAACCTTTAATTTAATCAAATAACACAATTCAACTTTTATTATTAATAAATTATGTAATTTATACTAATATTGTTAAATAATTCTAACAAAAAGCTTGAAATTAACATTTTTATATAACATATTTTCACATGTTATCATCAAATAATATTTAATTCTTTTATGGATAACAGGTACTCCTAAATATCTCCCCAGATCAGATACCTCTATAAACCCAAATAAGCCACTAATCTGATTGCTCATCCCGCACAACACATTTTTAGAAAAATGAATGATTGTTTTAGCGATACAAACTTTAAAACCGGAGGCGGCACAAAATTCTTCCAACACATTGCGCAGAACCCCCAGCTATTTATCGATGCCTCGGCAAACAACATCATATCATCCGCGAAGAACAAGTGTGAAACTTGAGGACCTCCCTGTAGAAGTTTAAAAGGTATCCATTTACTATCCCGTACAACCACCTCAATCGCCTGACTGAGTCGTTCCATGCACAGAACGAATAAATAAGACGAAAGTGGATTGCCTTGCCGTATACCTCGAGATGGTACAAATGGCTGGGTAGACGAACCATTCCAAGCAATCTGAGTAGAAATAGATGACACACAGCTCATAATGAGAACCCGAAGAGAACCAGAACCCTAAGATCACCCAAAGTATCACTAATAAATAGCCACTCCAATCTGTCTTATGCTTTTTCCAGATCTATTTTAATAGCCATCCATCCGGGCTGCCCTGTCTTACATCTTATTGAATGTATTATTTCATGTATGATAAGAATGTTATCAATAATGGATCGTCCAGGAACAAAACTGGTCTGAGTACATGCAATCTAATCTGGAATATACGACTTCAATTTATCCACGATAATTTTAGTGACTGTCTTATACATGACTGAACACAGGCTAATAGAAAGGAATTGAGAAATTGAAATAGGCCGAGCAATTTTCAGAATAAGAACAATAAGAGTCCTATTAAGATTCATCGGCATCACCCGACTCTCGAAAATAGATTTTATATACTCACAAACTTTGTCACCGATGAGGCCCCGATTCCTTTGATAAAAGAAAGCATGCAAACAGTCCAAACCTAGAGCCTTAAGCGGACTCATCTCGAATATGGCCCTTTTGATCTCATCGGCCGTAACTTCCCGCTCCAAACTATCCACCACCCTCCTATCAATTCTCGGAAGAAAAGCCACGACTAGCATACATACCTTCAGCTATACGGTAAACAAAGATATAAAATAATTGATCGACATGGACTGTAACTTGACTTGCTCTTCGCACTATTTAGGTTACCAATTAAACATTATTTATTTAAATAAATTTACAAGAAAAATAATTATATTTTTTTATAAATCTTAACAAAAAATATTTAGGTTACCAATTAAACATTATTTATTGATAATATATGAAAATATATTAAATAAAAGTGTGAATTTCAAAATTTTTCATTAGAATTATTTAGTGGTGTCAATATAAGTGACTTAATTTATAAATAAGGCTTAAATGAAAAATAAGTGCATAAACTATACAATTTTTGAACTTTAGGTGCCTCAAGTATTTTTTTATAAAATAAGTGCCTAAAGCTTCAACCGTTACAATTTTAAGTGCTTGACCGTTTAAAAAACACCGTTACCCAATCAAAACGAGACATATGACAGGATTATTGATTTTTTAATATTTTTTGGAAAAAAAAACTTTAAAACTTTAATTTTTTTAGAAAACCCTGTAATTCTCAAAAATCTTCAAATTAGTCTCTAAATAGTAAAACCCCAAGTCTTCACCAATGCCACCGCCGATCACCGTCGTTGACCATACATGTTTGGTCATCAGACTCAGCCGGCCATTTCCCCTAACGCGTCGTCGTAAAAAATTGACGAAAAGTGTACTAATTGAACGACTATTTCACATTTGACGTTCAATGTTCTTCTCTCTGTTAGTAAACTCTCCAAGAATTTGAAGTGTTCATTACAGTTTACTAACCTGGTTGTTTTTTCAGGCAATGAATTCGAGGAAGATGCTTGGCACTGCTAGCTTGCAAAATGGTCTCTATGTCCTCGGAAATCAACCATCTACCCTACCAAATACTTCTTGCTCTTTTACTTCTTTAGGGCAAATTGATAATATAATGTTATGGCATTTTAGGTTAGGGCATCCTAATTTTTATTATCTTGCTAAATTATTCCCTGAATTGTTTGTTAATAGAAAACCAAGTTCTTTTAAATGCCATATATGTCTTCTTGCTAAACAAGCGAAAGCATCCTATTTACCATCTTCCTACAAACCTTCCCATCCTTTTTCATTAATTCATAGTGATGTTTGGGGTCCTTCTTGAGTGAAGAATGTAACTGGTAGTAGGTGGTTTGTCACTTTTATTGATGATCATATTAGAACAACTTGGGCATATTTGTTAAAGGATAAATCTGAAGTAGCCTCTGTTTTTTGAGAAATTTTACAATATGGTTGAAACCCAATTTGGAAGTGAAATTAAGATCTTCAAATTTGATAATGGGAGTGAATATTTTACCAAGTCCTTGGGGGAATTTTTTAACAAAAAAGGGATTGTTCAACTTAGCACTTGTGTGGATACATCACAACAAAATGGGGTTACAGAAAGGAAAATAGGCATTTGTTGGAGGTAACTAGGTCTTTGATGTTCACTAGTAATATTCCTAAATATTTGTGGGATGAGGCTTTGTTAATCGCAACCTATCTCATTAATCGAATTCCCAGTAAGGTTTCGCAATACAAAACACCTAGCGCTATTTTTTTGGAGAGTTACCCCAATTTTAAACCTCTGTCCTCTATTCTCCCTTTCAAAGTTTTTGGTTGCACTGTGTTTGTGAAAGATTATGTTCCCTCTAGGTCAGAACTTGACCCCAGATCCTTGAAGTGTGTCTTGGTGGGTATTCTTCACTTAAGAAGGGCTACAAATGTTATCATCCCCCTTCTTAGAAATTTTTTACTTCCTTGGATCTCACCTTTTTTGAACAGGAACCTTATTTCCCTGTGGCTGCAAATCAGGGGGAGAATTGTGATGTTTTTCAGCCTCCTACCAATCAGGTTTATCATTCTTTACCTTTAGAGTTATTACCTACTAATAATCATTTGTTATTTGAACCTCATACTCCTTTAAACCCTTATACTTCTTCACCTATTATTACACCTACTGCTTCCCATCCTTCACCTATTGTTACTACTCATCAGAATTCACTTAAACCTTCCTCACAAACCCCTCAGCCTTCTAAGCAACTAAAAGTTTATACCAGAAAACAAAAAATATTTCAGAGACTGTTTTGCAATCTGACACTTGCCGAGAATTGGACTTGAGTTCAGTTGCCAATGAAAATGATGGAGGTAATGTTCTAGCCGAGATTCCCTCGCATTTACTTGAGTTCGATTATTTGCTTATTGCTAAAAGGAAAGGGGTAAGACAATGTACAAAACACCCCATTCAGAGGTATGCTGCTTATGGTAATCTAATGCCATCATTTAAGGCTTTTACAGCTTGCTTAGACAAAGAACAAATACCTAACACTATTGAAGAGGCTCTAAAAGATTCTAAGTGGAGAAGGGTTGTTAAAGAGGAGATTGAAGCACTTGAAAAGAATGGTACTTGGACCATTACAAATCTTCCGCAAGGCAAGGAACCAGTCGGATGCAAATGGGTGTTCTCCATAAAATACAACTCTGATGGCAGTATACAGAGGTATAAAGCAAGGTTGGTGGCCTAGGGTTTTACTCAAACCTATGAAATTGATTATAATGAGACCTTTGCTCCTGTAGCTAAGCTAAATACAGTTAGAGTTCTCTTAAGCTTGGCTGTAAACAAGGACTGGAAGCTTCATCAACTTGACATTAAGAATGTCTTTTTTAATGGAAAATTGGAAGAAGAAGTGTACATGGAGTGTCTTCGGGTTTGAAGTCAGTAAAAGGAGATCAAAAAGTTTGCAGACTTAATAAATCCATCTATGGTTTGAAGCAGTCACCTAGAGCCTGGTTTGACAAATTCACCAAGGTGATTCTAGAAAATGGATACAAACAATCTTTTGCAGATCACACTCTCTTCATTAAGGTTTATTTTAATAGTATATGTGGATGACATAATTCTGACATGTGATGATGATGAAGAGATAAGTCACTTGAAAGGGTTGTTAAATACACAGTTTGAAACAAAAGACCTAGGAAAGCTCAGATACTTTCTAGGCATGGAGGTTGCTAGGTCGAGCAAAGGTCTAGTGATAAACCAGAGAAAATATGTTCTTGATCTACTTAATGAAGCAGGAATGTTGAGATGCAAACCAGTTGATACTCCCATGGAAGCAGTCTTAAAATTCAATAAAGAGGACACAAGCCCTAAAGCTGATAAGGGTAAATTTCAAAGGTTAGTGGGAAAGTTGATTTATTTGTCATTAACCAGACCAGACATTGCTTTTCCAGTTAATATTATCAGTCAACACATGACTGATCCTAGGGAATATCACATGGAAGCTGCAATTAGAATTTTGAGATACTTAAAAGGGACACCAGGGCATGGATTGCTATTTAAAAAGACTTAAGAAAGAACTGTTCAGATTTATTCAGATTCAAGCTGGGCAAGCGAACTGACAGAAATGAGATCAACTAGTGGTTATACTCCTTTGTTTGGGGAAATCTAGTGACCTGGAGGAGTAAGAAACAAACAGTTGTATCTAGAAGCAGTGCTGAAGCAGAATATAGGGCTTTAGCATTGGGAATATGTGAAGGAATTTGGTTGTTAAAGCTACTGAATAAGCTAGATGTGAACTAAGAGGAGATGTTTGAGATTTTTTGTGATAATCAGTCCACCATACAAATTGCTCGAAATCCAGTCCACCATGATAGGACTAAACATGTGGAGATTGACGGGCATTTTATCTCAGAAAAGATTACTAGTGGGACAGCTTCTTTATCTTATGTTCCTACAGAAGAACAAGTGGCAGATGTACTTACAAAAGCACTACCAAAAGCTTCTTTTGACAAGTTTCTATTCAAGTTGGGATTATACAATGTATATTCTCCAACTTGAGGGGGAGTGTTAGATTATTCGATAGAATTAGAGTCCTTATGTAAATAATAGTTTAAATTAAAGTTTAAAGATAGAGTTAGAGTCCTTATCTAAATAGTAGTTTAAATTAAAGTTTACTTCCTAAAAGATAAGAGTTAGATGTCTTTTGTACTTAGGACTCCTAATTGTAACTAAAGTCTAATACTTGAGTCTATAAATTCACTGTAAAGGGATTTAATTTTTCGAAATATATTCAATAACAGAAAATCAATTCTGTTTTCTTCTTCTTTTCTGCAGAAACTTAATTTCTGCTTTATTTTTTCTGCATTATTTAGTTTTTTCCTAAAACTGGAAAATTGCTTTTCTACAATATAATATAAAATTAAGCTCCTGTGTCAATTTTAAAGGTGGATCTTGTCAGCTTAGCTAGTTAATCCATTTGCTTGGTCGTTATGGAAAGGTTGTCTGCTGTCAAATTTCATTAAGGAAGTTTGTACCATCAGGTCATAAACTAATTGGTCTATTTATATTGTTTTAATTGCTTTATGGTTATTTTCACGCTAAACTGATGTGCATCCACTTCTTATTAATGTGCATTTCATCACAGAATCCTCACTTAGTCATGTGTGGCACGCTATTCACCGTTGGACAAAGCCGTCAGTGCAACTTATGTCTTAAGGATCAAAATATTAACTCTGTTTTTTGCAAAGTGAAGCACATAGAGGTATGGATCTCTAAATACTTTTTTCAAAACCTTTTCCTTGTAATTTTTATTGTGATTGTGAGTGCTGATTTTCTTTTTTCCAATTATAGAGATGTTACTTCCATTGCCTTGCCAGAAATTACTGGAGGAAAAGGCTTTTTCCAGGTTAATGGTAGGACCTACAATAAAAGTACTAGTTTGATTCTAAATGCAGGCGATGAATTAATTTTCACCAGTACGGAAATCATGCTTATGTATCCTTTTACTTTAACACGGCTTAATACATTATTACAAGTATGCTATTTCTCTCCCTCCCAAATGAAAGTCTATGTTGTACCCTTTCATACATGTTTCAGAATTCAACTTTGATGCTATATAGCATTTCTTCTGTCCAGTAACTGCTATATGATATTTCTTCTGTCTAGTAACGGCTATAACTGCTTTAATTCCTTAATGACAACTTAGATTTTTCAGCAGCTTACCAGTGCTAACTTGGCAACCCCAAACATTCTTTCTTCTCTAAGCATTTTAGAAGCCCAGAATGCTCCTATAAAAGGGATTATTGAGGCAGAACCAGGGGAACATTGCAGCTGTTGCTGGGGCAGCAACAATATTGGCTTCTTTGTCACCTAAAGAAAATTCTGAGATGTCCACTCTTTCTTCTAGTTGTGAGGGGTCAGATGATCGTGTTCCAGAAGTTGACATGAAGGACAGTGATAGTAACACTGATCCAGTAACTGCTTCTTCAAGGGAGAAAACTGTTGCTCCTGATGCCACCAATGAAAACCCTAATCTTGATAGACTTGGATTAGATGATGCTATGGATGCTGAAAATACAAAGATCCCTGGGGCAGGTTACCCTTTAAGGCCATTATTGCATATCTTGGCTGGTACCTCTTCACCCAACTTCGATGTTAGCAGTATTGCCAAAATTCTTGATGAGCAAAGGACAATTAGAGTGATGGTCAAGGAATTTGAACCTCCTACGGTTTTGATATCAACCAAGCGGCAAGCATTTAAAGGTAATTTACAAGAAAACATTCTCAATCCTGTTGATATAGACCTCTCTTTTGACAAATTTCCATATTATTTGAGGTAAATCTGGTGTTGTTTTTAACTTGGTCTTGCACTTTTGTATCATTGAGGAATATGTTTTGATCATTCCTCGTTTTTGTCTTGGGGAACGAATTTGAATTATTGTTTTTACTTACTTTGCTTATCAACTTTTCCACAAATATGTAAGTCCTTATATTATTTATGTACTGAAAGTTGACCAGCCATTTCTGTTTGGTGCTGTCTAGTACTATCTTTTCCTCTTGGAGTATGCTTCTTTCACTCAACTTGTTTTGGTTTTCTCTGCTAATTGTATGTTAAGAAGGCAGGATCAGTTGAAATTGCAGTTTGTGCTTTCTACTTAATTTTATATATTTCACTCCTTTGGAAATTTTGTGCATATGATTATTCTTAAATCTTCCATGGATTAGTGGAAATCAGATTGTTGATTGTTTTTGCATTACTAAGCATGTAAAACACTGAAGTTCCTTTTCAATTTGAAAGCAAGTTGTGTCAAACACTTGTTGGAAGTTCCTTAATTGTGTTTGACTATTTCTTAAGCTAGATATTTTGATTAATTTTCTTGTGGTTGCAAAAACTTCTTTATTGTTTGCTTTCTCAGTTTCTAAATGTTTGGACATTTTAGGGCATCTTATCTTCTATTATTCCTTCCTAATATAACCAGGGATCGACGTCGAAAGATGTTGATGCAGTGAAAGAGACTTCAAGGGCTGAAAATGTAACTGTATATGCCAAAAGAGTTGCAGAGGCTTATGCGTTGCAGCAGAAGAGACCAACTTCTAGCGTTGAAGTTGATATAACTGGTGGTTCTTTACTGAGCTCCCAAGCTTTCCCAAAGCAGGAAGTATCTACTGCAACATCTAAGAACTATACATTTAAGGGAGGTATGGCATTTCTTTGGGATAATACTGGAGAGTTGGCTTTGTTATATTGTTATGACCTAGCTTTATAAGTGTAGAAATTAGTGAAAACATAAGAAAGAAGATTCTGTTATTCCACTTCCAATAGGTTACAACATAGAACTCTTTTATAGAGTCCTTAAGAATTTATCTCTAACTAGGAACCCTAATAATAAAAGACTTCTAACTCTACTAACAGATAACTCCCAGTCTTTTACATAATATACAAGCCGTATTATCCTACAATCCCCCTTAACCTGGAGAGTATACGTTATATAGTCCCAGCTTGGATAAGAACTCATCAAAAACTGATTTGGGTAAGGCTTTTGTGAGTACATCTGCTAGTTGTCCTTCTGTAGGGATGTATGACAAAGAAGCTACCCCATTGTTGATTTTTTCTGAAATAAAATGCTTGTCTGTTTCGACATGTTTTGTTCTATCATGTTGAACTGGATTCCTAGCAATTTGAATAGTTGATTGGTTATCACACAGAACCTCAAACTTATTTTCTTGGTCTGTTTGCAACTCCTTAAGCAACTTGAGTAACCAAATTCCTTCACACATTCCTAGTGCCAAAGCTCTAAATTCTGCTTCTGCACTGCTTCTGGAGACAATTGATTGCTTCTTGCTTCTCCAAGTCACGAGATTTCCCCAAACAAAAGTGCAGTAGCCACTAGTTGATCTCCTTTCAGTGAGTTCTCCTGCCCAGCTAGTATCTGTGAATACTTTCATAGATCTGTCATCTGTCTTTTTAAACAATAAACCATGTCCATGAGTTTTCTTCAAGTACATAAGGATTCTGTTAGCTGCTGCCATGTGTTATTCGTTAGGATTGGTCATATGCTGACTTATCACGTTTACTGGAAAAGCAATGTCTGGCCTGGTTAGTGATAGATAGATTAATTTTCCCACTAATCTCTAAAACCTGTCTTTGTCAACTAAAGAGCCTATTTCCTTAGTAAATTTCAAGCCGGTTTCCATTAGTGTATCTGCTGGTTTATACCCTAGCATTCCAGCTTCATTTAGTAAATCAATGACATACTTCCTTTGATTAATCACCAGCCCCTTACTTGACCTCGCAACCTCAAATTCTCTATTCAGAAGATTCTTCAAGCAACTAATCTCTTCATCATCATCCCCTGTCAAGATTATATCATCTACATAAACAATCAAGATAACCTTTTATTTTTCGAAGTCACCTTAATGAAGAGTGTGTGATCAGCTAGTGATTGCCTATATCCATTCTTCAGAATAACTTTAGTAAACCTATCAAACCAAGCTCGAGGGGACTACTTTAGACCATAAAGTGACCTGTTGAGCTTACAAACTTTTTGATTTCCTTCAACTGATTTCAGACCATGTGGAACTTTCATATAAACTTCATCCTCTAACTTTCCATTAAGAAATGCATTCTTGACATCAAGTTGGTGCATGGTCCAATCATTGTTGACAGCGAGACTTAATAGAACCCGAACAGTGTTGAGTTTTGCCACTAGAGCAAAAGTTTCAATGTAATCAATCTCATAGGTTTGTGTATACCCTTTAGCCACTAGACTTGTTTTATATCTCTGCACACTGCCATCAGAGATATTTTACAGAAAAAACCCATTTACAACCAACAGGTTTTTTACCTTAGGGAAAATATGTTATTGTCCAGGTATCATTTTTCTCAAGTGCATTGATATCTTATTCAACAGCCCTTCTCCACTTAAGATGCTTTAGTGCCTCATCAACAGTTGAAGGGATATCTTTTTCATCTAAACTTGCTGTAAAGGCTTTGAAAGATGGCATCAAAGAACTGTAAGCATCAAATTTTTGAATATGATGTTTAGTGCACTGTCTAAATCCTTTTTCTAATAGCAATAGGAAAATCATCAAGATTAGGAGTAGTAGACTCACTGATCATATTACCTTCATCTTCCATATTGGCAATTGGACTCAAATCCAATTCTCGGTAAGTGTCGGATTGCACAATTGCCTCGGGTATGGTTTTCTTTTCCTTGTATAGGTCAAAAGTTGTTTGGGAGGAGTAGGCGTTTTGGAAGGGTCTTGAGAAGTTGTAGGTGTTTTTGAAGAGGTTGGTAAAGAAGAAATAGGTGAGAGATCTGAGGGTGGATTTGTGGAGTGAGTGAATGAGAAGTCTGGAGGTATAGAATGAAAAATAGGAGAAGTTACCTGGTGTTGTTGAGAAGGCTGAAAATCATCCTAAGTCTCATCCTGAATTGCAGCCTTAGTAAAGTAAGGATCCTGTTCAAAGAAAGTAAGATCCATAGTAACTAAAATTTTTTGAGATGGGGGTGATAGCATTTATAACCCTTCTTAAGTGAAGAATACCCCACCAGTACACACTTTACAAATCTAGGATCTAACTTGGACCTATTAGTGGCTGAATTATGAATAAAAAATGTACAACCAAAAATTTTAAGAGGTAATATATAGGAAATAGGCTTAAAATGAGGATAACTTTCCAAGAAAATGGATTTAGGGGTTTCAAATTTCAAGACTTTAATGGGCATACGATTGATCAAATATGTGGCAGTTAATAATGCCTCTCCCTACAGGTACTTAGGGACATTACTGGTAAATAAAAAGGATCGAGTGACCTCAAGAAGGTGTCGATTTTTTCTTTTTGCAACTCCATTCTGTTGTGGAGTATCAACACAGGAACTACTCTGAACTATTCCCTTTTACCTAAAATAATCACCCAAAGACCTAGCAAAAAATTCACTGCCATTGTCAGATTTAAACAGTTAGATTTTAGTATAGAATTAGGTAAGAACCATGGTATAAAATCTCTCAAAAATGCTTTCGGTTTCAGACTTTTCCTTCATCAAATATGTCCAAGTAGTCCTACTATGGTCATCAATAAAAGTAATAAATCATGTACAACCATCAACATTCTTCACTCTAGAAGAGCCTCAAATATCACTATGGATCAAAGAAAAAGGGTGAGATAGTTTATAAGTAGATGGTAAGTAGGATGCTTTGATTTGTTTAGCAAGAGGACATATATGACATTTAAATAAACTTGCCTTTTTATTTATAAATAAAGAAGGGTACAATTTTGCAAGATATTGAAAACTAGGATGACCTAACCTAAAATGCCATAATAAAACATTATCAGTTTGTCCTAAAGCTGTAAAAGAACAAGGAGATTAAGAGGCAGAAGAGGGTGGAGTGCCATGAAGAACATAGAGGCCATTGTGCAAACTACCATTGCCAATCATCTTCTTCGAGGCCATTGCCTGCAAAACACAACCAGAAGCATTAAAATTTATGGAACACTTTAAATCTGTGGAAAGCTTGCTAACAGAGATAAGATTGCAGGCGAGATTTGGGACAAATAAAACATCATTGAGCAGTAGATTTTCATTAATAACAATAAAACCACAACCCTAAATTTGAGAAAGGGAGTCATCAGCAATTTTAATAGATCTACCAGAAGAAGATGATGAGTATTGAAGGAACAACTCCCTGTTACCAGCCATATAGTCAGAAGCCCTAGAGTCGATGGTCCAAGTTGGAGTGAGTTGTGCAGATAAAAGGGCTATAGGGAAGGTGGTACCTTCGGTCTCTTTTATGGCCAGATTCGCCTCACTAGGACATGTAAATTTTCCAAACAATTTATGAAGATCTTCAATATGTTCCTTAGTGAAACTAGTAACACTAGAGGCAAAAGCTAAATGGGACTGTGCATCTCTAGAGGACCTTGGCTTCCAATCGACTAGTTTGCCATGAAGCTTCCAGCATTTCTCCTTGGAATAGCCTGGTTTCTTGCAATGATCACACCAGGGCCGACCTTTTTATTAGAACTAGAAGTTTTCTGAGTGAGGGGAGTAGATCCTTCATGGGAAGAAGGTTCAGGTGGGAAGAAGGTTCAAGAAGCATCACTGTTCACATGCTCTCCTCCTTCTTAACTGTAGAAAAAACTTTTCGAATTGAAGGAATAGGGGAGTTGCCAAGAATTCTACCACGAACCTCATCTTACTCTTTATTCAACCCATGAAGGAATTGGAACATTTTGCATTGTGCAGTGATTTTCCTGTACAAGACAGCATCAGTTGGTGTCTCCCATTTATTCTGCTCATAAAGATCTATCTGATGCCAAAGAGCATTGAGGGTATTATAGTATAGGGTGACTGACATTCCTTCTTGTTTGAGAAACGATGCCTGACCTTCAATCCCATACAACTCAGAGATGTTATCTGTACTGGAATAGGTTTCTTGGACAACACTCCAAATTTCAGCCGCCATTTGATAAAGGAGAAAATTTCTGCCTACACTGGGAGCCATAGAATTGAGCAACCAATACATCACACGGCTATTTTCCTGCATCCATTTGGCATATCCAGCAGCAGTAACCGCAGGCTTTTCAATATCCCCTATGAGATAGCCCAATTTGCCTCGCCCCGAAATAAAAATCTTGACAGATTGAGACCATTCCAAATAATTATTTCCATTCAATCTGTGACAGGTAATAACAAGACTGGAAGAGTCATTGAGATCGTCAGAACCAGAAATAATCTATGGTGAAGAGGTGATTTCAGTAGAAGAAGTATTAGAAGAAGAAGAGGTGGCCATCGACTAGGATTTTTTATTTAAAAAATCGAAACTCAATCTGATACCATGTAGAAATTAGTAAAAATAGAAGAAAGAGGATTCTGTTATTCCACTTCCAATAGGATACAACATAGAACTCTTTTATAGAGTCTTTAAGAATTTATCTCTAACTAGGAATCCTAATAATAAAAGACTTCTAACTCTACTAATAGATAACTCTCAGTTTTTACATAATATACAAGCCGTATTATCCTACAATAAGCAGTTAATTTGTTGATGGAACATTGATGGAACATTGCCTGCTTCTAACTGATATAATTATTTTGAAATTTTCAGGTGATAGGGTTAAGTTTGTAGGTGCTGCATCACCATCTGGACTTTCTTCTCTAGAACTTGCTTTAAGGTAAATTTTTGCTTTATATTTTATATTCTACAGCTTTGATTAGCCATGGTCAGTTTTCTCTTTAATATCAAGTACACATGTAATTTCCCAAGGGACATTTTATCAGTGCGTTCATTATATTTTGCAAAAGGTTGAGTAGTTCTTTTGTGTAGGGGACCAACGATTGGGTTTCGGGGCAAAGTAGTCCTTGCTTTCGAAGAAAATGGTTCCTCAAAAATCGGGGTCAGATTTGACAGATATATTCCAGAGGGCAATGATCTTGGTGGGCTTTGTGAAGAAGATCGTGGTTTCTTCTGTGCCGGTGAGCTCTTTAGCCCATTTTGCATTAATTTAATTATCTTTTATGACTCATTGTGGACTTGTATCTGTCTTACTCATTGTGTTTTCACTCTATAGCTAGCTCACTTCGCTTGGATAGTTCTGGAGGTGATGATGTTGACAAGCTAACTGTTAATGAACTTTTTGAGGTGCATCCATTGATTAATTAATGCAGAGCATTGGTTTTCCATGCTCATATTTTTAAAGTATTTATCTCTGCAATGCCTCTCTTCAATAGGTTGCATTGAATGAAGGCAAAAGCGGTCCATTGATATTGTTTGTGAAAGACAGAGAGAGTCTGTGGCTGGAAATACAGATGTTTATACTTCCTTGAAGAGTAAGGTTGAGAATTTGCCTACTAATGTTGTAGTAATTGGTTCACATACGCAAATGGATAATCATAAGGAAAAAGTAAGCAAGATAATATTTTTTGTTTAGCTATGTTTTTTCTTTGATATTATATGAAGCATATCTTTCAAGTGTTCAATTTTGACAATTTTTGTTTTTGTTTTTGCAGTCTCATCCTGGTGGCCTTTTGTTCACAAAGTTTGGAGTCAACCAGACAGCTTTACTTGATCTTGCATTTCCTGTATGTCAAATGCCAACTTTTTTATTTTGGCTTATATTTCTTTTCCTTGAAAGATATTGGAGCATTTTGACAGATTGCTCGTGTTTTATTTTACCATTGTCTATATTTGCTTGTATACACGTCTTAGTAATCTCCAACTCTAGTTGTGTGACCCCCAGAAGTAGCATGTTTGATTATATGTCAACTTTTTAAGGTTTATACTTTGAATTTTTATGCTCTGAATTTTTCTGGAATTGTGACATGATTACAATATAAAAACGTTTATATATTTCTTCACTTGTATTCAACATGATGCAATGCACACCTAGTTATTATAATGGATAGTTTTTTTTTGCCTTTATAACCTAAGCGATTTTGCTCCTAGAGAGTAGCCTATGTGTTGCTCCAACTTCCTGGGAGCATTGTAATCTGGCATTTGGCTGCTTTCTAATTACAGCATGGCTAATATGAATACCATTCCTTATGCAGGATAATTTTGGTAGACTTCATGAGAGGAGCAAAGAAACACCTAAAACCATGAAACAAGTTACTCGGCTTTTTCCTAACAAAGTGACAATCCAGTTGCCTCAGGTGTGTTTTGTCAGTTTCTGCTTCAGTTAACTACGAGTATTGAAATATTTTATATTAATATTCATGAATCATGTCAGGATGAAGCTTTACTTTTAGACTGGAAGAAGCAACTGAAGCGTGACACTGAAACTCTTAAAGCTCAGTCAAACATTGTTAGCATTCGTGCAGTGAGTGTCGTCATACACTGTTTTTTTTTCACGCACTTTTTGTTTCTGCTTATCAATAGGAGCTTCTATCATTGCCTGAAAGTGGCTTATGTTCCTCACCTTCTGTAAAACCTTCTTGTAAGTGTAGATTACTAGCCAAATGTGATGAGAAATCATAAGAAAGCCGAAGAAAAAAATATATAAAAATACACATCACCATTCCCCCAACCCATTCTCCATCTCCCAAACAGACATAAGTTTCCTTTTGTGTCCCTGTTATATTTTGATGTTGATAAAACAGTTCATTTGAAAATTTGAGGTATAAGTCTGTTTTGGGAGATTCTTATAACCGTTTTATGCTATCAGGTTCTCCATCAAAATGGTTTGGATTGCCCTGATCTTGAAACACTGTGCATTAAGGATCAAACGCTTACAAATGAGAGTAAGTATTGTTGAGCTCCTTACTATTACTGCATACCAAGTTTATGTTCATTGTTCTTATTTTTATATGAACATTTTACCATTCTATGTATGGAAATTTTCAAGAATTTTTGTTTTGAAATTTAATTGATCATTTATTTTGAAGGTTGTTAAATATGTAAAAACTTTTCCCTTTGAAAACCAAAAGAACAGGAATGTACCTTTGAAAGGAGGTAGTAGCAAAATCTTTTACTCCCTTCTACTTAAATATAACTAATCTTTTTACCTTTCTAATATTGTAGATGCGGGGAAAGTTGTAGGCTGGGCCCTAAGTCACCACTTCATGCATTCTTCTGAAGTATTGTTGAAAGATGCTAAACTTGTAGTTTCAACTGAAAGGTTTTATACTCTCTTCCTTTATTGCAGTGTACATCTGTGAAATGTTAAAAGAGAAACCAGGATTTCGCGAACGAGCATTTTATTCTTGTGCTAACTTCCTTTTTTCATGATTTTTCTTTTGCAGTATCAAATATGGTCTGGACATTTTGCAAGGCATTCAAAGTGAAAGCAAAAGCTTGAAGAAATCACTTAAGGTATGGTTGTCTTCCTTCCAATGGGTTCTATGTGTAGTCATTACCCTGATACAGTTATCCTTTATATATCTGGCTAGAAAGTTACTACTGTATCAAATTACATTTATTCTTAATTTCAGGATGTGGTCACTGAGAATGAATTTGAAAAGAAACTTCTTGGCGATGTCATTCCACCAAGTGATATTGGTGTTAGTTTTGACGATATTGGAGCCCTTGAGAATGTCAAAGACACCTTGAAGGAATTGGTGATGCTTCCACTTCAAAGGCCTGAATTGTTTTGCAAGGGACGGTTGACAATGGTACTTTCAGTATGCTGTTTTGCTTTATTGTATGTTACATGGAATTGTGCATTTTCAAAGTAACTCCTGTTGTTTTATTACTTTGCAGCCCTGTAAAGGAATATTGCTTTTTGGGCCTCCTTGTACTGGAAAATCGATGCTTGCCAAGGCTGTTGCAACCGAAGCTGGTGCAAACTTTATCAACATATAAATGTCTAGCATTACTTCAAAGGTATTTTAATTGCTACATTGTAGCATGGACCTTCTCGGTTGGATAGATTCCGTTTGATACATGCATGACATATTTGCATGTTTTGCAGTGGTTTGGTGAAGGAGAGAAGTACGTTAAAGCCGTTTTCTCTCTGGCCAGTAAAATTGCACCAAGTGTGGTCTTTGTTGATGAGGTTTGTTAAACTTGTGTTGTTTTTTTAATATTTTTTTTTCTGTTTTCTTTTCTCTGAAGATTAATTGTTGATATTTTATTGTTTTCCTTTATCGTTTTCTCCCTTCTCTTCCTGCTTATTTAATAGGATATGTAGTTTTATTCACTTGGTTATTTTAGGTTGACAGCATGTTAGGAAGACGGGAGAATCCTGGTGAACACGAGGCTATGCGTAAAATGAAGAATGAATTTATGGTAAATTGGGATGGTCTTCGTACCAAGGATAACGAACGGGTATTGGTTCTTGCTGCCACAAACCGTCCATTCGACCTTGATGAGGCAGTCATCCGGAGGCTTCCTCGAAGTTAAGTTGCATGTGTTGTGTTGAGTTGTTGCATTCTGACCTTATGATAAGTACCATTGACCCTGTTGAACGATGTGCAGATTAATGGTTAATTTGCCAAATGCACCAAATAGAGAAAAAAAATTTAAGAGTTATATTAGCCAAGGAGCAATTGTCAGCTGATGTTGATTTGGAAGTTATTGCAAATATGACTGGTGGATACTCTGGAAGTGACTTGAAGGTTGATCCTTCCACCTTTTTACTTGATTTCATTGTCTTTGAAAATGTAAAAGGGTGTTGTGAACCACAGACGGAAAAAAGTAGGTCAATTGCAAATCACATGCTAATAATACATTGAACAAGCTAGCTCATTTTCCATTACAGCTAAATATTGATTCTTAATGAGTTTTCATCTGTTTTAGGGTATCAGTAATTCACATTTTAACTAGTTCTGAACTTTCTTTCTTTTTTCCCCTTTACAATAATATTTTTGTAGAAAAGCAATTTTCCAGTTTTAGGAAAAAACTAAATAACGGAGAAAAAATAAAACAGAATTTAAGTTTTGCGGAAAAGAAGAAGAAAACAGTGATTTTCTGTTATTGAATGTTTCGAAAAATTACATCCCTTTACAATGAATTTATAGACTTTAAGTATTGGACTTTAGTTACAATTTGGAGTCCTAAGTACAAAAGACATCTAACTCTATCTTTTAGGAAGTAAACTTTAATTTAAACTACTATTTACATAAGGACTCTAACTCTATCTTTAAACTTTAATTTAAACTTTTAGCAGTGCCAAGCATCTTCCTCGAATTCATTGTTTGAAAAAAAAAACAGATTCAGTAAACTGTAATGAACACTTCAAATTCTCGGAGAGTTTACTAACAGAGAGGAGATTGCAGGCGAGATTAGGCACAAACAAAACATGTTCAAGCAACAAATTATCATTAATGAGGACTGAGCCACTTCCTTTGATAGGAGAGAAAGAGCCTTCGGCTGTTTTAATAGAACTTGTAGAAGATGATTCTGAAAAACTAAGGAATAATTCCTTGTTACCAGTCATGTGATCAGATGCTCCAGAGTCAGTGAGCCATGCTGATGCACCTTTGGTAGAAAAAAGTGCAGTAGGAGAACAAATATTTTATATGCCTTTATCCTCCACGAGGGCTAAATCTACTTCACAGGTTACTGTCGAACCTAAAATTTCTGGAAAAAAAACTCCAATCCAGCAGCCTGCTCTGCACAGCATCTCAAAGGTTATCGAAGGGGATCCCATTAAGAATTCTTAACTAGGGTCGATGTTAGACTGATACCATATAAAAAAGCAATTTTCCAGCTTTAGGAAAAAACTAAATAACGCAGAAAAAATAAAGCAGAATTTAAGTTTTTGCGAAAAGAAGAAGAAAACAGAATTGATTTTCTGTTATTGAATATTTCGAAAAATTACATCCCTATACAGTGAATTTATAGACTCAAGTATTGAACTTTAGTTACAATTAGGAGTCCTAAGTACAAAAGATATCTAACTCTATTTTTAAACTTTAATTTAAACTACTATTTACATAAGGACTCTAACTCTATCTTTAAACTTTAATTTAAACTACTATTTATACAAGGACTCTAACTCTATCGGATAATTTAACAATTTTAACTCGTCAAGGTTATTTAACAAGGCTTCTCCATTACTGTTATCCGAGTTATGAATTTTATTCAGAGCTAAATTGAAGCTTTTAAATTATTTAGTGGGTTTTTCTTTTTTACCAAATTTTGTTTCCCTAATATAATTTTTGTATTGCAGAACCTTTGTGTGACTGCTGCACATCGTCCCATAAGAGAAATTTTGGAAAAAGAAAAGAAGGTTGGTCTCTGACACTTTTATTTTGTTACATGTTCTACAAAATGTTTGAGGGTATGAGCATGTCCACTATATAAATGGGTGCTAAAAAGTGGTGGATCTGTAACATTACATATCCTGATGCTATTTTAGTGATGGTGTTTATTACTAGTTACATGTTTTGATTCTTGTTCTATGTGATTGTATGGAATTTATGCTCGACTAGTTACATATCCTGATGCTATTATATCGCTTCTATGATCTACCGCTTACATTCTTATATGAAAGGTTACTATTTGAATGAATACAGACTGATATATCATGCAAATTTCAGGAGAAAACTTTGGCTGTGGCTGAGAATAGACCTGTGCCTTCCTTGTATAGCAGTGCCGACATTCGTTCTCTGAAAATGGATGATTTTAAATATGCACATGAGCAGGTACCATACTTGGTCACAAATCATTATATACCCAGATTTTATGGGATGATTTTAGATATGCACATGACCAGGTACCATACTTGGTCACAAATCATTATATACCTAGATTTTATGGTTTCTGTTATTCATCAGTCTCGAAAGTGTCATTTTCCCATGGATTTGTGTTCTGCGTGAGTGGGAGAGCTTGTGTAAAAGGAATATATTTTGTGTGGGGTGGAATATATATGATTGGCTTTAATGTTTCAGGTTTGTGCGAGTGTATCATCGGAGTCTACAAATATGAATGAGCTGCTTCAATGGAACGAGTTATACGGAGAAGGTGGGTCAAGAAAGAAAAAACAGCTGAGCTACTTCATGTAGAAGACAGGTATCTATATTTATAGCCATTCCTTTTCCATTTCATTCTTGATCCAAGTTGAGAGACCTGTTTAAGGAAATCCCATCTGCAGGTCTCTCAACCTCCTTGTAATATGGTAGTAGTATACATAGGTTTTTGAAATATTCAGTCTTTATGTTAGCAATTTTTACAGAATATGTATCAAGCAGGTTTTTAACTTTATTAAAAGCATATTCCATTTCCCCGGTTCCTTTCGTTTCATCTTTCAAGTGGCACTCTGCGCCTGTACGTAACGAATCGAGCAGTGCCAGTGCTGTTATGGCAGTTCTTGGAAATGAAATAAATATGTATCCCCCACTAACGCAATTCCATTCCATGGTGGTGTTGTATAGTGTATAATATTACTATGGTTGAACAAGTTGTTGATGCAATTGCAAACCAATGCGTTCATGTTAAAAATCAAAATATATCCAAATAGAGTATGCAATAATTTAAATCATTATAAAATCGAGAGAAAAAGGCTGTACAAATATACATTAGATGTACTTCAACTTTTACGATTCATTTTACAAATGTTGAGTCACTTGTTATTACGTTTAGTATTTATATTACGATTTAAGGGTACCATTGAATTTTGAAAGAAAAAAAAATCAATTAAGTTTTTAAATTTTTTTACACTCAACTAGATCATTATAAAATTTTATCAATTTACTATTTGATTAATTGTTGAATCTAACATTTTTTTATTAGTTGGCGTAACGTGTTGTGTTACATTATTATTACTTGGCATTTTTTAAAAATATATTTTATTTAAAATATTCTTAAAAATTCTAGAAAAGCTTATAAAATTATATATTTTTTTAAAAAATCAGTAAATATCACATAACAGAATTATAATGTGTCACGTGCAGCAGTAATACCTCAACAAAAAAAATTATCAAGAATTGATGGTCATGTAATCTGAGAGATTAATTGGTGCAAAAAAAATTCCAAAAGCTTAATTAGCTTTTTTTTCCCCTCAAAATTTCAATAGCTCCCAGCACCCTTAAACCTTATAATGTTGAATTTTGACATGCCATTATAATCATGGTTATGGTGGAAAGTAGAGACCTAACAAGTTTAGGATTTGAACACCGCTAACTTAAAAAAGATTTTTTTTATAGATTTTTTTTAAATTTGATATAAATTCAACACCATCTTTCATAAAATAAAATAAAAATAATTGACTTCTAACTTAGATCCTGAAATTCTATTGATAAAAAAGAAATTAGTGAATAATTGTAAGAAGATATATTGAGATTAATTTGCGAAATTCATCTGGTACATCACCATTTTTAATGACATTGATCCTAAAATAAATTAAAATTCTAATGATTATATTGTAATTCTTAAAAATTTGATACAAGTATTGATACTCTCCAATTGTTATTGTAGAGAGAAGCTTTGATTGTCCTGACCATGAATTCAAGTAAGCCTTGAAACCCGAATGCTTTGAAGATGAAGTGTTGAAGGAAAGGTGATGAATAGAAAGGGTGCAGAAGTATGGATTTGTGGTGTTTAAGGAAATTATGAAAAGGATGAAAAGAATGGTGTAGGGTATGTGAAGACTCGGGTAATGAAAGAAAGGGTATGAAAAAAAAGGAATAAGAATGATATGGTAAGGATATGGATATGGATGAAAAGGGTAATAGTATTCAAATGATCCAAAGAAAGAAATTATACTAAAAAGTATAATCTCGTTTTTTAAGAGAATGACTTTGATGGTGAAAATGGGACTTGGACCCGTAGGTTAGATGAACCTAGAACCCGAAGTATAGAATGGAAAGGGGTGACGCCACAAGTATAAAATATTTGATAAGTCGATAAAGTTCTTGAAAAAAACAAAGATTGAGAGAAACCTCACAAAGAAAGAAATATATTAATCTGAGTTGTGTTTACAAAAGTGGCAGAATGGCCCTATTTATAGGATTTCAACGGGGTTGCCGAATGGGCATATTACAAGGGGAATAGTTGGCCGAATAGGCCTGTAAGGCCCTTGTGATGGTTCGGCAAAGGGCTGGTGATGCTTCGGTTTGATTGGTGTCTCCCTCCAAGTAAATGTTGCCCATTTCTCCCTCCAAATGTTGGCGCCAAGCATGTTCCCTCCAAGGCTGGTCGGTTGTGTCCTTGGGGAGGGACATGTTTCATCGGTTGTTGAGTTAGGGGTGATAGCTTGAGCTGAGATGAGCTCCTTGAGCTGAGCATGAGCTGACTTGAGCTGATCGTTGAGCTAGACGAGCTTCACTTAGTGTTAGAACTGATTTTAGCTAATAGGAGCTTTCCTTAGAAGATGAGCTTGTCCTTAGGTGTCCTTGAGCTATCTCGAGTTATTTGGAGTTATTATTAGGAGCTGTCTAGGAGCTTGCATTATCTTGAAGCATTGGTCGAACATGTTTGAGCTGGAAATGAGCTAAACGAGCTAATAAAGAGCTGCCCTTCAATGCATCCCTTGTTCCTTTAGCTGTGATGACCTACAATCAAAGTAAACAAATATAAGTAACGCTTATAATAGGAATTAAGATAATATGCTACGTAACGATGTGGTTCTACTTAATATGCATGCATGAAACATTACTTAATATGCCAAGTGTAAGGTATGATGTACAGAAATTTGTTATGGTACCCGAATACACTAAGCATTATATTAAACATAAACATGATGTAAACATAAATGATAAGTATAAGTGCATGCATGACTAGAAGTATTACAAGTATATAGTTAAAATAAGTAAAAACTCTCTTGACTTTCATCTTTGTAAAATAAGTTGAAAGTACAATAAATATGAGTAGTGAGTGAAATAGGATCGCATCAAGTACTCTATAAATTTAGAAGCTCGACGTAATCTACCATAATATTTATTGGATAATTATTTGATACACTGACAGTAGAAACTAAAAGTTTTCACAAGCGCCTTAACTTTAGGGTTTAGGGACTCAATTTAGGGCGTAGTGTTTAAGGGTTTAGGTTTAGTAGTTTAGAATTTAGTAATTGTGAATAGAATTTAGAGTTTAATGTTAGAATTTAAGGTTTATAGGTTAAAGTCTAAATCCTCAACATATTACACTAAAACCTAACCCTAACTTCTAAACCCTAAATTATAACCATTTCTCCTAAATTCTAAACCCCTAAACCCTACACCTTAAACTAAGTCCCTAAACCTTAAAACTAAGGCGTTTTCCACCGCCAGCGTATTGGATATAAATCCATATTTATTTAATTATATGCACCATCAAACTCATATAAATAGTAATATTTTTTATAAATCTGAACAAGGAGTAGCTTGGCCATCCGACCAAATCTACTTGCTCATATAACTAATGTAACACCCTCTTCATGTATTAGTTCCCAAACACGAGTTGATGAATGTTACAAAACACTTTAAACAAGTTTCCACTCTTTTATACAAAATTGACAGCATGCACTGCCTCCAAATAAAAATTTCTATAAAATTTTAGCAACATCCAAAATTCATTTCATAAAATTTTAATTAAACTCGACATATTAAGCTTTCCAACCATAACAATTATTGACTCATATTCATCATACAAAAATTCCAACAATTTTCCAAGTTCACGTCACGATGCAGAAAATTTTTAAAATTCTGCTGCCCTGTTTTCTGACCTATTATCGAATAAAAATTCATATATTTTTGTACAGACCTCGAAATCAATTACCGTTTGTTGGAGAAGAAATTAGACTCAATTCATAGTTCATACAAATAAGATTCACTTCCTAATCCAAATCATAGAATTTCTGTTGATTTTTCAAACACACTGCATTTGCAGACTTTCTGAACAGATTTATATTTCTATATTATAAGCATACCAAATCATTAGTAACTTAAGTCTTTATACCTTACTATCAAAAGAACTTCACCAAGTTTAACATACACATCATTTAAGTTACTAGTTCAACCATAGTTTTAGTTATAAGTTTACACAACCCATAACCATATATACATGCCAACTAGTTCATCCAAACAAAAGGGATAGATGTCATTACTGTGAATATAGTGTTATACTTCCTGAAATATAGATGATGCTCGACTACTCCTCCTTCATAACTCCATCAAAACCTACGCATGACAATCATCGTACGCTAAGCATATACTTAGTGAGGCAATAAAACAAAACCAATTGTGATATGTCATAAATAAAAATATAAATGAATAACCATGCATGTGATCACCTTACCATTTCTATACATGTCTACATAAATCATATCAATTGTAGCAACATGTATCAAGATAACAATTTAGCTCTTACCAATATTGTTGCCAATTCTATCCACAAGCTTTCAAGCTTCAACCCTGTTTCTATTTTATTTAGCCCAAAGTATTTATTTAAGAGAATTCAAGTCCCCGAGTCATCCTTGTATACCCAACCTTGTTTGAATATACATATACCCGGCCTTGCTCGAGTATATATGAATAATGCACCGTAGTGCTCTAAGTACCCGACCTTACTTGAGTGCATATGAAATAGAATATTTATACAGCTGTTTATGACTCTATGGCTAGCCAACTATACTTTATATCTCTAAATTATACTTGGGCTCATATCATCAAATAATTGCATTCATGGCAAATGTACATCAATATATGATATATATAGCAACATTGGGCGGTTCATACCCAAATTATTACTCCCCAAACATTATCATGTATATCAAGTGATCCATGCAACTCTATATTCTATTTCTAGCATATGCCAAATATGTCAAGTATATGTTTCATAACATAACAGAATGATAATTTATCTCAATAATGTATGAACATCAATATATCATAACATGTATGCAATTACACTCACCTTGACACTTTGTAGCCTCACTAAGCTTACTTGGCACCTTTATTGTTTTCTTTCTAGCTCGAATAATCCTGAGTTTGCTTGTTATATGTATGTATATTAAATACATAACACAAACAACCTTAAACACATATTCATATTATAATCAATAATGGAAAGTAAATAAAATAACTATCCATTATATACCAAAATTGATCCGATAAAACTTTCTATATTCGAATCATGTTTTCTCACATTTTTCTAAAAATTTTCAACTTTCCAAAAATATTCACATTTTAGTCCCTAAGGACACCTTTAAGCTTCTAATCACCATTTTCAAGCTAAAACCCTACATTCCCCATCATTTACACTTTAGGACCCCAAACTTTAAAAATTCACAACTTAGTCCCTATATTTTCCAAAAATTTCAAATTGGTCCCAAAGTTCAAATAAACTTCAATATCAACATCCAATTCACTTAACTTGATTTTCTAACCCAAAATACTTCAAAAACAAATTCAACAACCAAGTCCCTAAACTTTCCAAAATTTACAATTTGGTACCTAATGCCAAATAATTAGGGATTTTCATTTCAAACACCTTATAATATCATACTAAACCATTCTTCCTTAAATCACATACTAAAATTCCAAACTTATCCTAAACCCTAAATTTTCATAATTCAAGAACATAAGAATTTCTTCATTCAAACAACTAATTCAAGATTGTTAAACATCTTTCTCACCATGTCCATCATCAAAATAATTTTTTGACATAGTTTCCCCTAATTTTCCATCAAAACAGAAAAAATCCTTTATGCATTTTTCAACACTTGAATCATAGAAATAACATTACAAGCATGATTTCAACAAGAAAAACTATTAAACTTCAAGATTTCATCATGCTCTTCATCACCCCTAATCTTCAAACTTAGCTTAGAGGCATGGAAACTAAACAAAACTTATGCCAAAAGATAGAGAATTTGACGGGGAACAATTTCTTATTTCATGTCTCTAACTAAAATCCAACTAAATAAGCTTGAAAATGAAATTGAAAATTTTCTTTACCTATGAAAGAGCAATTCAGCAGCCTTGTGTATTGGAGAAGAAAGATGATAATTTTTTTCTAACTTTCATTTCTTTTATTTAATGCCAAATGGCATTTTATTTAACCAAATATTATTTAATCTCTTTAATGTTCAAAAAGACTACTATAACCTTGTATTATGACCAATCCTCTTCCAACACATGTATTTCTTGTCCAAAAATAATCAATTATCTAATTAAAGTAAGGGTGAAATGTCCTTCTTGCCCTCCAACTAATTTATTATTTACTAGTTTGTCATTCTAGTAAAAATCCAACCAATCTAGTTGGAATCCAACCAAACCATTATAGAATGTTCCTAAAATAATATTTCATACCTTTTCCATAGCTTTTGAATACATCTCTAAAATTTTATTCGATCCGATTTTCCAATATTCGTAAAATTCTTCTTATGCAATTTCTCTTTTACGAACTATTGAATTCCAAAAATTCTATAATTCAATACGAATCTTCTCTACTCTTACTGATTCCAAAATATTGCTCAGAAACACTTTTATGGAACATTCTCAGAGGTCACCCATCATAAAATTTCTCTAGCTTGAGCACGCTTAATAATTTTATTTGATCCAAAATCGATATCTTCCACTATATTTTAATTCCCAAAACATACATCAAAATACTTATTTCGATCCAATTTACTCTTATACTTAATAAAATTAAATTAATTATTGAGAAAATTACCATGTCGGTCCCTATTCCTAACTTTTCACTTTGACCACCATACTTTAAAAATTTACGTTTTAGTTACTAAACTAAAACCACTAACTATTAATTCTTTACATTTTAATCTCTAAGCAAATATTGAGGTATTACAACTAATAATACTAAAAATATTAGTAATATTTTTTTAACATAAAAGTAAATTAAATAAAAAGACTAAGAAAATAAGTATATAAATTTGGCGTGAATAAAAGTATAAAACTATAGTTGGCGATCGCAAATATAGTCCTGCTGACGCTCTTCTCTTCTCTTCTTCTGTTGGTATCTTTTTACTTTCCCTCTTGTCTTTAGGGTTTTATGCCCATTTATTGCATTGTCCTTGTTTTTCTAGGGTTCAGGCTTGAAGCGTAATTGATCTACCGTACATAAGATTTCAATTCCAAGGTTCTCGAATCCTTCTCTTTACCACGCTCCTTTCCACGTTTCCCTTGCTATTTTTTTCTTAGATTTTCGCTTTTTCTTTCCTCGCAGGCTCGTTTTGTTCTTCGCCAGGTTTTAATTCATTCCCAGTATAAAAGATGGTGTGTTACTCCCTTTAGCTTACGTCGTTGCTTGTCTGTTTGGTTGTTTAGAATTTAGAAATCCCCTGGTAAACAGGGGGAAATAGAGAAAGAAAAAAGAAAAAGAAAACTAACTTCTTTTATGCTGTCAATGGGTTTTTGGGTTAATTTTGGTTTCTCTGTAATGCTCTTTTATATATATATATCTTTCCTTGGCTAACCCGTTTTATGCATATGAAAACCTTGGTTGGGCAGCTTCCTCTTTCTCTACTAAAAACAGCTCAGGGCCATCCTATGGTAACAACATTATGTCTCTTGCTTGACTGTTCTCAACTTACCCTGCAAAATTTTTGCGTCATTTGTTGATCTTTTTCTTTCACTAACAGCTGGTGGAGCTAAAAAATGGGGAGACCTATAATGGACATTTGGTCAATTGTGACACTTGGATGAACATCCATCTTCGTGAGGTTATTTGTACTTCAAAGGTACAACAATGAATCCATTCTCTGTTTTATTATTTTTCCTCTCTAGGACCTAGGTGTAAAGGAGTAGCGTTGTCTTAGTTTTCGTTCTTCTTTAGTTTTCAAAACTTTGGTCGGATTCAATTGAGATGTATTGTAGGATGGAGACAGGTTTTGGCGAATGCCTGAATGCTATATCCGTGGAAATACAATCAAGTATCTTCGAGTCCCTGATGAGGTACCGGCTACTCTTGTATATGTTGCGTTTAGTTTCTTTGCTTTGTGTAGGTAACATTATTTATCACCTTGTTAGTTTCATTGACTGTTAAACTTTATGAAGGCTTCTTAGTTTCCTTCATGAAGCAGAGTAGTGAACTTTTAACTAATTTTTGTTGAAAAGAGGTTTTTTTTTGTACCATTAACTAGGTAAGGACTTTTTGCTTTTAGGAATTTAAACATCTTCCGCTCTAATGAAAGACGAAGTTTAGATCTTACTTGATCACCTTCATGTTCCACCTGCCAAATTTTAAAATCCTCGTAAATTTTGTTGCTTGGTTTTTATTATAGGTTCCCCTTCTGGTGATGTTCTCTAATCATTTTAGTAGCTTGTTTAACAAATCTACTAAACGTACGACATTAACATTGAATTTCAGGTCATTGATAAAGTTCAGGAAGAATCAAAGAGTCGTGCAGGTATGATTTAATTCTCTTGGTATCTATTGAAAGGGGTGGACCATTCATTATGTTCATATCAAGTAGAAATACTTGGGTACAAGAAGGATGATTTTCTGAGTTGAATTGCAACAAAATCTGGTGTATTCTCTTAAGTGAACCTTGAAGCTTAAATAGTTGAATGCTGGAACTGTTGTGATCATCCTATGTACGAATACAATCTGTAGTTTTCCCATCTTTTCTTTTGTTTTCTGTTGCATTTGTATGATGTGCATGTAGGAAACTTAGCTCTGATTGGGTGCCAACTGTGTTGCTCTTGAGGTTGATCTCATTGATTACATTTGGGATGTACACATTTCTCTCTGATTTTGCTGATCGTTTCAGATAGGAAGCCTCCTGGTGTAGGCCGTGGAAGAGGTAGAGGTAGAGAAGATGGTCCCAGTGGAAGGCAAACAAAAGGAGTTGGGCGTGGGCTGGATGATGCTAAGGGTCCAGGTGGAGGGCGAGGCCGGAGTGGTCCAGGTGGGAGGTCTAGCGGTAGCAGAGGTAAAGATTGCTGAAATAACAGTTGCATAAATGTTCGGGCATTCTTTGCAAAATGGTTTTTGTAGTTTAGCAGACAATTGAATAATAATTTTTCATGGCTAGCTTTGCATTTGACAAATTCAGACTAATGAAATGCTGCTATTTTTCATTCCGGCGCAGGTGGTGGCCGAGGTCGGGTTTGAGGTGATGCTGCTTTATTCTGGGGTGACGTTGCTGGTGTTAGAAGCACAAGTGACTCAAGCTGAGTTCTTCCGTTGAGTTAAAAGACTATAAGTTTGGTTGCATTAAGTGCCAGATATTACGTTGCATTGCAGAACTCAGTTAAGGAACATTTATTGTGGTTGTGGTTTGTCATTTTACCTTCTTTCCCGTTTATTTTACAGTGGATGTAGCTTGTAAGAGGACATACTGTTAGGAGAATATGTGAAATTAAAAGGCCTTTTGTGATGTTGAGACTCAGCTGCTAGTGAATGGAATTATTGTCTAGAAATCAAGCTTGCAGGGCTCAACATTTGTGATATACAACTTGAGGGGAGGACAGGTTCCAACTTCAATCATATTCACTCACGGGAATAGGCATATACTGTACCGGTATTATGCAAAGTCCAAGTTATCATCGCTCAGTTACAAAACAGCACACCTAGATTTCACAACTATCGGTTTATCGAGCTATCTTCGGCTCAACCGCTTGGTACAGGTTCTTTTTTCTCTGAGGTTTCCTCCGCCGTTGCATCTCCTTCCGCCTTGTAGGTGTCTTACTCTACAATAGATGGAAGCAAGCTTAGTCCTCGACTAACAAAGAGAGAAGGTAATCGCAGGGGCAATATTATTCAAGAGGATATAGCCATTACCTTCATCATCTTCAAACACGGCCATGCCACCATCACCCATACCTCCCATATTGCCAAAGCTCTGCACAACGCCCCATTTACCGGGTCAGAAGGAAAATATTTACGAGTTACTGGTAAAGATTGAAAAAATGCAGATAATATCGATCCATACCCAAATCAATATCACCACCAAGACCTAATCAAAAGTATTCCAATAATTAAATTTTCAGCTTAAAATAATGTATCAGAATCAACATGAAGAAAGAAAGAAAGAAAGAAAGAAAGAAAGAAAGAAAGAAGGAAACATAAATCAATCGCAATACTGACCAGCACCAGTGTCTTCATCTTCATCCACCCATTTGTACCAGTCCACTTTGACAAAATGGGGAGTGTTGACATCCTCAGTATTTTTTTCCACCACCTCTTCTCAGCCTTCTCCAAGATGCAGAATATGCCCCTCTCCCCAATATTTATTTTGCTTTCCTGTTTGTTTAATAAAAGGAAAGAACCCATAAACTCAAACATCCAATAAAAATGAAAAAAAAAAGTTTCATAGATTCTGAGTAATTAGTAGACAATTATCTCACCTCCACATTAACCTTATCATGAAGATCATAGAGCTTATTGTCAGGTCCTGCATTAGCAGAGAAAGTAAACCCTCCCTCTGGTTCAAGATTCTTAGAATCAGGTAGTCACTGTAATGTAAACTTGGTCAGCTCTTTCAGCCCACTTCACATCAGGATGGCGACCATCAAAATATATATATATATATATATATATATATATATATATATATCCCACAATAATCAGAAAATCACAATTGAAGGCAGCATGTGCAGGAAAGAAGCAATTGCTAATGCAACAATAGCAGACAAAGCACCCTAATCGCTGAATAAAACACGTGGATTGGAAGGAAGATAAATTAATAACCTTACCTCATTGTTAGCAAATGACAGAGTTAGAGAATGGAAACAGGCTCGAGCTATTATAATAATTGATAAACAGCCTTTGTCCTTTGGGTTTTATATTGCGATAGAGTTAGAATGTCTTTATTCATTGTTCTAGTATTTTCTGCATTTTTCTTTTTAGAAAAAAAGTTATTGGTTTGCGTGGAAACTGGAAATTTCTGATTACACCATCAAAAGTCTGGACAGTCTCTGTTTTACTCCACTTGTATTATCAATATCGAGCCCTACATTGCATGTTATTATACAAATCGATAACAAACTTTTTTTTATAATTATTACCTGAATTTTCTTCTAAAATTGAAAAAAATAGTTTACAAATCGGACCATGTAATTCATGATCACAATCAATGTGTTTTTCATTGGTCGGGACTATATATGATATGATGAAAATTTTATATAAATCAGATTTGTCATTTTTAAAGTGGTATTGGCTAGTCAAAATAAAATTTTCATGAGCAAGTGTATTTGGCTAATGGTCAAGCTGTTCATCTTTATTTTCTCATATTCTCATAAGTCATGGGTTCTATACCCACTAAGAGTACTCTCATTCTTTTTCCTAGAGTCCTCTTTTCCCTCATCTCTAAATAAGATTAAGATTAGATTTAGGATTTATCAAAATAAATAAATAAATAAAAATTTCATCAAGTGATATTATTGGTTGTTGAAATCTCACATTAACATCAAATATCAATTTGAGATTAAAAAAATTATAAATTTTAATTGAAAAAAAATCAAGTATTAATTTAAAAAAACTATCAAATTTAAGCACTAATTGGTATTGCAAGGTTAAATCTTATAAAAGAATTAGTGAATTACGTGTAAAACTGAGATATGCTTTGAGGAAGGCCAGTAGGTTTAGATATAGTAACTCACTCATTCAGGTTAATAGGTGGTCAGTCCAGGCAACATCGGCCCAACAGAAATTAAAACTAAGCCAACTAAGCTCGTGCTGGTTCGGCATTAAATTTATTCATGGATCGTGTAAAAAAATCGTACATAGAATTATTGATTCAATTATTCAAATTTATTGCATACAATATAGATAAGTGAAATAAATTATATTAATATTTAAATGTATTTATAATTAAATTTAACCACAACTAGTTTTTAAATTAACATATAGGTAGGAATGTTAGTGGGGCGATTTTCGTGGGATATGTTCTACTTCACATCCAATTGGGCGGAAATAATTACAAGTTTCTTGGGTGATGAGATTAGGGGTGAGTAAAATTTGTCTCGACTCGAAAAAATTGAAATTTTCGACTCGATGCGAAAAAATTCGGCTAATCTTGACTTAACTGGACTCGAAATAATTTTAAATAAAGTTTGAGTTGTAAAATAGAAATTTGAATAAATCGAAATTTTAGTAATTAGTGGATTGTTTTTAAGTTCAAGTCGAGTCCCTCAATTTTTTTGATATATATATATATATATACCGATATAAAAAAAATAAAGAAATATATGCCACATATGAAAAAAATGAAAAATATGTATGCATATCTTATATGATTTGAGAAAGTCCTTTAAATTGAAATCAAATTGTACTATAATAGGATAAATAATTATAGTTAAATTTGTATAGAAACTCAAAAACTCGAATCGAAAAATTTTAAATAAAGTTTAAGTTATAAAATGTGACACATCAACTCGAATAACTCGAAATTTTTTAACTCGACCGAACGTTCACCCCAAAATAGGATGGGATAGGAACAAAAAATTGACTCGTCGTAGGTGGTAGAGCAGACGTGGGTAAGATATTGTACCTGCTCCATCTCCATCCACTCCGCCACATCCCACCCGCCTAGTATACATAATAAGCATATGTAAAAAATGATTTTAATAATAATCAACTCACAATCACTACTATTTAAAAAATGAGAACACGCATAATCATATTTTCTTAATTCTCATTCAATTTTAACACACTTTCAGTCCTCACCCCTTTTAGTTTTTCAATTTTAACTTGTATTAAAATTATATTTTAATTTACCAATTATAAAAGGACACGTCGACTTGTTATATATTTTTAAATGGTTACAGTCAAAATAATATCATATGTGGTGGGGTCTTAAGGACAAGTATTTCATAAATTTTCATAAAAATGGTTTATATTTAGGGTAAAATTTATGAGTGGTCACTAAATTTTGATGAAATGTGCATTTTGGCCACTGAACTTTCAAAAATTACAAAATGATCATTAAACTTTTAATTTGATTACAAAATGGTCACCAAACCGTTAGTCATTGGTTGCTTCCATCAAAGGTGATGATCTGACATTTTAAATTAATGGGTAATATCTCATTTGATCCCTCAATTATAACTACAATTTTATTTTTAAAAATAATGTCTCACTTGATCCCTCAATTATAACTACAATTTTATTTTTAAAAATAATGTCTCACTTGATCCCTCAATTATAACTACAATTTTATTTTTAAAAATAATGTCTCACTTGATCCCTCAATTATAACTACAATTTTATTTTTTATATTTTTAAAAATAAAAAAATTATTTTCTTCTTCCTCTCAAACCTTCCACCAGTAACAGAGCACCCATTGAAATGTAAAGGAAGAAACATTCTTGCTTTCTCAAAGTTTGTTGTCTTTGCCTTCTGTTCAACTTTTCAGAACTTCATAATTCAAAACCTTGAAATGTTGCTCTCAATGGTTAAAAGGTAATCTCTTTATATTTATCATGTAATAAAGATTGCAATTTAGATTTACAGTGTAAATTGACGTTTAAAAAAAATCCTTAAAAATTTAATTAAAATATCAATCCAATGCATTTGACCTGTGCAGGTCAAACTCAAGGAGTTTTGAGAAAAAAAATTCCCCTAACTTTTAGATTATTTTAATTATATGTTGGATTTTTATAATTTTATTTTTTGAAAGTTTTATGTATTTTTAATTCTATATTTTAATATTTTAGATGACTATATTGACAAGATGTGTAAACACTGGTTAATTTTTTTAGAGTCAAGACCAAGTTTGACAAAATTTATAAACAATAAGGGTTAAATTCTTATTATTCCAATTACAAAAAGGCATGTCATTCGTCCATTATCTATAGGGGTGGGAATTGGGCGGGGAAAATAAAAAAACCGTGGGGATCCAAATCGACAGGATGAGGAATAATCGAAATGTTGATAATTGTGGGACGGGACGGAGGAAGTTTTATCACGAAGCTCAAATGGGGATGAGAACGAGGTTTACTATATAATATTTCGTGGGGATAACCGAATCGTAAGCATAAATAACCGAGGGATCCCCAAAAATATTCGCAATGGAATTCGATATTTTACAATATTTTTGAAAAAATATATACTTATTTATCTATATACCCATAATATTTATCTTAATAAAAAACTCAAACAATGTTATTATCACTTCAACTTTCTTTCAAACCTACCCACACTCAAGTTTCTCAACATGTTTCTATCTTAGTTTTTAGATATAAGCTAAAATCATCGTCTAAATCTTCCACAACATAACACCCTTTCAATCTTCATCATCTCGTAACTGCTTTCAATCGAACTATCCAAACTTTATATCTTAAACTGAATTTGCCATTTATTTTTGTCAATAAAATAATACATTTGTTTATTTTTTTGGATGGGGATTCCCCGAAAACCGCAGGGATTCGAGCGGGGAGGGTATGAGGACAATAAAATCCCCGAAGCATTTAATGGGGATTCCCCGAAACAGTAATCGCAAGTGTTGGGGACGGAATGAGGAATGCAAAACCGTCCCCTCCCCTCCCCTCCCCATCCGACTCCCACAACTAATTATCTAATTAACGGCGGAGTAACTAAAATGTAAAAAGTTGACTAGTTAAGTGATGATAATGTAATTTTTCATAATTGTGTGATCAAAATTAAATTTACTATAGGTCGATTAGCTACAAGTGTAGTTTACTCAAAATATTTCAGTAATGTGTATCTAAGTTGATGCGAGATGTATGATCTATGTATATTCAATTTAGGGTTAATGTAACTTTTGGTACTTGAATTTGAAAAATCATCAATGCAAGGTAAAAAAATTGGAAATAAACCGAACATATACGGTCTACGGACGAAAAACCGTCAGTGTATATATTAATTTATATCGATGGACTCCAACCATCAGTATATATGTGGCAACATGGACATGTAGCCTATACTTTACCGACGGTAGAATCAGTTACTAGAGTTTAGAGGTGTCTAGTAACGTATATTCCCGTCGGTAGAGGTATTACCGACAAACATTTTTCCAACGAATTATATTTTTTTTATTTTTGTTGGCAAATGCGCAGATTTTAGGGGTTTTAGCAACAATTTTTTGGGCGTCGGTAAATGTATATTTTTATAGGGTAAAATTCAAATAATTACTTAGTAAGGAATTATCAGTTTGGTAACAAAGAAATCACTTTTATTCTAAAAATATCAATTTAATCACTTAATTAAATTTTGTCATAAATAGGTCACTCGATAAAATTGAAATGAACGACTTGATATAATAATATTTTTAGTCCTTACAACTTATACATCACTATATTTTTATAATTATACTTTTGTTTAAAGTATGAAACTCAGTTTGGATATATTTCTTGCTATGTAAGTTTGCTTTATAATCAAGTATATATATCTACAAATAGATATTAGGAATTATGATTTAAAATATAATCAATTAACCCACAAATTATATTTAATCACAAATCTCTTATATTATTGTTATTTTTGATATTAATGTAATTTATCTTCTTTTGTCGGTGATTTTTCTTGATTATGATATTATTTCATGTTAAATCTTAGTCAATTAACCCACAAATTATATTTAATCACAAATCTCTTGTATCATTGTTATTTTTGATATTAATGTAATTTATCTTCTTTTGTCGGTACTTTTTCTTGATTATGATATTTCACGTTAAATCTTAGTGTTTATTTTTTACGATCATATATTTATTATTATCATCCCGTACAATACAATGAAGTCTTCAATTATGTATAACATAAATTAAGTATCAAATTACACCCTCAAACTATAATTAGAAACAAGAATATACAAAAACCCTTCAATTTATAATCATTTGTCTTAGTCAGATCTAATTAATAATTAAGTAAATATTGGAATCGAAAGATATTTTTCAGATATATAGAAAATCATATACAAAAAATAAAATAAAATCCTATTCTAAATAAATAAATAAAATCATACGCATGACACATGCTCGTTAGATAACTCAATAAATTACTATTATCATTATTATTTGGTAATGTCCTCTCAGCTTTTAAAATGATGTCATGGGTGACACTATTTTGAGTTTTTACAGTAACCAATTAGTTATTATAATGTTTCACAATTATCATTTATTTAATATAATAAAGCATCCATTAAACTTGTTAAATTTAGTGTTAAATTATAGATATACCTATGACAAATGATAGCGGCAAAATAGAGAAAAAAAGATTGTAAGCAAAGCAAGAAAGCAAAGAACATTAAGATTTATATAAAAAATTCAAATAGAAAAAATCAAGAATTTCTACCATGTCAAAGAAGAGATTACAAGTAATTTACGTTTAATGTTATTTTTCACTCCTCCTTAAACTCTAACCCATAAATATTTATTTATATGAATAAATTATTGTCTATAAAAAAACATGCATATAAAGTAATTACAGTCAACAGAAATTTTGTACTCTTTGTTGAACATACAAATGGAGAAGTTTAGTTTCACTTGGATTTAAACTCCATTCATATGTAATTTACTTGTATATGAACTATACATTAAATATTAATTAATTTTAGAAAAAAAATATTTATTAATTTTAAGGAAAACAAGCAAAGATAAATCTCTAATGATTCAATGAAAAATTATCCTTTTAACGCAAGAACAACATCAAAACAACAAAAACTTTAGTTCTCATTTTCTATATTTGTTTGTTTTAATATCTGCAGCAGTAAAGGTTTCTTGTTGTGTTCGGCAGCGGCGCTTCTCAATTGATATGGAACGCATTCCGAAGTGAACGTTGTCTTTTAAGCCTTCGTCTTTTTGTAGCTTTCAGGTACGAATTCTCTGGCATTTCTTGAGCTCCCTTTTGCTTCGTCTATTCTTCTTCCTAAAACTGCGTTCCAGGTTGGGTCTATCATCTCCAGCTTCTTCTTTGTTTTGCATGGTTGTGTTTTCAGATCATTTTCGTGTGATTTTGATTAGTTTCTGCCCTTTTTTCCCATAAAAGTACAATCACTTTGCTTTGCTCTGAATGGGGTTTCTTTTCTTTTTTGAAAAATTCAAAGTTTGCCATTAATGGGGTTATATGTTACATGATTTCACCATAATCTGTTCTCTCCAATTTTTTTTTTTTTTGGTTTTACTTGATTTTTCTTCTGACATGACTTTTCACGCCCTTTTGTTTCCACCTCTGCCTTCTTTTCATGTTGAAAGTATGTTGTGAATGCTTACCAGCTAGCTCGAAGGTAACATGCTCAGTTATCAATGAAAGCTTAACTTTTGTCACCATTTTTTGTCCTTTGCAATGCTTTACTACTCTAGTGTATATATACATGTTGTTGTACTTTTACAGGGAATCGAAGGGAATGTGTTTGCTTGAATTCAAGAGGTGGTTTTTGTGTTCTTTCACGTCAAGTTGAGTGGAATATGTCATCCCTACGTGGTTTACTTGTCTTTCATTTTCAAGCTCTGTGATTCAACCTTCCAATCAAACATCTATTCCTTTTATATTCCAATGGCTCAGATTCATTTTTCTATCCCCATGTCCACAGAGAGTTCTCTTCTCTGCCGTTGATCTCCTCTTCTTACTTACTCTCATCTTCTTTGCTGTTCACAAGCTCCACTTTTGCATTTACTAGCATTAACCAGCAGCCTTGGAAACAACTAGATGGAACTTTTTGGTTAATTCAAGCTATAACTCATAAGGTAATTGCTATCTTAATCATCCATGAGAAGAGATTTCAAGCTGTTAACCATCCTATCTTTCTCTGAATTTATTGGACTGCGGATTTTATCATCATTTCATTGTTTGCAGCATTAGGGATAATTCGTTTGCTATCGGTTGAAACAAATCAGAAAGGGATTTGAGGTTGGATGATATAGTTTCCTTTGCTTCTTTCTCATTATCAGTTGTTCTTGTGGTTGTTGCTATTAGCGGTTTCACCGGTATTATGGTGACAGAAGAATTCGAACAGGCAATGGATGATGAAACAAAGTTGTATGAACCGCTGTTGAGCAAATCCAATATGAGTGACTTTGCTTCAGCTTCGGTAGTATCAAAGGCTTTTTGGCTCTGGATGAATCCTCTGCTGAAAAAAGGCTATAAATCCCCTCTCAAAATGGATGAAGTTCCGACTCTATCACCCCAACATCGGGCCGAAAAGATGTCGAAGCTCTTCGAAGTGAATTGGCCTAAACTGGAGGAGAAATCAAAGCACCCTGTTCGAACCACATTGCTACGGTGCTTTTGGAAGGAGCTTGCCTTCACAGCATTCCTTGCGATCCTGCGGCTTTCAGTTATGTATGTTGGTCCTATTTTGATCCAAAGCTTTGTTGATTACACTGCAGGGAAAAGAAGCTCTCCATATGAAGGATATTACCTTATATTGATTCTCCTTGCTGCTAAGTTTCTCGAAGTTTTGATGTCTCACCAATTCAACTTCAACTCTCAGAAAATTGGAATGCTCATTCGCTGCACTCTTATAACTTCTTATACAAGAAAGGGTTAAGACTAACTTGCTCCGCACGTCAAGCTCATGGAATGGGACAGATAGTGAATTACATGGCTGTTGATGCTCAACAGCTCTCTGATATGATGCTACAGCTCCATTCTATTTGGTTGACTCCTTTACAAGTTACCGTCGCCTTGGTGCTCTTGTATAGGTATCTCGGTGCTTCAGTGTTGACGTCGGTGCTCGGACTTCTTGGTGTTTTTATCTTTGTGGTAATGGAGGCAAAACGGAACAATCGATTTCAATTCAATGTGATGAAGAATCGCGACTTGAGAATGAAGGCAACAAATGAGATGCTTAATTACATGCGGATATCAAGTTCCAGGCCTGGGAAGAACACTTTAATGAAAGAATCCAATCTTTTCGTGAAACGGAGTTTGGATGGCTAAGCAAATTCTTGTATTCAATAACTGGGAATATCATAGTAATGTGGTCGACGCCATTGTTGATTTCAACACTCACGTTGACGACTGCACTTTTATTAGGAGTGACACTTGATGCATGGATAGTTTTCACAGCAATAACTATCTTTAAGATCTTGCAGGAGCCCATCAGGACATTCCCATAGTCCATGATCTCACTTTCACAATCAACGATTTCGTTGGAAAGATTGGATACTTACATGATGAGCAAGGAGTTGATGGGTGCATCAGTGGAGAGACAAGAGAGTTGCGAAGATGGTCGGATTGCCGTGGAAGTTAAAAACGCGGTGTTTAGCTGGGACGACGAAACTGGAGAAGAGGTTCTTAAAAATATAAATTTAGAGGTCAAGAAAGGGGACCTTACTGCCATAGTAGGGACTGTGGGATCTGGAAAGTCTTCTCTTTTGGGTTCCATTCTTGGGAAGATGCACAAAATATCAGGAAAGGTAAGCATAAGAGTATGTAATTATGTCTTTATGATGGTTGCATTTGTTATCCGTATTCATATTATTTGTTTCGTAACATAATGTATTTTAATTATTTTTGATTGTGTAGCCCTTGAATGGGACACAGTGAATTTATGCATAACGGAAACAGACAATGCAACAGAATATTGAATGATTGTTAAACATAGCTCTTGTGATGTTTCTATGACAGGTTAAGCTTTGTGGGACCACTGCATATGTAGTTCAATCATCTTGGATTCAGAATGGGACAATCGAAGAGAACATCCTATTTGGTTTGCGGATGAACAGGGAGAAATACAGGGAAGTTTTAAGGGTCTGTTGTTTGGAGAAAGACCTGGAAATGATGGAGTTTGGTGATCAGACTGAAATCGGAGAGCGTGGAATTAACCTCAACGGTGGCCAGAAGCAACATACAACTTGCCAGAGCAGTTTACCAGGATTGTGACATCTATCTTCTCGATGACATCTTTAGTGCTGTTGATGCTCATACCGGGACAAACATATTTAGGGTGATACTATTATCTGATTCCTTTTAGTGTAATGCATATATGAGAAAATTGGTACAAAAAATGGTAGTCACTTATGAAATCTCGCTGTCTTTTTTATCTTGTTTAACCGCAGGAATGTGTGAGAGGAGCTCTCAAAGATAAGACTATTTTGCTTGTAACTCATCAAGTGGACTTCTTGCACAATGTTGATCTTATTTTGGTAAGTAAACATGTATTATCTGTTTCATGGAAAAGGCACAAGCAGGCAGGCATGTAAGAGTATTTATGTTTCGACATGTCAATTCTAGGTAATGCGAGATGGAATGATAGTACAGTCGGGGAAGTATAATGATTTACTAGATGCTGGCACGGATTTTGGAGCTCTCGTAGCTGCACATGAAACATCCATGGAACTTGTTGAAGCAGGCAACACCATTCCTGTTGAAGATTCCTCCAAAACATCCAAATCTCCTCAGGGTGTTTCCAACATCGGGGAAGAAAACAGTGAAAATAAGTCTCAAGAACACCCAAAATCAGATAAGGGGGATTCCAAACTAATCAAAGATGAACAGAGGGAAACGGGTAAAGTCAGCTTGCAGGTATACAAAATGTACTGCACTGAAGCTTTTGGCTGGTGGGGTGTTGCCGCAGTGTTGTTATTATCTCTGTCATATCAAGCATCTCTAATGGCTGGCGATTATTGGTTGTCATATGAAACTTCAGCTGAACATGCTGTTTCATTCAACCCTTCACTATTTATTTCGGTTTATGCTATTGTTGTAGTCATGTCTGTCATGTTGTTAGTGATGAGATCCTTTCTTGTTACACTTGTGGGGCTTAAGACATCCCAAATCCTCTTCAGACAAATTCTTCAAAGCATCTTGCATGCCCCTATGTCCTTTTTTGATACCACACCTTCAGGAAGAATTTTAAGCCGGGTATAGCTTTAAACCTCGTTATAGTTGTAACACCCCGAAAATCTGTCTAGTGTTCCGGTGATAGGAAATTTTGTATCGGACTGGTCCAATCAATGTTTTGACTCCTTTATTGTATTCAATTGTAATAAAATGAAACTCAATTGAGCTTAATTATTGATCTTGGACCTTTTTGAAAGAATTGAAAGTCTTTTAGTGACTAAATTGTGAAAATTAAAAGTTTAGGAGTAAAAATACAAACTTTGAAAAATTGAGGGACCATCCTCGTAATTTGATCAATTTGAGGTGTGAGTCACCTCCTTGCTTGGCTTTATTCACGTGAAAGGGTGGTGAAGTTGTCATAGAATATGACATAATCATGGATAATGAATAGGGGATAAGCAAATTGGAATTTTTAAATTCATTTTAAGGTTTCCTCCTAAGCTAGGAAAGCTTCCTATTGAGGCAATTAAGAATGAGGAAGATAATGCACGGTTGATAGGTTTTAGAAAGGGTAAGGCATGAGAATCATTTGGATAGCAAACCGAGACTATTAATCAAACTTTCTCTCATCTTTCTCCTAACTTTCACCAAGCTAATTAAACTAGCACCACCATTGTCATCTTCTTCCCTAAGCTCAAGCAAGCACCTCACTTCAATCCTTGGATTTTTTTTATTTCAAAACATCAAATTAAAGCTCTTGAATTGGAAAGTTAAACCCCTCAAGCAACATATGGATTCCATGGATATTTGAAGTTTAATTTCAAATTTTGGTCTTGCAAGTTAAAGTTGAGCCCATGTGTTATAAGTTTAATTCCATGGAATTAGTGTTGTCTATAAACTATAGCAAGCTTGAATATTAATTTTGAATCAATAGTTTTGATCTTAACAAATTCCCTAATCTTTTTCCTAGCTCAAGTGTTGGAGGAAGTTCCATCATCTCCATCGAAGGCTAGGAGCAAAGGATTTCTTTATCCGAGAGCCTTGAAAGCTTCGGATTTGAGGTGAGTGTAGTCAGAGTCTCGGGATCAGGCTAGGTTCCTTTCCCGGTTTCATTTCCATTGGATATACTATCTCTAATATTGATAGTTAGGTTATTGCATCGAACCCTTTGGAGGGTGTAATGGTAAGCTTCGGTAAGCTTCCTTATTGAGTTATTGAAACATCGAGTATCGATCATTGTCATTGAATATTGTCATTGAATTATTGAGCATCGAACATTGTCATTTAAACATTGAATATTGAGTATTGGCATAGCATTGGGAAAAATCATTGTTATTATCATTGAGCATTGGACATCAATTATTGAAATATTGCTATTGATATTGTTATTGGACTCACCGAATCATTGAAATGGACCTAAGGGTCAACTTATTGCTATTGAATCATTGAAACTATTGATATTGTAAATGTAATGGATATTGGCCTAAATCACCGTACCTTGGATTCGAGTGGACATTGGATACAATTGGCATGCCATAGGATTTATGAGCTCATTGGAACGGGTGGACTACGGTCCTTGGGCTACGGCCTTTATATTGGCGAGGCAGAGGGATGTTGTGTTGGTCAATTGGCGAGGCGGAGAGACTAGATCATTATTGATTTTTGGCGAGGCGTAGGAATCTGCGTATCCACTATCTTCATCAATCCAAGGGTTATAAATGAACTAAATGAATTATTGATATTGAACATTGGCATGCAGTTATTGATTAATGTTATATTGATATTGGACATTGTTATATTGCCATTGGACTATTGATAAAGCATGAAAATGAGTGCATATTGATTTTCGACATTGTTGATGACTACCTCACTAGGGAAATTATGCCTAATGCATTTCATCTTGATGCATTTTTAGGTTAAGCAAAGTGGTCGAGAGATTGGACAACCCTATCGAGGATTTTGACAAGTTTTGCAAAGGTTAAAGTAATGTATACTTCCCTTACATACTCCTAGAATGGTAGCATAGTTGTTGTAATAGTCACTTATAAGTATTTAGTCGTGTATATGCTATGCATGCTATAAGAAGGCCAAAAATGACTTTTATAATTTGCTAAAGTTGGTAAAAGTTGCTATAAGTGGCTAAAAAGGTGAAACCGTAGCAAATGGATTCAAATGGCTATGAGATTTTGCATGCAGATAGAAATGTGTATTAATAACTTGCTGGTAAAATTTCATTGCATTTGGACATTGTTTGGTTGATTAAATTGGATTAAAATCAGAGAAAATCTGTCATTTTAGTGCAGGGCGTATCGATATGGGTGATGGCATATCAATACGGATATGCATATTTGGACACAATCAACTTAGCGTATCTATACGTCAAAGAGAGTATTGATACGAAAAGTTAACACTGGAATCTGGGAAAATAATTGTATCAGTACGGTCCTTAGGGTGTATCAAAACGGTCAACCCTGGTCAACCCGTAGCGGTACGGTTCCTTAGCCGTACCGATACAAACCTTGCTATTTGAATTTCTAAGGATTTTTAAGTGTATTGCGTATCGATACGGATGGTCTCTGTTTCGATACGGGTTTATTATTTTGTAACGACTTTAACAGTCTGGAACTTAGGCGTACTGATACGCCTCTCGAGTATCGGTACGAGTACAGGTAAGTTAGTTATTAATTCTGGAAACTTGTAAAATAGTCACTAGAAATTATGTGGAATAATCAAATGAGTAAATAAACTCTGTTTGGTATGAAAATTCATAGACACACTGTTTATTGACCGAATTTCATTGCAGTAAGCTTGATTTCTGAAATGGACCTATAATGTATTGGAATTACAGATTAGTCCATAAAACTTGTAAAATTTTAAAATTAGCCCTAATTGGTTAAACAACTCATATCGGATTAATTGGATTTGTTTGTATTGTTTGCTAAGCATGATATTGTTCAATTTTATGAATATTAATTAATAATTGTCACACCAATCACTATATTGTTTTTCGGTAATGCCTTCCGACCTAGTTCTCTACCAGACCGAGAATGGGGTGTTACATTTTTGGTATCCGAGCTAGAGCTTATTCGATTCTAGGACTAAACTATTGTCAGTTGTATTGTTATTATGCCACCTAGGAGTTATTATTGTATTTTGTGACTTGCCAGCTAATCTGATCTATTTCTTATAGATGTCTAACTTTAATGAAGCTTGCGTAGATGAGCATGCTACCGGCTCCTCTACCTATAGTGGGAAGATTAGGGGTGGAGATCCTCTACCACAGTAGAATCCTCCGGCACAAAAACCTGAGCCAGAGGCAATGGCTGCTCAGAATGAATGTTATCAGAACATGATTGACATGTTCAAGCAGTTTATGACATCAATGAGAGCTGTGCAGGTTGTACAACCCGTTGCACCGGCTGTCCAGTACGTGCGAGCCCCCATTAGTAAGCTATCTTAGTTACGGGCTTACACTTTTACCGGTCAAGATAATGACAATCCTGAAGTTGCTGAATACTGGTTGGATAGCATACTGCGAATCCTGAACAAACAGCTTCAGTGCTAAGATGAACACAAGTTGGAATACGCCCTCTCATTACTGGCCGACGAGGCACTTCAATGGTAGGAGACTATCACTCTCACGGCACCGAAAGAAGCTGTTAATTGGGAGTTTTTTCTTCGAGAATTTCGCAATAGATACATCAGCGAATACTATCTCGTAGAGAGGCGCAACACCTTCCTCCATCTTAAGCAAGGTGGACGGCCTATGGAGCAGTACATTTATGACTTTTGCAAGTACTGCCGATATGAAGCTAAATTCATCAAGAAGGAAGAAGACGAGTTCAAAATGTTTATTGTTGGAGTCAGTGATGAGTTGCGCCCTATGTTCACGGTATTGGGCATTACGAATTTTCAGGACCTGGTGAATCGGGTCAAAGCTACCGAAGCTGCCTAGAAAGCCCAGAGGTTTGAAGGATCTAGCAAATCTGAGAAGAGGCAATATGATGATTCTCATCCTTCGAAGCCTAATAAGAAAGGTAAGTATCGAGGACAGAAGCAAAATGTTTATCCTCAACCTTCTCGATTCGGAAATATTGCTAAGTCACATACGATGACTCAATTGTTTGCCAAGGCCACTTCAGTTGAGAGTACTAGAGGTTCAGGATGAACAATACAGTATCCGGTATGCAATTATTGTCAGAACAAGCATCCTGCGGGGCAATGTCGCAAGCAGTCTAGAGCTTGCTATTTCTGTGGTGAGTAGGGCCATTTTATCTGAGACTGTCTACTGAATACCAGTAAACCTGTTGCCACATCAGCTGCTACAACATCATCGGTTCAGTCTTACTGAGGAAAAGAATCGAGGCAAGGTTCATCAGGAGCTGCGGGATAACCCAGTGGCCTAGTTAAAGCGTCTAACAGACAAGATTCCAAGGCCCTTGCCTAGATGTACCATGTGAGGAGCCATGAGAAGGAGGATGATCCTGACATCATCGCAGGTACCCTTGAGTTGTATTCGCATTCTATTTATGCACTGATTGATCTTGGCTCTACACATTCTTTCATTAGTTCGATGCTAGTAAAGAAACATAAAATGTCTTTTGAACCCGTAGCATCTAAGATCTCCGTAACCAATTCTTTGGCTGACTGTGTCACCTTTGGTATATAAAAACTAAATTAGCTCAGTGAACATCAGGCCTAGGTTGATTACTCTAAAAAGAAGCTGTATCTCTGAGGCTTTGGCAAAGAAAGTGTCACCCTAATGAGTTCGAGAAACCCGTCTTTGTATGCGTTAACCTTAGAAACCAAGGATGAACCTCAGCTGCTCAATATTGACACCGTATGTAAATTCTCTGATGTCTTCCCTGATGAACTTCCAGGTTTACATCCAATCCGTGAGGTGGAATTTGGCATCGAAGTGCAACCTGGAACAGCCCCCGTCTCCATTGCACCCTATCGTATGACTGTTGTAGAGCTTAAAGAGTTAAATGCTCAAATTCAAGATCTTCTTGATAAAGGTTTTATTCGACCGAGTTCCACACCTTGGGGAGCTCATGTCCTCTTTGTGAAGAAGAAAGACGGATCCATGAGGCTATATATCGACCACCGGTAATTAAACAAAGTGACCATAAAAAACAAGTATCCCTTACCAAGAATTGATGACCTGTTCGATCAGCTTAAGGATGCGGCAGTGTTTTCCAAGATCGATCTAAGATCAGAATACTATCAAATGAGAGTTAAAGAATGCGATGTATCCAAAACTGCCTTTTGTACTAGGTACATGCATTATGAATTCTTAGTGATGCCGTTTAGGCTAACCAATGCACCGACAGCCTTTATGGATTTGATGAACCAGGTATTTAGACCATACCTGGATAAATTTGTGGTGGTGTTCATTGATGACATATTGATCTATTCTAAGAATGCTACAGAGCATCGTGACCACCTTTGCATTGTGTTGCAAACCCTTCGGGAGAAGCAATTATTTGCTAAATTCTCCAAGTGTGAGTTTTGGCTCACCGAAGTAGACTTCCTCGGGCATATTGTATCAGCTTCGGGTATCCAAGTGGATCCGAAGAAAATCCAAGCTATCTTAGACTGGAGATCACTAAAGAATATTGAAGAAATAAGAAGCTTCCTTGGTCTAGCTGGCTACTACAAGAGATTCGTGAAAGGATTCTCCATGTTAGCAGCCTCATTGACAAAGTTATTGAGAAAAGATGCCCCTTTTGTCTGGACCAAAGAACAGCAAAGAAGTATTGATCAGTTAAAGCAAGTATTGGCCCATGCACCCGTTTTAACCCAACCCGAGTATGGCAAAGACTACACAGTTTACAGTGATGCATCACATCTCGGGTTAAGATGCGTTCTTATGCAAGAAGGCAAGGTCATAGCTTATGCATCACGGCAACTTAAGCCACATAAGTTGAATTACCCTACTCATGATTTAGATTTGGCTGCAGTTGTCTTCGCATTGAAAATTTGGAGGCATTACCTCTACGGGGAAAAATGCTACCTCTTTACCTATCATAAAAGTCTTAAGTATCTTTTGACTTAAAATGAGTTAAATCTTCGGCAACGAAGATAGATGGAACTCCTTAAGGACTATGACCTAGTCATTAATTATCACCCGGGCAAGGCTAACATTGTAGCTGATTCACTCAGCCGTAAACCTCAGCCTGGTAAGTATTGTCATTGACCGTCGAACCCTACATTGTCATCGCATCGAACTCATTGAATGAACATCGTTTTGTAGCCTCTCGTATCAAGAATCAAGGCTCTCCAAGATCGAGATCCTTAGTTACAGTCTATCGTTTCCAAAATACAGAGTGGAAATTAGCCTGACTTCATAATTAATTCTGAAGGTCTCTTATGCTATTGTGATAGGGTCTGTGTACCCGGCGATGCAGCTCTCTATATCGATATCCTAAAGAAACTCACTTAAGCTCTTTCTCTGTACATCCGGGTTCCGTTAAGACGTATAAAGATCTCTGGGAACTTTATTGGTGGCCAGGCATGAAACAAGCTATAGTTGATTTTGTATCCAAATGCCTTATATACCAGCGTTTCAAAGCTGAGCATCGTGTTCCTACCAGCTTATTGCAACCTATCGATTTACCGCAATAGAAGTGGGAGAATATTACCATAGATTTCGTTTGTGGGTTGCCTTTAACTCCCATTAAACATGATGCTATATGGGTCATTGTGAACCGTTTTACCAAGTCAGCTCACTTCTTGCCGGTTAGAATGGACTACAGTATTCCAAAGCTAACTAACTTGTACATCAAGGAAGTTGTGAGACTTCATGGAGTACCAAAATCTATCATCTCTGATCGAGGCCAACAATTTGCTTCTCGATTTTAGATATCGTTGCAGGGAGCTTTGGGCACTAGAGTGAACCTGAGTATTGTATTCCACCCTCAGTCTAATGGCTAGTGAGAAAGGGTAATTCAGGTAAATATTGAAACCTCCTTCCATCGAACCTATACAAGTAAACTTTGTTATTGAAATCTCCTATCTCAGATTCTGAAAAACATGCTTCGGGCATGTATTATCGATTTTGGTGGATCTTGTGAGAAATCCATATCCCTTATCGAGTTTGCCTACAACAACAGTTACCAAGCTTCTATCTGAATGGCACCTTTTGAGGCGTTGCGTGGCAGGCGCCGCAGAACTTTTTTATATTGGTCTGAACTCGGTGAAGGCAAGATGTTAGGCCTTGACATACTTCGGGAAACTGAAGAACATGTTACTATCATCCATGATCACTTGAAGGCAGGCTTTGACCGACAAAAGACTTATATTGATCTAAAATGAAGGGACATTCAATGCGAGGTTGGTGAAAAGGCCTTCCTCAAAGTATCACCATGGAAGAAGATTCTGAGGTTTGGCAAGAAAGGGAAATTGAGTCCCCGATTCATTGGACCCTTTGAGGTTGTTGAAAGAGTTGGCCCAGTTGCATATTGCTTGGCATTACCCTCAGAATTAAGCAGAATTCATGACGCGTTCCATGTGTCCATGCTTCGCAAATATCGATCTGACCCGTCACACATCATAGAGCCAAAATCTGTACAAATCTAACAAGATTTGACCTATGAAGAGGAACCGGTCCAGATTCATGCAAAAAAGTCAAGAGGCTTCGTAACAAATCTGTACCCATCGTCAAAGTGTTGTGGAGGAGTCACTCAGTGGAAGAAGCCACTTGGGAACCAGAAGAGTTAATGAAGAAGCAATATCCATATCTCTTTGATCCTGATGAAAATTTGAGGATGAATTTTCGTAAGGGGGAGAGTTGTAACACCCCGAAAACCAGTTTAGTTAGAATTAGGTTTCGGTGATCAGAAATTTTGTATCAGACTGGTCCAATCAATGTTTTGACTCTTTTATTGTACTCAATTGTAATGAAATGAATCTCAATTGAGTTTAATTATTGATCTTGGACCTTTTTGAAAGAATTGAAAGTTTTTTAGAGACTAAATTGTAAAAATTGAAAGTTTAGGGGTAAAGGTCCAAACTTTGGAAAGTTGAGGGACATCCTCGTAATTTGATCAATTTGAGGTGTGAGTCACCTCCTTGATTGGCTTTATTCAAGTGAAAGGGTGGTGAATTTGTCATAGAATATGACATAATCATGGATGATGAATAGGGGATAAGCAAATTGGAATTTTTAAATTCATTTTAAGGTTTCCTCCTAAGCTAGGAAAGCTTCCTATTGGAGGCTTGGGAGGCAATTAAGAATGAGGAAGATAATGCATGGTTGATAGGTTTTAGAAAGGGTAAAGGCATGAGAATCATTTAGATAGCAAACCGAGACTATTAATCAAACTTTCTCTCACCATTCTCCCACCTTTCACCAAGCTAATTAAGCTAGCATCACCACTGTCATCTCCCTAAGCTCAAGCAAGCACCTCACTTCAATTCTTGGAGTTTCTTTGATTTCAAAACATCAAATTAAAGATATTAGATTGGTGATTTCAAGATTTGGTCTTGAAAGTTAAAGTTGAGCCCATGTGTTATAAAGTTTAATTCCATGGAATTAGCGTTGTCTATAAACTCTAGCAAGCTTGAATATTGATTTTGAATCAATAATTTTGATCCTAACAAATTCCCTAATCTTTTGCCTAGCTCAAGTGTTGGAGGAAGTTTCATCATCTCCATCGAAGGCTATGAGCAAAGGAATCGTTATTCGAGAGCCTTGAAAGCTTCGAATTTGAGGTGAATGTAGTCGGAGTCTCGGGATCAGGCTAGGTGCCTTTCCCAGTTTCATTTCCATTGGATATACTATCTCTAATATTTATAGTTAGGTTATTGCATCGAACCCTTTGGAGGGTGTAATAGTAAGCTTCGGTAAGCTTCCTTATTGAGTTATTGAAACATCGAGTATCGATCATTGTCATTGAATATTGAATATTGTCATTGAATCATTGAGCATCGAACATTGTCATTGAAACATTGAATATTGAGTATTGATGTAACATTGGGAAAAATCATTGTTATTGCCATTAGCATTGGACATCGATTATTGAAATATTGCTATTGATATTGTTATTGGACTCACCGAATCATTGAAATAGACCTAAGGGTCAACTTATTGCTGTCGAATCATTGAAACTATTAATATTGTTAATGTAATGGATATTGGCCTAAATCACCGGACCTTGGATTCGAGTGGACATTGAATACAATTGGCATGCCATAGGATTTATGAGCTCATTGGTACGGGTGGACTACGGTCCTTGGGATACGACCTTTATATTGGCACGGCGGAGGGATGTTATGTTGGTCCATTGGCAAGGCGGAGGGACTAGACCATTATTGATTTTTGGCGAGGCGTAGGAATCCGCGTATCCACTATCTTCATCAATCCAAGGGTTATAAATGAACAGTCTCCTTCGTTTTCTTTTGAAACTGTATAAACCAATCAACATATACATTACCATTCTTGTGTTTGAATTAAATCTAACGCTGCTAATTTAATTCTTAAACATGACTATTCGAATATAAAAATTTTCTAAAAATTTTCCTCAACACTTTACAAAATGCCTAATTCCATCATCAACTTCAATTTCCATAATCAATCTTCATTCAAACATAACTCATACTTGATTCTTATCATGCAAAAATACTATCAAATTGAAGAGAATCAAGTGTAGAACAACTTACCCAAATAAACTTTACTTAAAACTAGTCTTGAATTCTTCAAATTTGAGCTTGAAAATTTGAAACTTTCTTTTTTCCATCTTCTTGCTGAGTTCAAACAACCTTGGAGATGATAAGATGATTTTTTATCATCTTTTAATATATTTAATCCATGTGTAACATTAAATGAACTTAAAATTCATTTAATAGTGAAATTACCATTTGCCCTTATATTATAATGGCCATGATTCAATCTCATAAAAACCAATGGCTAGGATTTAATCCATGTTTAAATTTTCTTCCATAATTGCCCTCAAAGTTGCAAAATATTTCAAAAATGCCATCTATGGCAAATGTCCAATTTGCCCTCCAACTAGACTTTATTTACAACAAGTCTTGAAAATTGCCATTCCATCATCATCTAACTAAATCTAGTTAGAATCCAACTAAATGTAATAAAATATTCATAAATTATTATTTTATGAATTTTCCATAATTTCTTGGAACTATCTTTAAAATTTCAGTTGGTTCCGATATACCGATAATTACCGGGAATTTTTATCGGATACATTATATCTTAGAAATCTTATCTCCACAATCCATTTTGAATATTGTTGACATAAAATAAATTATTTTTATCATTCAAAATATTAAATATGAGACCTTCCCATTAGGTCACCCGTCCTTGTACTACTCTGGTTTGAGCACGCTTAACAATTTCATTCGATCCAAAAATTCTAATAATATAAGCCTCGTACGAAAAATCCGAGTAACACGGAAATGCCACTCTTGGGAATGAACTATTCATTTACGGGGTTAACTTACATAACTTTTGTAAAGTACACTTTGGTCCTTGAACTTTTCCAAGTTCACACTTTAACCCCTTAAACTTTCAAAATTTACAATTTGGTCACTAGTCCAAAAATTGGGATATTACACGGCTTATCCTCCAATTTGGAGTAAACGCCTCCAATGCATCACCTCTACGGTCGTAGCCAGAGTAAAAGCTATTGAAGCATTACCTCAACAATATTGGGGTTCACATGGTCGGAGTAAATTAGAATCAATTAAGAACTCGACAAATTAGAGATTCACATAGTTTTGGGATTCCAATGTCAAACCCACTTATTAAAATTATTTAACATCAAAATCATGATTACAATCAATCAAGAACTCAGCAAAACAGAGCCTATACGAAAATCCACCAATCTAATCAATTAATGCTTGATTAAGCTAATTTTCCATAATTAAATCATCAAATCAAGTTAGAAATCATATGTAAAGGATTAATAACTTGGGAATTTCAGTAAAGAACCTTGTATTAGAGGAGAAGAACGAACCTCACCTCCAATGGCTGCATTTCCCCTTAATTGGATGAGTTTTCTTGAGAAAATAAGATCAAATCAAATAGGTTTTGATAGGAAACCATTAAAGATTAATTTGAAATCAAAAGAATGTTGAAATAATGAGTTTACCTGATAAAATTGAAGTGTAAAAGAGTGTTTGGCTGGAAAGAATTTGAGAGAAAAGCTTTTGATGAAAAGTTAGTTATGTCATTGTTTTTAGCCTTTTTAATTATCCAAACCTATTTATATTATTTTAAAATCATTTAAAATATCCAATTAAGGGAAAAAGTATGATATTATACTTTGGGTAAATAGCTCCTTAAATATTCAAAGTTTTGACCCTTTTACAAAACAGTCAGTAAAAATATTTTTAAAACTTTACATTTTGGTCACTAACCAAAATGTCCAATTTTGAGATTCCTTTTCCAAAATTGACTTCACCAAAATAATTTATATATTAAATAATGATTTTATAATATTTTCCATATTTTTATCTCACCCGAAAATATGTATTTCAAATTAAATCCCGAAATTGACTCGAATCCTTTAATCTGGTCCATCGGATCGTCTAATCAACCTAGAAAACGCCTAGGCCCAAAACTAGGGCGTTACAACTCTCCCCCTTAAGAAATTTCATCCTCGAAATTTACCTAATGAGAACAGATGCGGAAATTGCTCAACCATGTCCTACTTACTCTCCCATGTGGTCTCTTCAACACCACGATGTCGCCACAACACCTTCACAAGCTCAATCCTCTTGTCACAGAGAACTTTACTACTGGAATCAAGTATCTCCACTGGTTCCTTATCATAAGACAAATCATGTGGCAACTCAACATCTTCAACTGGCATCACATGTGACGGATCCAAACGATACCTCCGCAACATGGATACATGAAACACATCATGAATCTTCTCCAACTCAAGAGAGAGGCAAACTCAACCGATAAGCCACAAGACCTATACGTTCCAACACCTTATACGGTCTAATAAACCTCGAACTCAACTTTCTTTGCGTCCAAAATGCAACACCTTCTTCCAAGGTGATACTTTCAAGAAAACCTTTTTGCCAACCGCGTACTCAACTTCTCTACGCTTCAAATTCGCGTAGGATTTCTGCCGATCTGAGGCCACTTTCAATCGATCACAAATAAGCTTCACTTTATCATCTATGTCTTTCAACACATCAGGCATGGAAACATACTTTTCCCTAGCCTCGGCCCAACACAAGCGCATACGACACCTCCTACCATATAAGGCTTCATACGGTGCCATCTTTATACTTGTCTGATAGCTATTATTATACGCAAACTCTACCAAAGGCAACTGTATTTCCCAAGTTCCTTGGAATTCAATGATGCAAGATCTCAACATATCCTCCAAAATCTGAATCACACGACTAACTATCCGTTTGAGAATGATACGAAGTAATGAAATTCAAGCGAGTACCCAAAGCTCGATGCAAACATTAACAAAACCTCGTTGTAAATCGCGGATCCCTATTCGAAATATCAACTTGGGCACCCCGTGCAACCTCACAATTTCAGCAACATAAAGATCCGCCAACTTATCCAAATTATACGTCATATGCACCGGCAGAAAATGTGCACACTTCGTAAACCGATCAATAATAACCCAAATGAAATCTTTTTTAGTCAGTGTCAAAGGTAACCCCGACACAAAATCCATGTTGATCCTCTCTCACTTCCACTCTGGAATCTTCAACGGTTGTAACATCCCAGAAGGAAACTGGTGTTCAGCCTTTACACGCTGACATACCATACATCTAGCAACAAAATCAGCCATATCTTTTTCAAACCCACCCAATAGTGCACTTCCTTCAAATCTGGATACATCTTGGTACTACAGAGATGCATAGCAAAAGAAATAGCATGTGCCTCGGTCAAAATCATCTGCCTCAACTCCAAATCACTAGGCACCACTATACAATCCTTAAAACACAATACCCCATCACCATTAAAGTGAAAATTCGTAGAATTTCCATCCATGATGTCTTTGACATGCGGTACCAACACCTTATCATAAGGTTGCTTTTCCTTAATCAATTGCGAAAAAGATGGCTTTACTTGCAACTCAGCAGACAAACCTCCATCACGGGTCACACTCAACCTCGCAAATATGGCCCTCAACTACACAACAGTCTTTCTACGCAAAGCATCAGCCACAATATTTGATTTACTCGGAAGACACTCGATTGTTAAATCATAATCTTTAAGCAACTCTAACCACCTGCGTTGCCTAAGATTCAACTCCTTTTGCAACATTAAATACTTTAAACTCTTATGATTCATGTATACAATACACTTCTCACCATAAAAGGTAATGTCTCCAAATCTTCAATGCAAACATTACAATAGCAAGCTCGAGATCATGCGTAGGATAGTTTTGCTCGTGCACCTTCAACTGCCCCGATGCATAAGCTACAACTTTTCCACCTTGCATCAACACACACGCCAAACCAACATAGGATGCATCGCTATAAACCACAAACTCTTTCCCTGACTCAGGTTGAATCAAGATTGGAGCTTGTGTTAAAGCTTCTTTTAACTTTTCAAAAGCTTGTTGTCTAGCTTCCGTCCACTCAAAATGTACATTATTTTGCAACAACTTGGTCAACAGAGCAGCAACCCTTGAGAAACCATCCACAAAATGACAGGAATAACAGGCCAATCCCAGAAACATTATGCCCAAGAAAGACCACTTCTCTAATCCAAAACTCATATTTTCTTAACTTGGCATAAAGCTGATTATCCAACAGGGTTTACAACACAATCTGTAGGTGTCAATCATGATCATCCTCAGTACGAGAGTACACAAGAATATCATTAATGAACACCACTATGAATTGATCCAAGAATTTATGGAACACATGATTCATCATATCCATGAATGTTGCAGGCGCATTCGTCAACCCAAATGGTATGACTAAGAACTCATAATGGCCGTACCTCGTACGAAAATCAGTCTTCAACAGATCTTTATCCTTAACCTTCAACTGATAGTATCCAGATCTAAGATCAATCTTGGAAAACACCGTAGCACCCCAAAATTGACCGAACAAATCATCAATTCGTGGTAAAGGATACTTATTATTAATCGTTAAATTGTTCAATTGCCGATAATCAATGCACACCCTCAAAGTGTCATCATTCTTTTTCACAAACAACACTAGTGCTCCCCACGATAAAATGCTACGTCAGATAAAACCATGATCCAACAACTCCTAGAGTTGCTTCTTTAACTCTTTCAACTCCTTTCGTGCCATCTGATACAGTACAATCGACACTAAAGTCGTATCAGTATACATCTCTATACAAAACTCTACCTCTTTATTTGGTGGAAATCCAGGTAACTCCTCTGGAAACATACCCGAAAATTTATAAACAGTACATATATCCTTATTATGCACTTCTTCCACATTCAGGTTCATAACATAAGCCAGATATACTTGACACCCCCACTCTAACAACTTATGCGCCTCTAAGGCTGAAACCACATTGGACAAGAACCTAACATTCTCACCCACAATCACAACTTCATAATCATCAGCAAGTCTAAACGAAACTCTCTTGGTCTCAAAATTGACCACAGCCTGATGCTCGGACAAACAATCTATCCCCAAGATCATATCAAAACTATGAAACGGCAGCTCCATCAAATCAACTGCAAACACATGGCCTTGCACCATCAAAAGACATCTGGATACAATCTTCTCGTAACAATCGTCTTTCCAAAAGAATTCATTACTTGTATACCCATATCTAACATTTCTACTGGTATATCAAGCAAATGCACATGCTCATGCAAAATATATGAATACGTTGAACTATAATCTACCAAAAAAAGTAATGACATAGATTGTAAGGTAAAAGTACCTCCTATCACATCCATGTCATTCCTCCCTTCACGATGCACATAGATCCTCCCAGGTCCACCACCCTTGGGTCGAACTGCTACTGTATGTGCTACAGTCCTCTATACATCATCTCTTCGTTAGAAATTACCTTGACCGTGCCCACATCCTCTCGGTGGTGCAATAGTAGGTGTAGGAGCCCATACACCTCTAGCTAACATCAGGCAATAACGCCTCATGTGATCCCTAGACCCACAACTCCAACAAGCAATATCCACAACAGGCGCAAGAGCTAGACCAACTCATTCGATCTGCGGGCAATCACATCTAACATGATCTCTCGATCTATAGCCCTAACAGACTTTTGATGATTTCCAACAAACCCTTGAGTATCGTTTCCTACAATGTGCACAACCGGGTAACTGTCATTTTTTAGCTCGATTCTCACCACCGCACAACTTAAGACGATGCCTTCGATCACAGTGCCTCTTATATCAGCCACCACCGGGACCAAAATCTACAGCTCTCTTTCTAAAGCCAAAACCTCCTATACAAAAAAATAAACCCAAACTCTACTCGATATCCTTTTCTCGTGTAACTAACACGTTGAAATCCGTATAATCATTGGCCAACATGTATGTCTTTACATCCTACTCCAGACCATAACAGAATCGATCACAACGATGCCTCTCATACGGCACCAAATCAGGCACATACTAACTCAGCCTCATAAATTGTACATCGTACTTAGATACTGTTATACTGCCCTGAACCAAGGCCATAAACTCGTGTTTCTTTTTAGCCAAGTATCTAACTCCAAAATACTTCTTTCTAAAGGCAGTCTAGAAGAATTCGCATGTCATATCGCCAGGTTCCACGTTTACGATCACGAGGGTTCACCAACTGTACGCATTACCTTGTAATAGGGACACAACACATCCCAGTTTACGATCATCATTACACCCTATCTAAACCAGAATTCGATCTGTACTGCAATCTATTTCTCGGATGCATCAGGTGCCAAACCTCTGAACTCAACTCCTCTCAAGCTGTACAGACGCTCTAACGGCAACCCTAGATTAACATTAACAGCGGGTACCGGTGTAGGTACATGAGCTCTAGTCATTTTGGCCTGAAACACTCTAGTCATCGTCTGAACCAAAGGCAATATATCGCCAAACACCGGACCAGGTGGTGCAGGTGGTACTTGCTCCACTCCCTCAAAAGAATTAGACGGAGGAGGTGGCAATCCCTCAGGAAGCACAATCTTACCCTCAACTCCCTGCCTTCGACAGTAGTATTTCTGCTTGATCGTAATTCTCTCCTCGGTGGCATCGTATAAAACCGTATCTAAGGCATGATAATTACACCAAAACAAAAACAATCAGGCCAGCTTTAAGTAAGGATCCAAGACTTTCATTTCAAACCAAAATCATCATTTTATGACAGTAGTAATAAGGCAATGTGTCCCCAGAAATACCCCAACATGGAATATATCAAACACCACACATATAAACAATCACTGTGCATAGCAAACAGCATTGAACATTCATCAACTACATCTCAATGTTTTGTAAACCTGGATCTGAGACCACCAAATATAATCCCCTTAGCCCGGCCTAGCTGAAACTAAACTAAAAAGATCACATTAGGTTTTCTGAAGCAAACCCAAGCTAATAACCTAAACCGGTCCATTTTTATCTTGTCTAAATGCTTTATTTAACTCCCTAAGGTGAACATGCTTCAGCAGAAACGCCACATTGAAATTAGATTTCAAATCAGGGTTCAATAGCTCAAAAACGCATATTCGAGACCAAAATATAATTTCTATAAATTACAGGTTCTTCATTAAGATTTAGGTTACCAATCCTTTATTATTTCAATTCCATGCTCACATGTTAAATTCTAACTCAAAATAATCATTCAAACTCATTCAATTGCATACACAACATTCAAGGACTAAATTGCAAGATTTCCAAACTTCAGTAAGCTGACCAGCACAAAATCCACAAAGCGTACCGGTACGGACAAGCTCGTATCTATACGGATCAACTATTATAATGACTACATGTATCGATACATGAGCCCCCTGTATCGATACAGTGTGTTAACCAACCCGTACCTATACGGCTCCTTTGCAATTTCTCAAAAATCAAAATTTTAGTAACCAAAACGTGTACCGATACGATACCCTGCTTATCGTACAGCTCATTAATAATGAAGAGGGCGTACCGGCACTCAAACCCGTATACCGACACCAGTACAAAGATTCCCTTAAGGCGTACCGATATGGTGGCAAGGCGTACCGATACCCTTTGTTATTTTTTGATGATTTGAGCTCACCAAACCCCGGGTGCCGATCCTTGGGTACCTGTACCAGTACGCAAAGGCCTGTAATGACCTCTAGGTCCAACATATGACACCTCAATCTAAACACATTTACACATTATCTAAACATCATATAACTTCATAAGCATGCTTAGGGACCGCATACCATCGATTAAAACAATCCTAACAAGTCTAACACAATCATCCACAAAGTCTATAGGCATGCTCCCTAAGCAACATCCAAAATATAAATCCGTCCACATCTCAAGCACTTTAAGCCTATTACAAATCCAAACCAACATATAAAACTTGTACAAACAGGGAGTCTAGCAAACAACCCTCCCAAATCAACATTTGACACATTGCCCTTATTATTACTATGTATAGTTTAAACCATACTTTGCAACCAAGTCCTTGGATGTCCTTCCTTGCTTGCTTGCCTCCTTTCGAACCACTAATCTACATTAATGATAAAGAGAGCATAAGCACCTAATGCTTAGTGAGGAGCGCTCAAACACAAAACATCATCCAATGTATTCTAAAACTGGTTTATTCCCAAAACCATTCGCAAACATTTTATTACAAAAACCATCATGCTTTACTTTCAACATAAGCACTTATTCCTTTTCAAAACATGCATATTAAACCATATGCAACATGTATCATGGATTCTACAGCATAATCCCATATGCAACCCTCAATTTAAGCCTTCCCATGCATAATATCCCATATGCAAAGCTTAAAGAGTATTCATATGTATAAATCACATTATGCAACAATCTATCAACATGATACATCAATTCATTACTTTGTCTTACAAGTGATCCTTTCTAAAACCTCTTTACTTTCGTCAAACCACATCGGATACACGGATTTCCCAAGTGATATCCCAATCACTTAACATTCCAATGGCATTGAGTAAATGCAACACATGTATTACCTCTACACTACCATAGCTTATCCTCCAATTTGGAGAAAACGCCTCCAATGCATCACCTCTACAGTCGTAGTTGGAGTAAAAGCCATTGAAGCATTACCTCAATAATACTTGGGTTCACATGGCCAAAGTAAATACTTTTAACACATCACCTCTACGATCTATGGACGACTTATTATGGTGCACTTTAAATCCTATGGCCGGCCAATTATATCCGATAACATTTCTATAACATTTTCAAACCATCACTTGCCAATATAATCCATTTCATTAACATCAACTCACAGTTTTCATATGCATCAATTAAAACCATTTTCTCAATACTTTTAACCAAGCATTACCAATGTTCAAAAACATTATCAAATTATGCATTACTTCCAAATGCATCAACATCATTTCATAACCATTTTTCAGTATTAAACCATGCTCAAATCATGCATAAACAATGAGTAATCTATCTATAAAACAAGTGCATAAAATCCCTTTGCCAAACTGAGTTCAAAAGAGAATTCATCATTTACTTACTTACTTCCGAGCTTAAACCAGCATTTCAAACTCGATCTAAACTCCCAAACACAACTTTCAAACCTTTGAAAAGCTGTAAACTACGTTCTCACTCACCGACACGCAAAGCCTCACTTGCCGATTCGATAAACACGCCTCCAAAGCTTCCGAAACGTCCGTTCAAGCTTGAGGACCAACTTCCCCTATTTTATCCATACAAAAATAGAGGATTCAAAGCATCAAATGCATTCAACAACCCAACAACATCAATTCGCATAAAACCTCAACATACTCTACTCAATTTCACTTCACAACCACCAAAAACAACATCAAACATCTTCCAAGCTTAACCCAGACAAAACCTAACGTTTTAACCCATCCATAAACATCAATTAACATCTAAAAACACATTAACACCATCCTTATACCTCCAACATTCAATAAACCTCCACAACTCCTCAAAAACTCATAACTAACAACCTAGCAAATTAGAGATTCACATAGTTTTGGGATTCCAATGTTAAAACCCACATATTAACATTATTTAACATCAAAATCATGATTAGAATCAATCAAGAACTTAGAAAATAAAGCCTATATGAAAAAACACCAATCTAATCAATTAACCATTGATTAAACCAATTTTCCATAATTAAATCATCAAATCAAGTTAGAAATCATATGTAAAGGATAAATAACTTGGCAATTTCATTAAACAACCTTGTATTAGATGAGAATAACAAACCTCACCTCTAATGGATGTCTTTCCCCTTAATTGGATGAGTTTTCTTGAGAAAATAAGATCAAATCAAATAGGTTTTGTTAGGAAACTATTGCACGTAATAAGTGCTATGCAATTGTGCAAGTATATACGTTGCAAGTTATAGTATAAAAGATATCGTCTCCACAGGGATTGGTGCCACTTCAAGAATCTAGTCTCTTGCATTGTAAAAAGTAAAAACACAAATAAAGGATTATAGGAGTTTAACTAATAACTAAACTAGAAGGCAATAAAGTAAAAGAATAAATGAGAACAAATGAGAGAGATAGGCCAGGTTATCGTAAGTTGAGGTGTGATAGCCGATTGGATCGTCTTGGTAAAAGAGTGCACGGGAAACTCAGTTGCCGTGGCAACTTGCACAACGGGGTTGCCTTAGCAACTAATCGATGGTTGCCTGGGCGACTAGTTGGGTAACTACTTGGGCGTCTGGGCAGTAACCTTCAAGGTTCTGCAGAGCGTTCTTCAATGGTTTCTTCTTATCCCTAAGTCGAAACTCTAGCTACTTGTGCATGCCTTGATAATACATCACTGCGTGAATCAAGGGTGAACAACAACCAATCTTGCGCTCCTATTAGCCGTTGAAATCCTTGACTTATTCCTAAGCCGGATTAATCTTCACCATCAATAGATTGAATAAAGATCATATTCATTCGTTTCTTGAATCTAACTCTCCCGATATTAGATAAATAGATGAAGTCACGAGATCCTCTCCCAATTCACTCGCAAACAAGAATAAGAACCAAGAATGAATAAACCTTGAATAGAAAAGTACAAACTCTTATTACCTAAACAAAAACCAATAGTTTCTCACAACCACAAAACACAATAACCATAGCCAAATAGATTTAGTTCATGGCTAGGTTCCAAAGAAACACAAGATAAATAATCCATAGCATGAACCCAATCGAACAAGAAAGAAAAAGATGAAGAAGGAAGCTTGTCGAAATCCCCTTGCCCTAGATGCTTGTCGAAAATTCTCTCCTCTTGCTCTCTTTTGAGTTGTCGAAATTCCCCTCTAATTTATAGGGCTAGGTCAAAGTCCTTCTTTGAGGAGGAAGTTAAGTTGGAATTAAATTATCTTTAAAGAATATAATTCTTTATTATAATTATATTCCTACTAGAACTTCTCCTATCTTCTTGGAATTTAATTCTTCTTTAATCTCTTCATGGAAATCAAATTCCTTTTGGATTTGGCTTTGCTCCACGTCATCTTGGGCTTGTCTAGTCATCAATTTCGACTACCATATCACCTTGTTCTTTGTCGACAATTGCCCTGGCAACTGGCTCGGCGTCTCCTTCATGCATTGCCCTGGCAACTAGCTCGACATCTCTTTCATGCATTGTCCTGGCAACTAGCTCTAGCTTTGCTTTGGCAAGTGATCCTGCATATACACACAAAACACACCAAAGCAGCATGTTTTCCCACAAAAACTACCAAGTTATGTAATCAAGCTCAATGTTGGAAGGAAACATGGATTAATGCATGAATAGCTAATTATGCAACTAATATGAGCCTAAGTCTAACAATAATATGAGTAAAAAGGGTAAGAAAAATAGTACTTTGAACACTTATCACACCCCCAAACTTGAACTATTGCTTGTCCTCAAGCAATGCAAACTAATAATTACCTGCCAAGACTTTAATTTTCACAAACTTAGCTTTGAACTTGATTTCAATTCTCAGAACCGGGGCACAAAGTATGATTGGCTTTTCAATTTTTGGAAAACTTAGGAGTTACTCGGAATCAAACTATAATGCTTGTGAGTGTGTGCGGAGTTGTGTGTAAGTTGATTTTTCGGATTCTATGCAAACAAGAGGTTTTAAAATTACTTCATTGGGTTCTTTTTAACATGTTTTAACTAGAGCCAGTTTTAGGCACCTCTAGTGTTTAGTTTTCTTAAGTTAATTTATTCGACTAGAGCCGGTTTCGGGCACCTCTAGCGATCAATTTTTTTAACATACTAGAGCCAGTTTCGGGCACCTCTAGCGTCAATTTTTTAGCACATGCTAGAGCCAATTTCGGGCACCTCTAGAATTCATCCAATTTTTATTCTAATCCCCCAATTTGTTAATTATCAATCTAAGTTCACTAGAATTCCTTAAATCAATCAAACCACAATAGTGTTTATCAAATTTAGCATCATAGTAAAATTCTAAGTTTTTCCATGGTTATCCTAGAATAAAAATTCTATCAATTAAGTGCAGTGGCAAAGTCATCATCGGATATTCATCAAATCTAAGCAATTCTTGTTCCAATTAAAGGTATGACAAGCAATTTATGTATCTTAAATGTAATACTTAAGATGAATGTAACTAAACATGGTAACTACTAATAACAATCCCCCCAAACTCGAGTGAGGCATTGTCCTCAATGCATACATTAAAGAAAAATAAAAAATAACAAAAAATAAAATGCAAACGAAGACTTACTCCGAGAGTTCGTCATCGTGGATGATTAGTTTCCTTTTGGTCAGTGTCTTGATTCTCTTGCTTGAACGCGATGGTTGTTTTCTTGTTACCGGTGGTGGAATCGATCCTCGTACGGGGTTGTCCTTATCTTCCTCTTCATCAGTGTCATTGGCTTTTCGCTTGGAGGATTCAATTGATGTGGTCTTTGTTGGTGCAATGGAGGACTCGTCCGAATCTGAAAAATCAGAAAATGATTCCGTAGGAGTTGATTCGGGTATAGGTGATTTACCTTTGGCTTTTGCAGTGGTTGCCGGGATGTCTTTAGCTTTGGTTGCCGTGGCATCTTCAGGGTTGGTTGTCGTGGCATCATCTTGTGCAGGCACGATGTAGGTTGTCGCGGCATCATCTGTTGCGGTTGCCGTGGTAACTACTTCATTGGGTGCCGGGGCAAGGATCTCGGCAGGAAAGATTGGGAACGGCACGTGACTGTCCGAGTACTTTTCTAGGATGACTTGGGTGATGGCATTTTTGTGCTCCTTCATGTACCGCATGAACATTAGTTGCCTGTCTTCAATTTTCCTTAGGTGGCTTGCCAATGGTTGCAAGAGTGCTTCAAAGTGTCCCGGGGTTGATGGCAAAGTTGCCCAGGCGTTAGGTGCTTGGGCATTAGGGATTGCCGGGGCGGTAGGAGTTGCCGTGGCAATTGGAGGCCTTGAAGATTTTCCCGGTGCCTCTCCCATTAGCTTTTGGATTTGTGCTTGATTCCAACAGAACTTTGGTAGGGCCTTTTCATCGGTGGACTCACTTGGGACATGCATCTCCTTGCAAAGATTAGAAATTAAGCAAGGGAAGAAAAGAGAACCTTTATCTTTTGAGCTACATATAAAAATCTCATCACAAATAATTTTTCCAATGTTAATGATGCGATTATGCAAAATAGAATGTATGAGCAAAAGACGTGGTATATCAACGGTAGTATTGTGTGTGGTGGGCATTAAAAAAGTTTTAACAAAATTATTCCATAGTTTTGCCTCGGGTTTGAGCCGAAGGCAATTTACCGTGCCCTTGTATTTACCGTCGTTCCAATGAGTTCCCGGTTGAGTGAGTTCTTGAAGCACCTTGTCGAGTTGCTTGGGCGTGATTTGATCAACGAAGGCTTGATGCTCATCCTTCTCAATGTAAAGCCCGTAAAAGGTGTTGACATTTTCGGGACTTATGAGTATGGCCTTATCACGAACAAAAACATAAGGATTATCCGGGTTAGGTGAATGAGCATAGAATTCTCTTACCCATGAGATGTTACCTGGTTCCGGTTGATGGCAAAAGATTTTCCACTTTTGGTGTACAATCCTCTCGAAGATGAATGGTTCAAGGCCGAAATCTTGATGAGAGTTGGAGTATTCAAAGCCTTGTTCTTCATGAATCTTCCAGCTTTCAAACTTGGAGTGAAATCTTTCTTGAACCACCGGTGTAGCAAACTTCTTGTATCTTGGTTCTTCGGAGGAAATTGGATGAACTAAAAATTTAATTTTGGATGCCATGGATGATCTTGGTTGTGAGTTTTGTAAAAACAAATAAAAGAAAAGAAAAGAAACTAAAAAGTTGCAAGATAAAAAGTAGGAATAGGTTAAGGTTGATGGGTTTTAAAGAAAAGATAGGTGGTAAATATGGTGGGTGGGATTAGGGGAAGACGAAAAAAGGGTTTTGGTTTAGGGAGAGGGTGACGGCAAGGGGGTTTGATTAGGGTAAATTGGAGGCTTTATATAAGCCTTAGATTCAGCCCATTAGTTTCCTTGTTGAAGATGTTTTCCTTCTTGGAATAAAATTCCTCTTTATCTTGAATTATTTTCCTACAATTCAAAGACAAATCAAATAAGGATTAAAATTAAAGATAAACTAATAAAAGAAAATAAATAAAGATGTATAAAGGGATTCTAAAAAAAGAAAATCTATCCTAAAATATATATATATATATAATCGGAAATAGTGAAAAAAATATAGTTCGAAAAAACATTAATCGAAAATAGTAAAAAAAAAATAAAAATAAAAATAAAACATCAAAGGAGAGCATGCTCATGCATCTCCTAAGTTGACCACTTCTTTGTTACGTTCCACATGGGCACCATTGTAGTGCTTCAATCTTTGTCCATTAACTTTGAATTCATGTTTGTCAGTGATGGACTTGATTATCATGACACCATGGGAAAATGGTTTGACAACTTCGAATGGTCCCGACCATCTTGATTTCAGCTTTCCCGGGAAAAGTTTTAGTCGAGAATTGAATAGGAGAACTAGTTGCCCTGGCGTGAATTGTCGCGACAATAGTTTCTTGTCATGCCATTGCTTTGTTTTCTCCTTGTAGATTCGTGCATTGTTATAGGCGAGTGCACATAATTCTTCTATCTCATTGAGATCCAACAAACGCTTTTGTCTGGCACTTTCCCAATCCATATTCACGGTCTTGATTGCCCAGCATGCCTTGTGTTCGATTTCCACCGGTAGATGGCATGTTTTGCCATAGACGAGTCAGAAGGGGACATACCTAAGGGTGTTTTGAATGCAGTGCGATATGCCCAAAGTGCGTCATCTAGTCTTAATGACCAATCCTTCCTATAGGGATTTACAACTTTCTCAAGTATACCCTTCAATTCCCAGTTGGAAATTTCTGCTTGCCCTTTGGTTTGTGGGTGATATGCCGTGGCGATCTTGTGTGATACGCCGAAGTGTTGCAACATCTTGGCAATAAGTCAGTTGTCAAAATGCTTGCCTTCGTCACTGATAATTGCTCTCGGCATCCCAAACCGTGTAAATATGCTTTTCTGCAAGAATCGTTGCACAGTCTTGGAATCGTTTTTGGGAACTGCAGCTACCTTAACCCATTTAGACACGTAGTCGACGGCAAGTTGAATGTAGAGGTTGCCGAATGAAGATGGGAAAGGTCCCATAAAATCAATCCCTTATACATCGAACAATTCCACCTCGATGATGTTCTGGAGCGGCATCTCATGTCGTCTAGAGATATTGCCCGTCCTCTGGCAACGATCACATTGCTTGTAAAAGTCTTGGGCATCTTTGTACAATGTTGGCCAATACAAACCAGATTGCAAAACTTTGGCCGCAGTACGAGTTCCTCCAAAATGTCCTCCATAGGGTGAAAAATGGCATTGCCGGAGTACATTTTGTTGCTCTTCTTCATGGACACATCGGCGTATAACCTGATCTGCATATTGTTTAAACAAAAGAGGCTCGTCCCAAAAGTAATGCTTAGAATCATGGCGGAACCGCTTCTTCCCTTGGTGAGTAATGCCATAAGGTAAAATACCACAAACAAGGAAATTAACTAAATCCGCGTACCAGGGTATTGCCGAGGCATGTGCTGTCGTGGCTACTGCTCCTAAAATTGCCGAGGCATGCACGTCAAGGGCTACCGAGGCATCGAGGGTTGCCGAGGCGTCGAGGGTTACCGAGGCATACGCGTCCATGGTTGCCGAGGAAACTAAAAGTTGTTTATCCGGGAATGCATCGCATATCTCTAGATCTGCGTCCTCCTCCCTATTGTGTTCTAAACGTGATAAGTGATCGGCCACTTGATTTTCTGTTCCTTTCCTGTCCTTAATTTCAATATCAAATTCTTGTAAAAGTAATATCCAACGAATCAAACGAGGTTTGGCATCCTTTTTAGCAAATAGATATTTGATTTCCGAATGGTCCGTATGAACAATTACCTTTGTACCAGTCAAATAGGATCGGAACTTGTCAAATGCGAAAACTACAGCTAGTAACTTTTTCTCCGTTGTTGTGTAAATCACTTGAGCACTATTAAGAGTTTTACTAGTGTAGTATATCATATGGAAGGTCTTAACTATGCATTGGCCTAGGACTGCTCCTACCGCGAAATCACTTGCATAACACATGAGCTCAAAAGGTAGCGTCCAATCTGGTGGAAGGACAATGGGTGCCGAGGTAAGCTTTTTCTTTAGGGTTCGAATGCTTGGGTGCAAGAATCATCAAAATCGAAGTCTTTATCCTGTTCAAGCAAATTGCACAAGGGTTTAGTGATTTTAGAAAAATTATGAATGAACCTCCTGTAAAAACCTGCATGTCCAAGAAAACTTCGAATTCCTCTAACCGAACTTGGTAGGGGTAATCTCTCGATCACGTCCACCTTGGCTTTGTCTACTTCAATTCCCTTGGATGAAATCTTGTGGCCGAGCACTATTCCTTTATCTACCATAAAATGGCATTTCTCCCAATTGATGACTAAATCAGTTTCTTCACATCTTGCCAACACCCTCTCTAAATTGCCGAGACAGCTGTCGAAGTCATTACCAAAAACAGAAAAATCATCCATGAAGATCTCAATGAAGTCTTCGACCATGTCTGAAAAGAGTGCCATCATGCATCTTTGGAAGGTTGTCGGGGCGTTACACAATCCGAACGGCATCCTTCGGAAAGCATAAGTACCGTATGGGCATGTGAAGGTTGTCTTTTCTTAATCTTCTGGTGCTATGGCAATTTGATTGTAACCTGAATAACTATCAAGAAAACAATAAAAGGGTTTACCTACAAGACGGTCAAGCATTTGATCAATAAAAGGTAATGGGAAATGATCTTTCCTCGTGGCTTTGTTTAGCTTTCGATGATCCATACAAACCCTCTAACCGGTCACAGTCCTGGTTGGAATGAGTTCATTGTTTTCATTACTTACCACTGTTATAGCTCCCTTTTCCGGTACACATTGTACCAGACTTACCCATGTACTATCAGAGATAGGGTATATAATGTCGGCGTCAAGCCACTTGATGATTTCTTTCATTACAACCCCTTTCATGGCACGATTCAGTCTCCTATGGGCCTCAATTGAAGGTTTGTGATCATCTTCCAACAAAATCTTGTGCATGCACACTACCGGGCTAATTCCCTTCAAGTCGGCAATTGTCCACCCTATTGCCTTTTTGTGTAGCTTCAACATCTTGATCAGCTTCTTTTCCTGCTCAGGCTGTAACTTAGAAGAAATAATTACAGGCAATGTATTATCGGTTCTTAAGTATGTATATTTTAGTTGCTCTGGCAATTGTTTCAACTCAAGAATCAGTGGTTGTTCAATACAGGGTTTTTTGAGTTTACCTTCCTTACCTGAGTAATCTAGTGGTTCAAAGTATGTACCTGGTCGATTGACTAGCCAATTTGCCTCTTCTTGTTGTTCTTCATCAACTGGTTCTTCATACTCCTCAGGTTCCTCTTGATCGGCAATGTAGTTGCCGAGGCAACTAAATTCCTCGTCGAAGTTAAACTCTGCCGTGGCATGAAGAAGTTGGCATTCTTCTGGATCATCGGCATGCCTTAGTGTTTGGAACACATTTAGTTTAACTTGTTGGTCATTCACCCTAATTTTGAGTTCTCCCTTTTCAACATCGATCAAGGTTCTCCCTGTTGCTAGGAATGGTCTCCCAAGAATGATGGGTGCATGCTCATCTGCTTCACAATCCAAAACAATAAAGTCAGCGGGAAAAATAAATTTATCAACTTTTACCAGTATGTCCTCGATTTTTCCCTCTGGATGCACATAGGATCTGTCGGCTAGCTGTAGCATAACTGTTGTAGGTCTTGCCTTCCCGATTCCTAGTTTCTGGAAAACTGATTTAGGCATCAAGCTTATGCTAGCCCCAAGGTCGCATAATGCTTTCCCGACATAGTGATTTCCAATAGAACAGGGTATTGTGAAACTTCTGGGATCCTTCAACTTGGGTGGCATACGATTGTGCAACATTGCCATGCATCCCTCTATTGCGACAACTGTTTCAAACTCTCCTAGCCTTGTTCTCTTGGACACAATGTCTTTAAGAAACTTGGCATAGTTTGGCATTTGTTCAATTGCTTCCACCAATGGCAAGTTGATGTGGACTTGCTTTAGGATATCAAGAAACTTCTTGAATTTGTATTCTTGCTTTTGTCACTTCAACCTTTGTGGGAATGGTGGTGGAAGTCGGATATCTTCGATCCTTTCATTGGTTTGGAACCTGATTGACGGTATTGCCGGGACAACTGGAGTTGCTGAGGTATTATCAATTGGGGTTGCCGAGGCATGCTTATCATAAGTTGTCGAAGCATCCTTATCGTCGGTTGCCGAGGCATGCTTATTGTCGATTGCTGCGGCAATTCCTGGTTCAGCATCTGAGGCTTTGCCGCTAGGTTCGTCTTGATCTTTTTGTGGAATTTTGTTTGATGAGCGGGTTTGAGCCTCTCTAAGTTGTTGGCCACTTCTAGTGGTGATTGCCTTATATTGCTCATGGCCAGTTCCTCTTGCAACTTCAGTATCGCTAGGTAAACCTCCTTGCGGTCTAGTATTCAGATTTTGAGCAAATTGTTTGACTTGATTTTCCAATGATTTGATTGCCGCCTCTTGGTTTTGCAATCTCATCTCGGTCCTGCTAATAAAAGCATCAGTTCTTTTTATGAAATTACTATTCTCAGCCATATAAGATTCAGTTTTCATAATAAAAGCATTTAGAGAATTTTCCAAAGAACTAGATGTTGTCGGTTGTTGCTGCGGCAACTGTTGCCGTGGCATATTCTGCTGAAATCCCGATGCTTGTGCATTCTGATTGTTCTGGTTTAGAGCATTGTTGGGATTACTCCATGAAAAATTCAGGTGCTTCTTCCAAGCTAGATTGTATGTATTGGATATCACATTGTTGTTCCGATTGTAATTCCCCATATAGAAGCTGGATTCCGAATTCTGCATACATTCAGAAGAATCATGGTTATCACCACATAACTCACAAAAAGAATCCATTACCTTGACTTCATGTGTGTTGTTTGGTTTTTGCATGTTCTGGACCATCTTGGTTAAAGTAGCCAATTGTGCCGAAATTGAATCTGATGATCCTAGTTCATGTATTGTGGCTTGGCGTCTAACTCCTCCTCTTCTAGTAGAGGGGAATTGATAATCATTCTTGGCCAGCCTGTTTAAAATTTGCATTGCTTCCTCCGGCGACTTATCTAGAAGTATGCCGTTTACTGAGGCATCTAGCATCATCCTTGTTGGTGTATTCACGGCGTTGTAAAACATTGTTACTTGAGTCCACACCGTGAATCCGTGTATGGGGCATTTGTGTAGAAGTTCTCTATATCGCTCCCAAGCCTCGTACATGGATTCATCATCTGCCTACCAAAAAGAAGTAATGTCGTTACGAAGCTTATTAGTCAAATTTGTAGGATTAAACCGAGCAAGGAAATCACGACAAAGATCGGTCCAAGATGCTATTAATCCGGCAAGAATGCTATTCAACCATGCTTTCGCCCTATCCCTCAGTGAATAGGGGAATAATCTTAATCGTAAGACATCGGGGGTGACTCCGTGTATTTTGAACGAGTTGCAAATCTCGAGGAAAGATTTCAGATGTTGCCGTGCATCTTCAGTTGCTGAGCCGCCAAATTGACCAATTGTGTTGATCATATTAAACATTACCGGTTTTAACTCAAAGTGGGTGCTTCAATTTCAGGTGCGACAACTCCTGGATTAAGTCCATCAAGATCTTCTTCAAGATAGTCTCGAATAGTTCTGTTTCGTGCAAGAATCACTCCTCCTCCTGCTGGAACATCTTGATTAGCCATTGCTACTCTTATCCTTCGTCTAAGTCTTCGTAAGGTTCGTTCGATTTCTGGATCAAAGGGATATTTTGGTGTAGTCGGTCTCGCCCTGGTCATATACCAATGCAAAACCAAAGTTTGTTAGCCCTTTGAATCTTAAACAAGAAAAGTAAAAAGAAAGTGCAAGAAAATAAAAACAAAGTCGCTATTGCCAATCCCCGGCAATGGGGCCAAAAACTTGTTGCGCGTAATAAGTGCTACGCAATTGTGCAAGTATACACGTTGCAAGTTATAGTATAAAAGATATCGTCTCCACAGAGATTGGTGCCACTTCAAGAATATAGTCTCTTGCACTGTAAAAAGTAAAAACACAAATAAAGGATTATAGGAGTTTAACTAGAAGGCAATAAAGTAAAAGAATAAATGAGAACAAATGAGAGAGATAGGCCAGGTTATCGTGAGTTGAAGTGTGATAGCCGATTGGATCGTCTTGGTAAAAGAGTGCACGGGCAACTCAGTTGCCGTGGCAACTTGCACAACGGGGTTGCCTTGGCAACTAATCGATGGTTGCCTGGGCGACTAGTTGGGCAACTACTTGGGCGTCTGGGCAGCAACCTTTAAGGTTTGGCAGAGCGTTCTTCAATGGTTTCTTCTTATCCCTGAGTCGAAACTCTAGCTACTTGTGCATGCCTTGATAATACATCCCTGCGTGAATCAAGGGTGAACAACAACCAATCTTGCGCTCCTCTTAGCCGTTGAAATCCTTGACTTATTCCTAAGCCGGATTAATCTTCACCATCAATAGATTGAATAAAGATCATATTCATTCGCTTCTTGAATCTAACTCTCCCGATATTAGATAAATAGATGAAGTCACGAGATCCTCTCCCAATTCACTCGCAAACAAGAATAAGAACCAAGAATGAATAAACCTTGAATAGAAAAGTGCAAACTCTTATTACCTAAACAAAAACCAATAGTTTCTCACAACCACAAAACACAATAACCATAGCCAAATAGATTTAGTTCATGGCTAGGTTCCAAAGAAACACAAGATAAATAATCCCTAGCATGAACCCAATCGAACAAGAAAGAAAAAGATGAAGAAGGAAGCTTGTCGAAATCCCCTTGCCCTAGATGCTTGTCGAAAATTCTCTCATCTTGCTCTCTTTTGAGTTGTCGAAATTCCCCTCTAATTTATAGGGCTAGGTCAAAGTCCTTCTTTGAGGAGGAAGTTAAGTTGAAATTAAATTATCTTTAAAGAATATAATTCTTTATTATAATTATATTCCTACTATAACTTCTCCTATCTTCTTGGAATTTAATTCTTCTTTAATCTCTTCATGGAAATCAAATTCCTTTAGAATTTGGCTTTGCTCCACGTCATCTTGGGCTTGTCTAGTCATCAATTTCGACTACCATATCAGCTTGTTCTTTGTCGACAATTGCCCTGGCAACTGGCTCGACGTCTCCTTCATGCATTGCCCTGGCAACTAGCTTGGCATCTCCTTCATGCATTGCCCTAGCAACTAGCTCTAGCTTTGCTTTGGCAAGTGATCCTGCATATACACACAAAACACACCAAAGCAGCATCTTTTCCCACAAAAACTACCAAGTTATGTAATCAAGCTCAACGTTGGAAGGAAACATGGATTAATGCATGAATGGCTAATTATGTAACTAATATGAGCCTAAGTCTAAAATAATATGAGTGAAAAGGGTAAGAAAAATAGTACTTTTGAACACTTATCAGAAACCATTAAAGATTAATTTGAAATCAAAATAATGTTGAAATCATGAGTTAACCTGAGAAAATTGAAGTGTAAAAGTGTGTTTGGATGGAGAGAATTTGAGAGAAAAGCTTTTGATGAAAAGTTAGTTACGTCAAATTGTTTTTAGCCTTTTTAATTATCCAATTAATTCTGCAAGCTTATTTATGTTATTTTAAAATATCCAATTAAGGGGAAAAGTCTGATATTAGAATTTGGGTAAATAGCACCTTAAAGATTCAAAATTTTGACCCTTTTACAAAACAGTCACTAAAAATAGTTTTAAAACTTTAAATTTTGGTCACTAACCAAAATGTCCAATTTTGAGATTCCTTTTTCCAAAATTGACTTCAGCAAAATCATTTATATATTAAATAATGATTTTAGAATATTTTTCCATATTTTTATCTCACCTAAAAACATATATTTTAAATTAAATCTGAAAAGTAATTCAAATCCTCTAATCCGGTCCATCGGACCGTCTAATCAACCTAGAAAACTCCTAGGCCCAAAATCAGGGTGTTACACACGAGAAGAGGAAAGTTTAAGGATTCAAGCTAGAAGCTTCATTTTCAGCTTTTGGAGGAAGGTTAATACACTATAACTCCTTGTCTTCATGCACATCCTAAGGATGATGCTTGTTTATTGCTTAGATTGTTGATTTTGGTGTTTTGATGTGAAATGAGAATTGTCTATGGCATAATACATATTTCATGTTAATAATGTGTAAAAATGGTAGAAAACCACCTAAATCACATTCCACAATATGTAGGTTAAATTTAAGGCTTAACTCAAAAGGTTTAGCAGGGTTGGGGTGATTTTCAAACTCTAGAAAATGAATTTTGTTCGAGTACCAGTACAGAATGAACCCGTATCGGTACCTCGGGCTCAGGCTGATGAACACTGATGAACTTTGATAGGCGTATCGGTACGAGCTTCAACCTATATTAGTACGAGCTTTAAGGCGTATTGATACGGGTCATCCCGTACCAGTACCCCATTGTGGAATGAAATTTTAGTAACCAAAATGTGTACTAGTATGCTTAGAATCGTATCGGTACTGAAGATCAAGTTGAGGGTCATACCGATACTCATGATCGAGTACTAGTATCGAGGGTCTATCCACCCTCCCTTATGATGCCCTCGAATCGATCTGCGAAGGGTGGGTACCTATACCTAATGTACCATATCAGTATGTGAGGTCGAGTATCGGTACCGCCTGGGCAATCTACCCGAAAAATATGAATTTGAGTTAGAGTGACTAGAAATTGTGGACAATGGTACGATAGACTCCTAATGAGGTAAATTGAATTTTGAAACTGAGAAATAGAGAATTAACTCCCATATATAACCATAATGTATAATAATTTATTAAACTCTTGGGTGACTTGTTGGAATAGCAACAATAGAAGATCCTTGGTGGATCGCGTGATGTTACATACCAGGTAAAAAGAACTTGTTTGATTGAGTCACCCTGCGTGTTGGGATCTGAATACCCATAGATATAGTGTTGTAACACCATGAGATGAGATACCGAATGTATGCTTCCGAGGCTGTACGACACCAAGCGTCACTCCAGGTTTATGGTTTGATGCATATGTTTACTTTGTGAAATTGATGCATTCATTTGATTGTTATGTGTTTAGGCAACTAGAGGTAGCGACATATGTTGATGTGTGTGCTATATCAACATTTCTACCTACATGCTCATGTTTACGATTTGCATGAAGTTAGGTTGAGTGGAAGTGTATCCATTGAGATTGTTAGCTCAACGTTTGGAATCGTTGTTTCCGTTCACAGGTTAGTAGGTTGACACGTTGCATTGGAGGAGCACAATCGATGTAGAATTTTAGCATAGCCTCATCAAGAGTACAATACTTAGATTTATTTGGGCTATGTATTCGTAGGACCCTATGATTTGTATTGTAACTCATATTTTGGACTTATAACGTGAGTTGAATGTTTTTATATTTGCAATTTAAATGGATCTCCCATGTAAACGTTTTCAAAATGGTTATCTATGCTTAATATGTTTGAAATTAATGAATTTCGTGGAAAGTGGTTTGTGGATTGGGCTAAACTAGGTCAAAATTTTATGGTAGCGGGTTGGGCTTGAGGCCCAAATGTGGCACCAGATCTAGGTGTTGTAAGAGGAACTTGATAAGTACTTTGACCATTTTGCATCTTTATAAGGAGTGTAAATAAACATAGCGTTCGGCGAGCTGTTCATGAACCATTTGTATAACATTCATTTATTAAGCTAAATAAACAAGTATGAACACATTTTTTTAATGTTCTTATAATAAACGATCAAATACGAACAAGGGTGTGTCCAGTTCGTTTATATTCATGAACAAGCTCGTTCACCCGGTTCTCATTTTCCTTTTATTTTTTTACATTTTAAATATTGAGGAGGTATGGATTAAATTGAATACATGGTGAACTTTGGAGTTCAAACTCTGAAACCTAAGGAGCTTAAGGATTAGTGTTGTAATTTTACCATTTTGGTGAACATATAACGAGCATTTTAGCAGACATATAAATGAACATGTTCGTGGACGCTAAACAAACGAACACGAACGCCTTCAAAAATTAAATAAACGAACACGATACTAAAAATTTGAATGAACATGAATCGAATATAAAAATCTTCAAAAATAAATAAATGAACACAAACAGAACTTGTCCGTTCTAACTTGGTTCATTTACACTCCTAAATGTGAAGGAAATGAAGTTTTAGAGGCATTCGATGAAGAAGCTCTCGTGTAAGAAACGGAGACAAGAAAAACTGGTTCAATGATTTGAAAATGTAACCCTTTGATGGCAAAGAAACAATAAACGCACAAGATTTCATTCTATGTTCTTTTAAGCAAAAGAGATTCATGATACTAAGGTCATAATTAAAGAATATACATCCACACCGCTGCATAATAAGCCACCGTTAACCGGCATAAAAGAGTACATGCGTAAAAAACGAAATTTAATATGGTTCAGATTTATTTATTTTTTTGATAAAAAATTAAATAATTCATTATTCATGTAGAGATCACGAAAAAATACAAATACATAAAGTCTCATGTATCTTATAATCTAATATATATATATATCACAAAATCTAGTACGTCCCAACGCACTCTACCAACTTCCCTAAAAAAACAGTAGAAACATGTAACAACCACGATTCTTAATGTGCATCAATGTTATTATGATCATAGCAGCAAACACAGTGGATCATATAGCCATTAGGGGAGGAGGGGTTTCGAAAACACTCACATATTCTGTGTCACTTAGAGTGCTTACCCAACGAGTTAATTACGACTTGAACAGTACGTGACTCGACTCGAAAACTGTATAATTTCCATTCGATTCAATACTTGATAAATTTTTACTCGATTCGTTCTTGTTAAACAAATTTGTTGCTCGTTAAGTTCGCCAGAATTTTTATCTTATTTTTTTAATATATGTAAAATCTAGTTCGGAGATGAAGCCATGATTCGAGGTTAGAAGGGGCAAAACATAAATGTTTGAAAGTGGGGTAAATTCATAAATAAACCAAAATTTTAAAAAAATTTATATAGGGGGACAAAGGTGAAAAAATGGCCCCACCCCCATGTAGCTTGACCCCTGATCTAGTTGGATCTTGCTAACAAACTTATCGAGTCGAGTTGGACCTTACTCTACTCGACTCGTTAAGGCCTCGAGTCGAGCTCGAATTCAAATCAAGTCAACTCGAGTCAAGTGTTAACCGATTCGAGCTCAAACTACTCGCAAGCTGCTCAATTCAGTCAGCAGCCCTAGTGTCACTATAATTGTAGCCACCACCATTGCTCACCTTCACTAATTGCTCAAAAGTTGCTTTCTTCTTCACTTGCATTTAGAAGTAGAAAAAGAAAATGCCCTTTTGGATTCGATTTTTAATTACTCCAATCTCTGGTTTAATACAGATTAGAAAGAGATCAGACAAACCAAGAACAGAGATATATGTTGTTCCAATACATGCGACTGGGATTTCTGATATAAAAGTCTGGTTTTTTGAGTTTTTTTGAGACCCTATATTTGAACTAGGGGTGTTCAAAATTACCCGACCCGATTACTCGGCGACCCGATACAAATTAGGCGGGTATTTTTAAGTTTTTTTATTTTTTATCGGGCAGGGTACCCAACCCGGTGATTTTTCCGGGTACACGGGCCAGGCTTGGGCCGAGATTTTTCCCTTACCGGGTACCCGACCCGCTAATTTTAATATATATATTTTTTATATTTTAAATTATATGTTTATTTTAGGTTTTTTAATTTTTTGACTCCAAAGCTAAATTCAAATCCCTAAATTCTTTCTATTTTTGTATTATATACTTTTAAGTTTTAAGTTTAAAATTTTTTAAAAATATTTGTATTGATTTGTCAGTTGATATTTGAAGGAAAAAAATCAAGATCGAGATTAATTTTTTTAATATATTCTTTTGGTGATAAACTTTATTATATATCTAAATATTTCACCCTTCAAAGTTAAAACTAACTCCAAATCACTATTTTTTTATTTAGATTATGTATTAAAAACTTTTAAATTTTATATATTTAATATGTAATTTTTTTTTAATTTTAAAATCAAAAAATATGAACCGAGTACCCGTTACTCGATTACCCGGATACCCAAATTTTACGAGTAGCCGAGTAGCGGGTACCCGAATATAACGGGCCGAGACATGGGCCGATAAGTGAGGTACCCGGATGAGCCGGATACTCGGTTTTTCGAGTACCCGACAATGAACAACCCTAATTTGAACATAATGATGTTTATGAATGGGAAGGCCAAAAGTTTAGGGAGTGATAAAGGTGGAAACTTTGGGTGGCTTTGATTATTCAGGTGCCCACTCTAATAATTTATTTTCTAAAAATATTCAAAGTAGAAAAAACCCAATTTAATTAACGTTTTTATCTGAGAATCGAATTAAAAAGGTTAAAATTCTATGGCACAAGCTGCGTTGGTTTTCCCTCCGTGTGTCGAAACATGTTATAGTTTGGATGATAATTTTTCGGAGCAAAAGATAGGTTGCTTCATATGAAGTTTGATGTTGATATTCAATGCATTAACTGTGGCGTTGTAGTTGAAACTCGTAATCACATTTTCTTTGAGTATCAAACTACATTTGAGAAACTATTCTTAGAATGTGTAATTTGAATAAAAGTATATTCAAGAGTTGGTTTAGGCTTATACCAATTTGAAAGGAAATTTTAAACTTACTTGAAATATTCACATTTACTTCATTTAGGAGGAGAGGAACAAAAGATAATTTAAAGGTCAATCAAGAAATGAAGATATATTTTTTTGGCATAGTACATATTTAATTTATAGTTCATGATCGAGATTCCTGACTTTTCCTCCCAACTATGAAGAGGTAATTCTAAGTTTCATTAAAGAAATAATTAGAGTTAAGCTATATGATAAATGCATAGATATATTTGATTTTGTTAATTTGAAATTATGTACGACTTGAAGATTTTTGGCTAGAGTATATTAGAGATACTCTTGTTATATTGTAACATATTTATGCTTTTTTAGGTAATATACAAATAAAATATCCAGAAAAAAATAATAATTAAGACATTATTCAATTAAAAGACATATACTAAAAAGAAAATGATATAGGTTAAAATATTCTTCAAGTCCTTATACTTTTTAATATTTAGAATTTATTTTTAAGAATTTAATCCTTGTACTTTTCATATTAAAAGACTAAGGATTTATATTCAATACATTGCCAATGAAAACAAAAAGTTTATACAAGCATCTTAGTTTTAGTATTTAGAGATTTAGTTTAAAGTTTAGGGGTTTAGAAGTTAGGGGTTTAGAAGTTAGTGGTTATGGTTAGAATTTAGGGTTTGAAGGTTAAAGTTTAGGTTTTAAGGTTTAGGATTTAACCTGTAAACATTAAATTCTAACCACAACCCTTAAATTCTAAATCATGAACTTAGACCACTAAACCATAACCCCTAAAACTAATACACTAGTGAAAACTTTTTATTTCCGTCGACATTGTATGAAATAATAGAATAAAGTCCAATCGTTAACACAATTTAAAACTTTAATGTAAAATTTAGGTCCATCACAAAAAAAATAACGATGTTGGCAATCAAATTTGAATTTTTAAATCCAAAAAGCAGATGAACTAAATTCCTAAAAATAAAATTAGGGGACTAAATTTTGAATGTAAAAAAGTAAATGAACTTGAAGCATATTTTAACCTATACATATGATTTAATGCAAGCTATTCATCTCAAACTTCTTTTCTCTTCTCTCAGTCTTGAAAACCCTCATGGAATAACACAGAGGAGGGAAGCATAAAGCCTAACAAAGGAAAGGAAAAAGATCAAATCACTTTAGCATTTAATCAACAAACTTTGTGGCTGATTAAATGCTAACCACTCACAGTTATAAAGGGATCATCATTACCACTTGATCAAATGCAATATCAGGTCATAATTAATCCAACAGTCTGCCACTTCAAGTCTACATATACACAACACACAAAATACCCAACAATTTTATACATATATTTTGAGTGATTAGGTAAGGTAGATCTTTCTGGAGATAGAGTGGTTGCATTTGCCCCCCATGGCCCCATTTCTCTTTTTTCAAATGGGGTTTAGTTTTGTCATATTTAATCATTTAAACAGTGATACCCTCTCCTTTTAAGCTGTGTTTGTCCAAAATCAACAGTGCAAAAACCTACAAATGTTTTGCAATAAAGTTTGTGTAAAGGCAGAATGGATGGATAGACTTAAGCTCAGTTTGATATTATTTTTAAGAAAAATATGCTAAGAAAGTAATTTTGAAAAATAATTTTAAAAAATATTTTTAAATTGTTTAAAGTATTTGATATTACTGTTAAAAAATACTTTTAAGTAGATAAAATATCTATTTTAGTCATTCTTTTTAAAAATATAAAAAAATTAGTGATATAAACGAAAATATATAAATAATTTTACTTAAAAATATTTTTAAAAAAAGTTAAAAATTCAGAATCTCGATTCTTTTTTTCAAAGGCGTAGGCGCCACTCTGTATCGTGACAATTGTAGAAGGTGTGCATAACTGAAAGAGTGTATAGTAATTATGTGTACTGTGAAATTTTTGGTCTGATGAAAGTTGAGATAGTAGCATTTTCCCTTTTTGATTTTTCATTTTTGTTGAGTGTTGGATTCTGGGGTTGCTTTGTTAAGATGGTCATCACTTCTAACATCATTGGCACCATGATTGTAGCATAGACAAAGAAAAAGGATATTGCATTGCAAATTAAAACTCAAGCTTGTCTGAAATTTAGAACAAGGACAACACTAAGACCCCGTCCAGCACCAAAAACAGTGTACAAGGATTTTTTTTTGCCAAAAACGCCTAGTCGGCCACAGTATCATTAACCCGAGTTTGCTTAGCAGTATTGTACCGGACTTCAGAATATAGAAATTAGATACTTGCTGTTTCAAATCCATATTGCTCCTGCCCTTTTGAGCAATGGGGCAAGCTGGTTCTTGACTTGGAGGGTCATCATTTGATTAGGACCTCCAACGAGCTGCTGCGCTATGAATACAACCGGGACACTCGGCTTGTACCCGATCTTATGCAGTTCCCTTTCGACTTGTTGGCCATTCTGGATCTCGTCAACCTCGTAAACCGTGGGGTTCGCCCCGAACCCACTTATGAGAGTCTTGATGGTATGGCTCATGCAACGAGTGCTCCGGCTAAAGATCGCCACTGGCCTGTCTGCAACCATCCTTGTAACCATTTCCATTGATATGCAGATCGAGAAGAGTATACCTGAAAATGTTATGTGAATGCTTTGAAGGTTCTAGGAAGACTTAAAAGTTTAAACTGCTTAGCACTGATGAAGAAACTACCCTGCTGCCCTATTTATACTGTCCATGAGAAAAGAATAAATTAAATAATCCAAAAGATTATAGTTCCTGTATTACTCTTGATCATTAGTTGATAAAGACATCTATATCTCCCATATTCAGAGTATTAACAAGTTGCATAACAATATGCTTATACACATGTCACAAAGTACACCGCCGCCTCGGGATAGGAAAACGATTGTGGATGGTAAGATTCGAATTCATGACACGTTTGGATGACACCTTTGAAGTCGACTGCACGAACAACTGATATCTTGTTGCAGCATCTTGCTGTAGTGGAGAAAGGAGTTGGTTTTATCCGATTGGATAACACTTTTTGTGCCATAAAAGGATTCAAATAAGTTCATTTCAGAAAGGAAAGCCAGCAGAGAGAAGAAAAATGGACAGACAAAATGATGCTTGGTATAAAGGTACCTTGCTCTTAATAGCATTGAAGGATCACAAGAACAAACGTAAACGGCCGTACAAGAAGGCAGAAGAAGATGCCTAGAGGACCCACAGCATTTTCTAATTCTCCTCCTCAAACCTTTGCATTACAATATGGAACAAAAAATGAAATGAAGCTGGGATATTCTTTCATATGGAACACCATTGTTAGTGCACTAAACCGTATGAAAATGCCTACTAATCAATGCCACCCTAATCAATTTAGTGCATGTGAAGATAACTGGTTCTTTCTTTAGCAGAACTTAAAGTAGTTTCATAAAATCCTTTGGCTTCCCTTGGGAGAAATCATCAGGCAACTATGTATTTCAAGAAATGGGGTATATTATCATCATAATCATCATCTCTGCATGTATTTTTTTGGTATTAAATATTATTAAGAATATATTCCCATTCTCACTTTATCTGAAACTTCCAATCCACCAATTTGAATCATAGCTTTATGGTACAAAGGAGTAAACAGGGCTTGTACATAAGCATGGCTCGGTCTACAGCGAAAGGCCAGGGTCACTTATCAAAACCTAAATGTTCTTCACCAGAATTTGTACATATATAGCTGCATGAATTCAATAATATTTTTCAAAGAATATGTGAAGATTTTTTCTGATCTTTTTTGGGACCTTTTTCTTGTTCTGAGTCAATTCATTTTAAGAACACTAGGCCATATGAGAATCTGGGAATGTCATCGTCAACAATGGTGGGTTTATCTGTTCATATAGCACCAAAGTTACTTGAATCAGTTCTTGTACGAATTAATGATCAAAAGTCAAAAACTAGCTATAATAACCTGATAAATTAAGACATTTTTCCCCTTGTCAACCACAAGTTGCATGGATTTATCTAGAAGCAAAGCAAATCAGAACAAAACCAGTAGATCTTGGAGAACATTTGGTATGAAGGGATATATATATATAATACAAGCAGTCATCTTTTTACTGTTGTTAATGAAACAAAGTTATTCCGCAATATATGAACAGATCATAATCTAGATCTAGATGCCGAGTGGCAGGTGGTATATTTTTTTCCAGCGATAGATGGTAGAGTCGGGACTAATCATCATTTGAGGTAAAAGAAAAGTTTATAATAGATTCGAATATGTATAAGCACGACTAAATGTTATTGGCATATATGTGTATGTGCATTATGTGAGATTGATGAGCTATAAAAGAACTATGTTATGAGATATTAGAGACTGATCGAAGTGCGGAATATAATGTAGTGAAGGTTCTGTTATTGGAATTATAAATATATTAATCTTAATCTTGATAAGAAAGAGCAATAGGGGATGTAACTCAGATGGTAGAGCACTCGCTTAGCATGCGAGAGGTACGGGGATTGATACCTTGCATCTCTACATTTTATGTTTTTTTTTTTGACGTTTTATAATCGGAAACTTATCAAACATCGTTGCTAGCTTGCACAAAAACAAAACTGCGATCATCTCCATTTTCCACCAACTCGAAACAAATAAAAATCTGAATCAGTAACCCTAAAATTAGATCCATTACCTTGTCGGAAAGGGGAAATGTTATATATCACGGGCTTATGCTTCTATTGACTTCCCTGAATTCGGAAAACATGGCACTTCTTGACAACAACCTAAACATATAGTTATTTTACATGTTTACTGGTGCATGCAATGGCGGAACGCGGGGACTTGTGGGGTTACCCCTAAATTTTGAAAAACTAAATTTTAAAATATTTAATTTAGCCCTCACAAATTTTTTAGAAATTCACGTTAAGTTTTTTTTTTAATTTTTAATGAAATTCCTCCCATAATTTTTAAAAATTCTCATTATGCCCCTTGAAATTTTAAAAATTTTAGTTATGCTCCAATTTTTTTAAAATAAAACCCTTCAATTTCAATCTAGATTAAAAAAAATTAAGTTGGGCCTCGCAAACCCTTTCTTCAAGTTCCGCCATTGTGGATGTTTCCATTTTCATGGATAAACACCTAGGTGATTCTGAGAGACCACATAGGGTCTTAAAAAACTCAAAATGGATCAAAAAGTCACTTTTAAAGTGAAATGTTATATTTTTAAATGTTTACAGGAAAAAACTTTGATACACAGGGCCGTGTAAACTTTAGTTTACACGTGCCTTTTAGTTTTAGGGGTTAGGGTTTTAGTTTAGGGTTTAAGGTTTAAGGTTTAGGGGTTTGAGTTGTAGGGTTTAGAATTTAAGGTTAGTGTTTAAAATTTAGGGTTTAGAGTTTAGAGTGTGGGGTTTAGTTTTTTAGGGTTAAGGTTAGAAATTTAGGATTTGAATTTTTATAGTGTAAATACACATGCTTGTGTAAAATTAATTTTACAAGGCCTATGTATCAAAGTTTTACCCATGTTTACAAGTTTTTTTTTATTATTGCTTTAAGAGAATAATCTAATATTTTTCTGCAAAAACGCCTAACAATAACGTTAATCCGAGTTTATTTAGCAGTATTGTATGTATCGGACTTTCAGAGTACGTACAGAAATTTGTTTACTTTGCTGTTTCAAATCCATATTGCTCCAGCCCTTATGAGCAATGGGGAAAGCTGGTTCTTGACTTGGAGGGTCATCACTTGGTTAGGACCTCCAATGAGCTGCTGTCCTATGAATACAACCGGAACACTGGGCTTGCATCCCATCTTCTGCAGTTCCCTTTCGACTTGTTGCCCATTCTGGATCTCGTCGAGCTCGTAAACCGTAGTGTTCGCTCCAAACCCACTTATGAGAGTCTTGATGGCATGGCTCATGCAACAAGTGCTCCGGCTAAAGATCACCACTGGCCTGTCTGCAACCATCCTTGGAACCATTTCCATTGTTATGCAAGCAGAGGAAAAGTGTACTTAAAAGTTTAATTTGCTTAGCCTTGACGAAGAAACTAGCTACCCTGGAGATATATTTATACTGTCGTTGAGCAGATATTGAGAAGAAATAAATAAAATAATCCAAAAGATTATTTATCTATTCCTACGCTAAACCATTTCTAGTGCACTTAAGTATTGGAAAATGCCTACAATCGTAATAGTAATCACCATATGATTTTAGTGGGAAAAAATGGAAATTTGCTTGATCGACTTGATATCAGTGGTGTCTGGGCAAGGGGAGTCGCTCATGCTCCCACATTCTACCTTCATAGCTTCAGATTTTTCAAGTGACAATCGAGTAAATTAGTTGTTGCCCCTTATAATTTTAATTGTATTTATGGTATTTTCTTAACAAAATAATAAAAATATTGTGTTTGATAAATGTTAAATCAATTGTTCAAAGTAATGAAACATATTTTCGTTCTATGGGGTCTATTTTTGAGTTTGCACTCATAGTCTCGAAAATATTTGAGATGGCTATGCTTGATATAAATTAGACGTCCAAAAAAGGCTTTTGTACAATATTAAGAAATAGCCAGAACATGATTCTTAACACAGCTTTGCAACTTAATTATCTGCAATTTGACTAATGCAAATGGGTGATGAAATGGTAATTCTTTTGCAGGAACAAAAATTTTTAATTTTATATTGTTAATGTGTTCATATAGGAGCTTTGCAGTCTTAAAGGATTGACAAACGTTATTTTTCCAGTATTTGACCAACTTTCGGTGTTTTTGCTTTTTTATTTCATTTCGTTTTTATTTCAATCAAATATTAAAATCCAAAGCAATGCCACCCCAGTCAATAAAGTGCATGTTAAGATAATGGGTTCTTTTCGACTCAGCTGTTCGCATTGCGGCGTTTGGATCGCGGAGTTCTTCATGCTTGAAGAACAAGATGAACACTTGAAAAAATTTGAAAGTTTTAAAATAAATTGAGCTAATTACACTAATTAAATTCCTCTGCCCTATTTTTCTTTATTCCGAAAAATACCATATTTTCAAATGTTCCAATTTAGTCACTGTTTCCTTTAAAATTTAGCCTTTGTTTTTATTTTTTTAAAATTTGGTCACATTCTTTTTTTAATTATTTCCAATTCAAAATTTTCTATTTATTAAACCTTTTTCAATATATTTTCCTATTAATTAAGTTTTTTTGTAAATTTTTATAAAATTGGCTCGTGTACCCGGTGTTAATTCGATTCGGGAAACATATTTTTCAAAATGATTTTTTATTCACCTAATTACTTTCCTTGTATTCATTTAATTTCACTTTTTATGATTTGTTAATTATTTTCCCTAATATTTTAAATATTAGGCTCTTTAATTAAAGCTTTAGTTTAGGTTTCTAAACCTTTATTAGAGCCTTAAATTTTAATAAAAAAAATTCTTCACATCAAAAAATTCATAAGACACACTTAATTACATCTGAACCCTAATAGGTAAATTTTATTTAGATATTCTTTAGGTTAATAATCGCTAACTTACAATAAATAAAAACTTTAATACACTAATTATTTATGTGATTGTTTGATTAAAAAGTGAAATATAATTAATGCGTTGTCTTACCAAAATGAGGTAACGGGTTAGCGCCAGAAGTGTTGGCGGTGATTAAAGTTTACTCTCTGGATGGTGGGGCCGTTAAAATGGAATCATATTCATAAATGGACAATAATTTAAATTTTACACGAACTTGTAAAATCTGACATTAAAACTTTTTGTAATCGATTAGGTACCAATTTTTGGGCGTTGTGGGGTGCTAACCCTTCCTCACTCGTAACTGACTCTCGAACCCGTTTTTGAGTTTTCGCAGACCAAAACCGTTGTTTTAATAAAATAAAAATAATTTTATTAAAATGACCCATTTTTAGGTGATCTAATCACACCTTTTAAAAAAAAGATTGGTGGAGACTCTATTGTTTTGGTTTTATTTAAAAAAAACATCAAGACCTTAAAAAAGGGTTGCGACAGCTTGACGACTCCGTTGGGGACTCTTTTGTTTTTTACAAAAAGAGAGTCAGGCCACAAGCCGATTAAACCTTGCTTTAGTGTTTGGAATTTCAAGTTCACATAAAATCAAAATTAATTGTCCATTTATGAATATGATCTCATTTTACGCATTTAAAATCTGGTTATAAGCTCTACACCCGAGCTTTTTCCCGTTCTTTTAAGTGGGAGAAAACGGTATTGCTCTTGTGGGAATACTAATTCTCCGTATGGGCCTAGCAAGTACCTTCGGGGCTCATATGGCCTATGTCTTCATGAAGATACTGATCCTTCGTATGGGCATAGGAAAATGGGTCCCCCTGAGTTGAACTTGATTCATTCGAAGCCTATAATGTGTGAGAATTAGGGACCTTGCTACCCTTAGTAGGGGACAGCGAGGACAATTCGGGAACCTTTTAGAACCCAACCTGTGTGAGAATCTAAAAGTCTACCCCATTAGAGCTATGTGGAAAACCCTAGGCTTTGATTTTGGTCAAAATTATTTCGTATGAATAGTCCATGGAGACATGTCCAAAAGTGTTGGAATGCACTGCCCAGTTACTATTTGTACAATAAAATTATTTTGGACATTTTTGTGTTTTTTTCGAAGTACTAATCATTTCCTTTTCTTGTCTTGTTTTTGTTTTGAATGTTTGCATCCTCATTCCATATCTAGAAAGGGTTGATTCTCAAGACATTTGCTCAATTAGAAAACAACTCTTATTATGGATGTGAGGTACCTAAAAAGCAAGAAGACAATGCAGATGTACATCACTGGTCTGAGGTCAACCAGTGAGCACATGGGGATAGTTTGACAGTTGATCACGAGACAAAAACATCAGAGTATTCATATATAAGTGTCAAACAGAACAATGTACACAAGTTGCGAGAGATATGAGGCCGTTTTGACCATGCAACAAAGCAGTTGTTCCTTGATACCTACAGTGGCACAGCATATCTGCTACATGTGGAGGTGGATGAACCATTCCTCAAAGCATTGATTCAGTTCTAGAATCCTGGGTATTGTTGTTTTACTTTTAATGGTGAAGATATGATGTCTACATTCGAAGAGTATTTTGCACTTTTCAACTTACGCAAGGTGAAGAAGGATCGAGTCTATGCTAAACCTCCCAAGAACAAGAATGTTCACTTGAGGCTTAAATCTTTTGCTGGCATAGGAGATGGATGGGTAAAAGGACTGATACAGAAAAGAGGAGGTAGTTTTTCCTTCCCTTGGTGGAGCATCTAAAACATAATTCCCGCTCATCCAGATAGGGAAAAGAGAGTGGATCTCTTGGCTATAGCAATCTACGGGTTGGTTATCTTTCTAAAGGTATTGGGAAATATCGATGTGGCTATGCTAGATTTCTTTGAGCAGTTGAAAAGGGAAACTAATCTAGTGCCAGCTGTACTAGCTGAAACATTAATCTCTTTGAATACATGCCAAAAGTTGGAAGGTGCGCTTTTCAGAGGGTGTGCACCTTTGCTCCAGGTTTGGGCCCTTAGCCATTTCTAGAAGTGTCTGGTCCTAGCCTTGCCTAACATACACTCCCCAAACTTTTCTCCACTCCGAGAATTTCTAGCAAAGAAGTGGCTGGTAGTTAAGAGGAACAAGTGGGTTGATATCTTTCGGGATCAGGACATCGTATGTAGAGTTTTGTGGATGGGCCACACCAAGGTTTTGTACAGGTGTGGGGATTATGATCATCTGATGTTGTTAGGCCTATGGGGTGGAATCGGTTGTGCCCCCTTACTAGTGTCACGATAGTATGGCTCTCGACAGTTTGTCCTCTTCACTACGGGTCATGACTTGTCAGAATTCGAGTTCCAAAGGGATTTTAAAGAGAAGATCCAAACCATCAATGATTTATGGAGGCATTGCTACCTCATAGAAATAGAGCACAACAGTGAGTGTATGTTCACCCCTGATTACGATGTATGGAGGCATGTCAGGGTGAATGACAAAATTTTACCACCTACTCCGAGGTAGGCTAAATCCTTGGAGGAACATCTAAAGGTGGTCCGATCTGAGGCTGATATTCTGATAGCCAAATTAAAGAAGGCCAAGGCTGAAATTGAAAACTTGCAAAGCTAGCACACGAATGACTTATTCGAGGCAATTCTAGATGTGGACAAGTATAAGGGATAGACAGATCGAGTAATAAAGATGTATAAGGATCTAGAAGCAAAATTTGAGATTCAAATGGTGGATTTTCTCAAATTTCATGCTACAGTTCGAAATGCTGATTTGAGAAAGACTCTAGAGCAGTGGAGGCAAGAAATTGAGTAGGCCGTGGGAAAAGAAAGAGAGCGTGGCAAGAAAGAAGTTGAAAAATATAAACGATTACTGGTGGATGAGAAGAATAGAGGAAATCAAGTAGTTGAGAAGGAAAATAACAAGCAAGCCCTCGAAAAAGAAAAAGAAAAAGAAAATGTGGGTGTATGGAAGAGGAAGGCCCATGACAACAAGGTTCATCTGTTTGAGTTGCAGATGGTATGTGATGAGACAAATAAGAAGCTGAAACAGAGCCAACCCTCTATTATTGAATTGCAAGCCAAGATAGCAGACCTGAATCATTCGCTGAACAGGCTCTAGAATCATCATACTTATATCGAACTTCAGGCTAGTGTGAGCGAGAATGATACATTAAAGAAGCAAGTAGGAGCTATGGAAGGCATCATTCAAGAGTACATGATGAAGATTTTAGTTCTCGAAGATATCAATGAAGGGGTCAATGACTATTGGTTTACTTAGCTTAGGGACAATGCCAGAGGGTTCCAAGAACGAGATGAATTTAACAAAAGTATCATACCCAGATTCAAGACGTAGCTAAGCATGTAAGGATGTTAGCTACTAAAGCTACGGCCTTTCGCCAATACATTAGGCCAGTGGAAGAAGTGGAGCCAAGGCTTCTGTGGTTGATTGAAGAAATCAAGGAGTTGGATGCTCGGGCTGAGATGTACTTGTAGAAAAGTCAAAATCTTTTGTAATAAGGACCTCTGGCATCCAATAAGAATTATTTCTAGAGCAATTTCTTACAGAATCAATGCCATTCGCCTGCATTCATGCATTTTATTTTGTTGTTTGTTTTCTTTACATTAGCTTAGTTTCTGACATTTACATACATTCACATATTTAAAGGATTAATTAAAGTAAATCACATGATAGAACTCTCAAAATAGCCAAAGTTTCACACAAGTACGGTACCCACTCTCGAACCAAAGCGATGGCCATGGAAGATAGATTAACAACCTTAGAAATCAACCACAAAAGCACCCAAGATAGGCTGGATAAGATAGAAAAGGATCTGAAGAAAGAGATTGCGCAGGCCTAGAAGAATACAGTCAACCAGATTGTAGCCATGCTAGGGTTTAATGATCCTGATAGGGGGAAGACATTTGAAGCTATTGATGCTTTGCCATAATTTCTATGGATCATTTACGTCTATTCAGGGACACAAGAGGGAACTACTCCATCCAATGCCAGATTTCAGCTCCATATGGATGGATCTTCTACTAATGCCCCAAATGAGCCTGGGTTTAACAATGAGGAAACCCAAGATTATGAGGTGTCTGACCTCGATGAAGCCGTAGATAGAGCCAGAACGGACAATAAATAAGAGGATCGACGTGACAAGTTAGAGGAAATCATCAAATTCTTCTAAAAAGGGAACACCCATAGCGGCCTAGATGCCAAAGACTTGAGCCTGGTGACTGATCTGGTGATGCCTCTGAAGTTTAAAACCCCTAACTTCGAGAAGTTCAATGGAACCACTTGTCCTTTGGCACATCTGACTATGTATTGCCGAAATATGTCAATGTATTTGGGTAATGAAAAGCTACTCATTCACTGTTTCCAAGACAGCTTGATTGGGTTTGCATCTTGTTGGTATACATAGTTGAGCAAGGCTAATATACAATCCTAGAGGGATCTATCAAGGGCATTTAACGAGCAGTATAAACATATGACTGACATGGCCCCAAACTGGCTAGTCTTACAAGGAATGGAATAAAAACATCATAAGAGCTTCCGCCAATATGCACAGAGATGGTGGGATGTGGCCGTTTAGGTTCAGCCACCATTGCTAGAAAATGAGATTACCCCAATGTTCATAGAAACCTTGAAAGGAGCTTTCTAGGATCGAATAATACATCATGCGACTAAGAGCTTTACAGACATACTGATGAAAGGGGAATTGATTTTGGCGGCTATCAAGAATGGGAAACTCGATAGGGGTGAAACAAAAAAGCCTTATAAAAAGAAGGATAATGAGGTCAGCATGACTAGCGCCTATAACCCTAATTACTTAAAATGGGTGGTCCTTAACAAGTCTGGTACGCCAGTCGCAACTCCAGCAGCATCGAATCCACCAAATGAATAACGAAAGTACTAGGGGAACCCAAAGACTTATTTTGCTCTCATTCCTATGACTTACGCCGAATTATTCTCAGAGCTGCTCAAATCACAAATAGTGTTACCACGACACGTTCCATCTTTCTCACCCCCATACCCACAATGGTATGATAAAAAGGTACAATGTGAATATCATGTTGGGGTTAGAGGGCATACGATTGAAAATTGTACTACTTTCAAGAGGGTGGTAGATAATTTACGAAAATTCGGCATACTATGATTTGACACATCTGAGACCAGTGGGAATCCCCTACCGAATCACCAAAAAAGCAGGGATAAATGCAATAATTGAAGAAAAAGGAATGATGACTAAGGAATATGTATAAGAAGTCAAAGCACCTTTGAAGTGGGTGTGGGCCGAAATGATAAAGGCCAGATTATTGAAGGAGGAATCAGAAAGGTAAGAGGCAAGGATGAGCCTTACTGTGAGTATCATGAAGAGGAAGGACATGAGATCCAGCTTTGTCCGGAGTTTAGACATCTGGTCTAAACTAAGATGGATAACAAAGAACTCGAGTTTTTTGAGATGACAAACACGCACAAAGTGTAGAAGTCTGTGCGTCAGATAAGACCCAATAATTCCTAAAAATACTCAAAACACAGTGAGTATAGTGTGGTGGAGCAGCTTCATAAACTCCTAGCAAGAATCTCTGTGTTGTCACTTCTCTTGAGTTCTGAGGGTCACCGCGATGCTTTGCTGAAGTTTCTGAACCAAACCTTTGTACCTAAGGAGATAACGATAAACAAAATAGACAAGTTGGTCAATAATATCGATGTGGACAACTTTACCTCAATCAGTGATGAAGAAATTCCAGAAGGTGGGAAAGGATCATACAAAGCTCTTCATATTTCTACAAGATGTAAAGGACACGTGCTGCCCAGAGTCCTCATCGATAATGGGTCAGCCCTGAATGTTCTCCCTCTGGAAACTTTGAAAAAACTGTCAATAGATAGCTCTTACATGAAGGCTTACCAGAATACTATGAGAGTATTTGATGGGACTCAACGAGAGGTACTAGGGAAGATTGAAGTACCCTTACAAATTGGGACATCCACTTTTGATACTGACTTTATGGTGATGGACATTAAACCCATATACAATTGCTTGTTAAGGCGCCCTTGGATTCACACGGCAGGCGCATTCCCCTGTTCCCTACATCAAAAGCTAAAATTCATGGTTGACGGACAGTTGGTAACCATCGGGGCTGAAGAGGATATCATTTCATCGCTGTCTACTGACGAACCCTATATTGAAATTGACGAGGGCGCACTTGAATGTCATTTCAGAACGCTGGAACTTGTTAATGCAATCTTTGTCACCGAAGCGAGTAAGTTTCCTATGCTGGGATTATCCAACAATGCCAAGGTGCAAGTCAATAAAACCCTTGGAAAGGGGGCTGAGATAGGAAAAGGTTTTGGGAAATAGCATCATGAGAGGTTGTACCCTATAGTTATCTCAAAAAAGAGAGATCGATTTGGGTTGGGATTTAAGCCCAACAATCTGCAAAGGGAAACCGCTATGAAAAAAATAAGAAATAAGAAAGTCTAGGCTAAAAGTGGAAGAGATTGAATGGGAACCAATGACGTTTCTACCCTTGAGTCACATTTTTAGATCTGGATACGTTTTGAATCCATATGCCTTAGTTGCAGAGAAGGAAAAAGGAAAGAATGATTTGAATGAGACCTTTGTGGAGCTGAACATCAACGCTGTGACGGACAGGGAGGAAGGAAACAAGTACATGTCCATGATTCGCCACTACTCTAAGCTTAATAACTAGACTGCTGAAGAAATTCTTGTAGTCTTTAAATCCTTTAGAGAGTACTTCTCAAAACCAACCCTTTTGCCTTAGGCCCGAGGGAAGCAAGGGATCCTTTGTAAAGGGCCTATGTCAAGCCATTATGGTTTTAATATCAATAAAGATGTATTTCCTGATAACCATTATGTGGCAAACAGATAAAACTGTAGATAAACCTAAAACTACAAAAAATAAACAAAAATGCAAAAAAAAAATCATACATTCATTTGATTTTTCATCGCCTTTGTATATATTTTCCACACGTTTCCTTTCATGTCTCTGGATATCAACGGTATAAATGACTCTGAGTCATACCCAAAAATTGAATTTGAACTGCCCATGTGCTTAGAAGAGGTTGAAGAGTACGAAAATAAGGAGGAATATGATTTGCCCAATGATTTGCTCAGGTTAGTGGAGGAAGAAAAAAATAGATTCTGCCTCACAAGGAAGAATTAGAAGTTTTGAATCTCGGCACCGAGGAAGGGAAATGTGAAGTGAAGATTGGTACTACCATTACTACCAAGACTCGACAAAGTTTGATTGAGCTTCTAAAAGAATATAAAGACATATTCTCATGGTCATACCAAGATATGTCTGGCCTCAATACTAACATCGTCGTACATCGACTTCCCATAAAGACAGGATGTGAGCCTGTAAAGCAAAAACTTAAAAGGATGAAAACTGAGACGCTTTTGAAAATCAGAGATGAGGTGGAAAAGCAGTTCGACGCAGGATTTCTCGAAGTGTCCACATATTCAGAATGGGTGGCCAACATTGTCCCGGTTCCAAAAAAGGATGAGAAAGTGCATATGCCCGTCGACTATAGGGATCTCAATAGGGCAAGCCCTAAAGACAATTTCCCATTGCCCCACATCGACACCTTAGTACACAATACAGCCGGTCATTCACTTTTCTCCTTCATGGATGGATTTTTAGGATATAACCAGATCAAGATGTGCTCGGAAGACATGGAAAAGACCATTTTTGTAACACCGTGGGGGAATATTTTGCTATAAACTAATGCCCTTCGGTTTGAAGAACGCATGGGCAACATACCAAAGAACCATGGTGACCCTGTTTCATGACATATGCACAGGGAAATAGAGGTGTATGTAGACGATATGATTGCTAAATCTCGATCAAAAGAAGAGCATATCGTGAACCTAGAGAAGCTCTTCTGAAGGTTGAGAAAGTTTTAATTAAAAATTAACCCTAACAAGTGCACCTTTGGGGTTACGTCGGGGAAATTGCTAGGCTTCGTTGTGAGCAAAAGAGGAATTGAGATCGACCCAGATAAGGTCAAAGCCATACAGGAACTCCCACCCCCTTGTACACAAAAGAAGGCCATGGGCTTTTTGGAGAGGTTAAATTATATTGCCCGTTTCATCTCCCAGTTAGCAGATAAGTGCAATCTAGTATTTAGGCTCCTTCGAAAGAATAACCCGGGAACATGGAATGAAGAATGTCAAGCAGCCTTGGAAAAGATTAAAGAACAATTGACCAACCCTCATGTATTGGTTCCAGCCATTCCAGGAAAACCATCGATCCTCTACTTGACGGTGTATGAAAACTCCATGGGTTGTATATTGGGGCAACATGACGAAACTAGAAGGAAAAAAACGATATATTACTTAAGCAAAAAGTTCACCAACTGTGAAACCAGATATTCCTCGATTGAAAAGCTGTGTTGTGCTTTGGTGTGGGCAACTAAAAGGCTTAGGCAATATATGTTATACCACACTACTTGGTTGATTTCGAAGTTAGATCCTTTAAAATTTATGATGGAAGCATTGGCTTTATCAGAAAGATTGGCCCACTAGAAAATGTTACTTTCAAAATTTGAAATCCAGTACGTAAACCAAAAAGTAGTAAAAGGGAGTGCCATAGCTGACTTTTTGGCAAGTCGAGCCTGTGACGACTATGAGGCATTGAGCTTTAATTTCCTTGACGAAGATTTGATGTGTATTACGACTGAGGAAAGTGATATCCCAATAGAATCATGGGTTATGTATTGCGATAGCACTGCAAATGCTTTGGGATGAGGTATTAGGGCAGTCTTGGTCTCACCTGAAAGAAATCATTATCCTTTCACCAGTCGGCTAAAATTCTTTTGCATTGACAACATGGCAAAATACGAAACTTGCATCCTAGGTCTATGAGCAGCTATCGAAAGGAAAATCAAAACCCTGAGAGTTTATGGGGATTATGCACTGATTTAATTATCAGATTCAAGGGGAACGAGAGACGAAAGATGAAAAACTGATAGGATATCATAAGTTGGTCCTTCAACTAATTAAAGAATTTGATGAGATCACCTTTATGTATCTTCCTAGGGAAGATAACCAAATGGTTGATGCCTTAACCACTCTAGCCGCCACGTTTAAGGCAAGTGAAGGTGCTGAAATGATGCCGATCAAATTGCAAATGCAGGATTCCCCAGCTCACTATTATGACGTGGAAGAAGAAGCAGATGGTCTTCCATGGTATCATGACATCCTATAGTATATGAAGTCTCGACAGTATCCACCTTAGGCGACTGAAAATAAAAAGAAAACGATCAAGAAAATAGCATCGGATATGTTCGTGATTGAGAAATCTTATACAAGAAAAGTCGAGACCAAGTATTATTGAGGTGCGTAGGGGCTAAAGAAGCTCAAATGATCTTAGAAGAGGTTCATGAAAGGGTTTGTGGGACTCACCCTCGTGGTTTCACCATGGCCAGAAGGAACATGCGTTTTGGGTATTATTGGTCAACTTTGGAAGGAGATTGCATTAACTACTCCCAAAAATGCCACAAGTGTCAGATTTATGCAGACAAGATCTATACACCTCCACAGCTTCTCTATGTTATGTCAGTCCCTTGGCCCTTTTCCATGTGGAGCATGGATGTTATTGGCCAGATTCACGCTAAAGCATCAAATGGGCATCAGTTTATTCTAGTAGCCATCGACTACTTCACTATGTGGGTAGAAGCAGCCTCACATGCGAACGTCACTAGATTTACAGTTTGCAAATTCTTGAAAAAAGAGATCATCTGTCGATATGATCTACCGGAGAGGATTATCACAGATAATGCATCCAATTTGAATAACAAGATGATAACCAGAGTTTATGAGCAGTTTAACATCAAACATCATAACTCGATAACTTATCACCCGAAGATGAATGGGGCTGTAGAGGCTGCTAATAAGAATATCAAAAAGATAGTTGTAAAGATGTCCGAAACTTACAAAAACTGCATGAAAAGTTACCGTTTGCCCTTTATGCTTACATGACTGATGTACAAACATCCACCAAGGCAACACTATTTTCATTAGTATATGGAATGGAGGTTGTGTTGCCAATTGAGGTCGAAATTCCGTCTCTACGTGTCCTAATAGAAGTAGAAATTGAAAAAGAAGAATGAGTTCAAGTGAGATATGATCAATTGAACCTAATCAACGAAAAAAGGTTGAAGGCCATTTGTCATAGACAAATGTATCAAAGAAGGATGATGCGGGCTCATGAAAAGAAAGTTCACCCAAGAGAATTTCGAGAAAGAGATTTAGTATTAAAGAAAGTACTGCCAATCCATAGAGATTCTCGAAGAAAGTGGGCACCCAACTGGGAGGGCCTTACGTGGTAACAAAAGTCTTTTCAGGAAGAGCATTGACCTTGGCTGAGGTGGATGAAGATGAGCTTGAGAGTCCGGTAAACTCAGATTCGGTCAAAAAATATCATGCCTAAAGAAATGGTGTGGAAAATAGAAGAGGAATCGAAAGGTAAAAACATGTAAAGGGCGCCTTAGATACCTAAAAAAAAAAAAAAGGGGGTTCAAGATGAAAACCCGTAAAGGGAGTCTTGAAACCAACGGTGGATCTGGGTCGAAAACTCGCGAAGGGCGACTCAGATTGTTCATGGGTTAGACATGCATCAAGTGACTCTCTCGGAGACTCAACATCTCAAAAGGAATTTCGTATCTTCATACATTGTTGTCATTTTCAAAATCTACTCGGCAAAGGCAGTATTCAAAGCAACTCGCGGCGTTTTGACTTGAAAAGTTTTAACCATTGATATCTGGATACTTGTATTTCCTTCTTGTAACCTTTCCTTTGTTTGTCACAATAAAATATTTTAGATATTTTTTTCTTCTTTGTTTATGCCTTTTTTCTTCACTTATATGAGTATCTTATATTGAAATAAAAACTAGAAAGATTAACATCATTAAAGCATGCAAAAGATTTTTTTGCATTACTTTGAAAAGGGTTTAAAAAGTATAAGGACTATAACGCATTCCATGGTTAAGTTTTGAACCAGGGGCAAGCATCCGAGAACTCACAAGAAACTTTGAGGATGCCTGATATTATTTTAAGGCATCATGATTGCTAAACCTTCTCCCACAATGAGAACAATTTTACAGACATTGGAGGAGATGTCCAATGCTGTTAAATCTTTCATTTAAGCTTCTAGGAGGATATGAAAGATTTTGTTCCCTCAACCAGGCAAAAGCTAAAAGAGTGTTGAAGAATATAATGATAAAAAGTCAGTCATCCCAACCAAGAATGTAAGATTAAATGAGAAAATGTGCAAAGCTCAGATGTTTTCTCTGAAGCAAAGAGATACAAAGAATAAATAGCTAGCATGGTTTTCTATCTAGGTTAAACAAGCAAATGCCCATAGAAGCGAAGAAGAGATACCCATAAGTAAAAAGGAAAAATCCAGAAAAAAAAAGACAAAAGAGAAAGGTTTAAGAACAAAAAAATGAACGGAAAGGTCATGCATTCATGTGTTAGGCATCCCTAGGAGCATACTCATCATAATTATAGTATTTGTTTGACAGGTATGAAATTGCTTATCTATTCGAGCATGAGGAGAATAGAACCCATCTATTCATTCTGGTATGAGGAGAATGAAACCCCTTTTTGAACCTGCTTATCTATTCGTGCACAAGGAGAATAGAACCCGCATATCCATTCAAGCATGAGGATAATGGAACTTGCTTATCTATTCGAGCATGAGGAGAATAGAACCTGCCTATTCATTCGGGCATGATGAGAGTAGAACCTGCTTATCTATTCGAGCATGAGGAGAATAGAAACCGTCTATCCATTCGGGCACGATGAGGGTGGAACATGCTTATCTATTCGAGCATGAGGAGAATAGAACCCGCCTATCCATGCGGGCACGAGGGGAGTGGAACCTACTTATCTATTTGAACATGAGGAGAATAGAACTCGCATATCCATTCGGCATGAGAAGAGTGGAACCTGCTTATCTATTCGAGCATGAGGAGAATAGAACCCGCCTATCTATTCAGGCATGAGGAGAGTGGAACCTGCTTATCTATTCGAGCATGAGGAGAATAGAACCCGCCTATCCATTTGGGCACGAGGAGAGTGGGACCTGATTATCTATTCGAGCATGAGGAGAATAGAACCGGCCTATCCATTCAGGCATGGGGAGAGTGAAACCTGCTTATCTATTCGAGCATGAGGAGAATAGAACTCGCATATCCATTCGGGCACGAGGGGAGTGGAACATGCTTATCTATTCGAGCACGAGGGGAATAGAACCTGCCTATATATTCGGGCACGAGGAGAGTGGAACCTGCTTATCTATTCGAGCATAAGGAGAATAGAACTCGTCTATCCATTCAGGCATGAGGATAGTGGAACCTGCTTATCTATTCGAGCATGAGGAGAATAGAACCCACATATCCATTCAGGCATGATGAGAGTGTGACCTGTTTATCTATGAGAATAATATGACCCACCTATACATTCGGGCATAAGGAGAATGGAACCTTGTTTGCAATCAGTGAAAATTAGTGCCTTTTGTTCTTTGCTCTATCCTTTTTTTACTGGAATGAGCAAAGAGTGGCAGCTATTGTCACTAATTTTCACCTGCCTTTTATTTATTTTTCTTTTTATTTATTTATTTATTACTATTATTAAGGTATTATTATATTAATTATGTATATATAATATAATAATTAGTTTTATTATTAGAATATGTATATACAATATAAAATTAGTTTTATTATTAGAATGAAACCTAACAAAAACAAAAAGGGGTCCACTAATTAAATAAAAGGTCCATGTTACAAAGAAGGCCTATTTGGTCTAAAAAGTAAGAACAAAAAAACCTTAGCTAATCCATTTTTTTATCCTCATTCGCAACTTATTTATAGCCGTTGGATCTGTTTACGATCCAACGGCTCGGATGAAGCCTGGAGGGGAGCCGGTCAACAGCCCATATGCGTGTGTGGGCCTTACGCGCCTAGGGTTTAGACGATTGCTGGAAGTCGTGCGGTAGTTCCCCTGGCGGCTTATCAACGCCCATCGGCGCTAAGGTCACCAGACGACACCGGTGGCCGCACCACGACCGCCGTTCGATCGCCTCACCGCTGCAGCCTCCTACGTTATTCGAATCTGCAAGCAATCAAAAGGATATGGGTTAAAGGTTTCAAACATGGAAAAGGGGAAAATTAACCCAATATTCGAGCAATCACCAAGCAAAAAGGGGGAATTCGAATCAGATCAATACATATATGGAAGAAGCATTTGCCGAAAATTAGGGGATTGATTTGTTATCCGAATTTTGGGGCAAAATTTCCATGTATTCTTGGGTAAAAACACCTATAAAAACCCACTCATCCTATTGTAAAAGGGATAAAAAATTGCACGAAAATTCACGGGAAAGTATTTAGAATTCGCAGCATATTGTACTCAGTTTTCTATTGGAATAGAAGCAATCAAGCAAAAAAAAATTTTCGGTATTGTGTTATCTCATTTTCTACATTATTTATTTTTTTATATTTCGAATCTAACATATAAAAGGGTGAAAATATTTACCTTAATCTTGTTTTGAGACACGTTCATTATAGCCCCGATTCGAATCTTTGATTTATTTTACTAAAAAGGGTTTTAGTATTTTTTTTGGTAAAAAAATACGCCGCCGTTAGACGGCAGTCGGCACGGCAGTCTGTTCCCAGTGTTTTTCATCCTTGAAGAACACCAAGAACATTTGGGAGAATTTGAGATATGGGTGTTTGATTTAAAAATTTTGAAAAGAAAAAAATAAAGAGGTGTTTGTGAAGTCGAGTTTTATAACCATGTGTTTTAAAACGAATTGAGCTTATTACACTCATTAAATCCCTCCGCCCTATTTATTTTTGCCCCACAAGTCATCATGTTTTCAATTACTTCAAAATGGTCACTACTCGAAAATTCCCTTTTGATTTCTTTTCTTTTACAATTTGGCCATTTTTTCTTTACCTTTTATTTTTTTTAAAAAAACCCTTTTGGAAAAATCATTTTTTGGAATAATAATAATTTTAATTTACATTTCTTTATAAAAAATGATTCGAATACTAAGTGTTAACTTTGATTCGGGAAGGGTATGCTTTTTTTAATAATTGTGTCTTACCCCCTTTTATGCATTTAATTCATTTCCTATTTATTTTGTTTATCTTTTTTTATGTTGTATTCTAATTAATTTTTTTGGGTTTAGAAAAAGCCTCTAGGATTAAGTTCTTAAAAACCTTAGTTAGAGCCTTAAAATTTTTAATAAAAAACGTCCTTCACATCAAAAATTCATAAGACACATTTGATTAAATTTGAACCCAATAGATAAATTTTACGTAGACATTCTTTAGATTAATAATTACTAACTTAGAATAAATAAAACTTTAACACACCAATTATTTCTTTGTTTGCTTGTTAAAAAGTGAAATATAATTAATGTGGTGTCCTCCCAAAAGGAGATAACGGGTTAGCGCCAGAAGTATTAGCGGTGATTAAAGTTTATTCTCCGGGTGATGGGACCGTTAAAATAGAATCATATTCATAAATGAACAATAAGTTAAATTTTATGTGAACTTGCAAATTCCGGCATTAAAACGTTTTGTAATCGGTTAGGTACTAATTTTTGGGCGTTGTGGGGTGCTAATCCTTCCTCACGCGTAACCGACTCCCGAACCCATTTTTATATTTTTTGCAGACCAAAATCGTTGTTTTAATAAAATAAAAATAGTTTTATTAAAATAACTCATTTTAAGTGATCCAATCGTATCTTTTTTAAAAGGTTGGTGACAATTCCGTTATTTTAACCTTTATTTAAAAAAATATCAAGACCCTTTAAAAAAAGATTGCGACACACCCTCAGACGAAACATCCCTATCCTTCAAAGAAAACCCGGCTACATAATTGCTCAATTTCCTGAATAACAATTGTCGGTAATGAAACTTATCTACACCAAAAATTCACCATACTAAAAAGTACAACCCTTACAAAACATAACTAAGATTTTTACTAGACCGTTGATCAAGTCTAGTTTTGATTCTTTCCATGAGCCCAAGTACCTCACAGACAATACCCCAATTTTAAAGACAGTGGCAGCATGCATACCACTCGGTTTAGGTCTATGTCAATCTTAAAAATGTGCAAATTGATCCCTCAAAATAATTTTAAAAACTCTAGAAATTTAAAAATATATAAAAATTTCATTTAAATTGTAACAAATTATGAAAATTTAAAACTTATATAAAATTCTAAAAAAATGTAAACATTAAAAAAAACTACTCAAAATTATAAATCCAAGGCTTTAAACAAACAAAATATCAAATCAAGTTTATCATACTAAAGTATCTCCTTTTTTGTCTTATTTTGTTTTAAAACAGTACTTCAATATATGTGGTCATAAATTAATTTACTCTAACTTAGAATTTAGTTATTGTCATGAAGATTTTCGCTCGATTCGATCGAACACTTATCCTAAAATATTCATAGGCTCAGCAAAGGATGTCATCAGTCGTTACCCCTCCATGTAGATGAATCAATCAGATAAATGTAAATAGATACAAAGGCCATCACTTCTTCTAACATCATTGGCACCATTATTGTAGCATAGACAAAGAAAAGGATGTTACAGTGCATATTAAAATTCAAGCTTGTCTGAAATTCAGAACAATGACAACAGTAAGACCCAGTACAGCACCAAAAACAGTGTACAAGGATTTTTGGCAAAAACGCCTAACTTGTCTAGCTATTGTATCGGACTTTCAGTGTACAGAAATTTGTTTACTTTGCTGTTTCAAATCCATATTGCTCCAGCCCCTATGAGCAATGGGGCAAGCTGGTTCTTGACTTGGAGGGTCATGACTTGTTCAGCTATGAATACAACCGGGACACTGGGCTTGCACCCCATCTTCTGCAGTTCCCTTTCGACTTGTTGCCCATTCTGGATCTCGTCGAGCTCATAAACCGTGGGGTTCGCCCCGAACCCACTTATGAGAGTCTTGATGGTATGGCTCATGCAACAAGTGCTCCGGCTAAAGATCATCACTGGCCTGTCTGCAACCATTCTTGGAACCATTTCCATTGATATACAAATAGACAAGATAGAAGAGTATACTTGAAAATGTTATGAGGATTTTAAAGTTTAAACTGCTTAGCCTTGATGAAGAAACCAACTGCCTTGGGAACATATATTTATACTATCCATGAACTGATATTGGCAAAGGAATAAAGGAAATTATCCAAAAGATCATAGTTCCTGTTTTACCCTTGATCTTTAATTGATAAATACATCTATATCTCCCATATTAGAGTGCTAACAAGTTGGATGACATATGCTGATACACACGTGGCGAAAAATTATTTAAGTATCAAATTTAAAAAACCGGTATAGTTCATGGTCCAACTGTTTATCAACTTTTTTTGTCATAAGAAGATTATAAATAACTTCATTTCAAGATTTTATTAATAATGGTTGTTGTAGTTCTCAATGGACATTCTCTTTTTGTCTTATGAGTTTAGTACTCATTTTTTTTATCTAAATAAAAAAACGAAAAGCCAAGATAGAGAAAATGAACAGATTTTTTTAGTGTTCTTATTAAGTGTCGTGAACAAGATCAACATCCGCTCAGGATTTTTATTTTATAGCTTCACAACTTCAGTAATTTTTCAAGTGACAATTTTGTAAGTTAGTGATTGTATCTTATTTTTTAGTTATATTTAAGATGTTTTCTTAATGAAATAATGTGTTTGACAAAGTTTGATCATATTTCTATAGTTTATTATTGAAATATTAAATTAATGGTTCAAAATATTAGCATATGCTTTTGTTGTATAATGTCTATTTTTGAGTTTTCGCTTAGTGTCTCAAAAATGTCCAAGACGACTTTGTCCTTATTTATGATTCACCATTAAAAATTTAAGGTTAAATTTAATATTATGGTTTAGAATGAGTATAGTTTAGTATAAAGCTACCTTGATCTTAATGCCATTGAAGGATCACAATCACAAACGTAAATGCCGTACAAGAAGGGAGAAGGAGATGCCTGGAGGACCCCCCCTGCTCCTACTCAAAACCATGCATTATAATCTGGAAAAAGTAAGAAACGAATATGATATATTCTTCAACATCAAGGTCGGTACTGAGATTTTAGAGGCTCGAGGCGAACTAAAAAATTAGGTATCTAATAATAAGTCTTGAAAAAATTAAATTTTAAGAATATGTCCCTAATAATAAGTATTTAAAAAATGAATTTTAGGAGTAAGCTTAAACAAATATTGAAAGTTTTTAATTTTAAGAGTATGCCTAAATATTGGGAAAAAATGAGACTCTAATAACAAGGATTGCAAAAATTAGACTCTAAATAACAAGTATAGAAAAAAAATTGAAGCCCAAGTAACAAGTATTGAAAAAAATGAATTTTAAGAGTCGGTCCTTAAGAACAAATATCAGAAAAAATTGGGCATCAATAACATGTGTTGAAAAAAATTGGACCCCTAATAACAAATATTGAAGAAAAAAATGAATTTTAAGAGTAGCTCATTATAACAAAATATTGGGAAAATTGAACTTCTAATAACAAGTATTGAAAAATTTGGACCCCAAATAACAAGTATTGAAAAAAATGAATTCTAAGAGTATCCTAATAACAAATATAAAAAAAATTTGGGCCTCAAATAACAAATATTGGAAAAAATTAGACCCATAATAACAAATATTAAAAAAAATAAATTTTAAGAATAAACTCATTATAACAAATATTGGGGGAAATTGAGCCTCTAATAACAAATTGAGCCTCTAATAACAAGTAATGAAAAAAAATTGAGCCTCAAATAATAAGTATTGAAAAAATAATAAAACTTAGAAAAAGTATGGCTCTGGGCGGTCGACCTGTTCGACCTGCCCTAGACCGGCCGTGTTCATTGTCAGTGCACTTAACTATTGGGAAATGCTCACAATCTTAATAGTAATCACCATATGATTTGAGTTGAAAAATTCGAAATTTAATACTATAAAATTAGTAAGCAGCAATTCGAGACCCCCCCAAAAGTCCCTATACTATTTGCAGAAAAAGGTTGGCAGATCTCCGGATTAGGATTCTTAACATATCTTTGCAGCTTATCTGCATTCTGCAATCTGACTAATGCAAATCGGCGATGAGGTAGCTTTAAGCTTTAATGTTTTTTTAGCTTAATGTAATCATGTAGGAACTTTACAGTCTTCCAGGACTGCCAAATGCGGTATTTTCAGCAACTCAGCTCCTGGTTTTGATAATTCACAGTTCATAAGATTTATCATATAGTATAATTTGTTAAGAATATATTCCCATTTCAAAAGAGAATAGACACTGAGCGACTGAGATATTTTTTTTGAATTTGATATCGAGTTTATGAAAGAGACTTTGTTCCATTCACAATGTTAGAACTCGAATCTTTGACCTTGCTTAATGCCTCATGTCTCATCCTACTAGATCAACTGTTTGTTGGTAGAACAACTCGAGTTTTGATTAAGGTTCTCGAATAGGGATAGCCATTTGACTCATACCCGACGGTTTCCGACCAAGAGCAGACCTACCATAATGCATGTAGGTCCCTTCACCCACTATTATTTTTTGGGGTAAACTACATTTTTGGTCATCAACCTATTGTTCTTTTCCTTTTTAGGTGACCGAACTATTAATTTTGTTAAAATCTCACTAAAATTATGTATTTTTTCTTCTTATTTTGGTCACTAATGTTATGGTTTTGACCTACCATTAATTTTTTGGGTAAACAACATTTTTGGTCATCAATTTATTACTCTTTTTCTGTTTTGTCACTGAACTATTATTTTTTTATAAATCTCACTAAAATTACATTTTTTTCTTATTTTGATAATTAATGTTATGGTTTTTTTTTCTATTTTGATCACCAACCTATTATTTCTTTTCATTTTTTGTCACCGAACTATCATTTTTCTGTTATTTTTTTAATGAAATATTAGTGATGATTTTGCAAAAAATGATAGTTCAGTGACCAAAATATGAAAAGAGAAATAGGTTGGTGATCACAAGTAGGGGTGATAACGAGCCGAGCTGAGCCTGTTATTGGGCTCGGCGAGCTCGAAATTTTAGGCTCGAGCTCGACTCAAAATGGACAATTTTGCTATAATTTTTTTTTATAAAAGATAGGGCCTCGTTAAAAAACCCTTTCATAATCAACACTGAAACGAAATTCAATATCGCGAAAGGGGAAAAGAGTGCCCAATTTATTTTATTTATTTTATTTTTAGTGGATTTTCCTCTAATTTATTTTATTGCTTTTCTTTTGCTAAAGAGATTACTTTTAGTGTATATGTAGCATATATATAATATATATAATTATTCAGAGCCTGTTCACAAGCTTTTCGAGTCGAGCTTGGGTTGGCTCGACTCGGCTTGTTAAGGTCTCGAGCCGAGCCCGAGCCCGAGTCGAGCTTTTGACCGAGCCGAGCCCGAGTAGCTCGCGAGCCGGTCAGGCTCACTATCACCCCTAATCACAAGTGTAGTTTACCAAATTTTTTGTTTAAATTAAAATTCATTCCTTAAATTTTATTTTATTTTAAAGTTTTAAATTATTTTTTATCAAAATAAGTATCTAAATTATGAGATAGGATCCTCTCACACCATGTAAAACTTAAAAGTATACATCTTTTGGAATATTGGATGAAGGTAAATAGATGTCTGAGATTAACATTATGAAATGTGAAGATTATCACATGAAAGAAAATAAGGAAATAATCTTAGTCATTTATTTAGCCTCATCCAACTGACCAAAAAGTGTAAAGTAATTGAGTTTTACATAGTGTAAATGAATCTTAAACCCTAAATTATTATTATGTACCTATTTTAAGTTATTTGTTAGTTCCATTAAAAGAATTCTTTTAACCAATAATACATTGGATGATCATGTCAAATAATTTAACCAAAATTTTGATTTAATTTTTTAAAAATAATTGTATTTAAATTGAATTATAAAAAATAATAGAATAATTTTTCTTTCCCAAATAAACATGTTTACCTCCAAAAATATATTTTTTCTAATTGTGTAACCCTTTTCATTTGGAAACCTCTTTTGGTTGAAACTATTTTGAAACCTAAATTCTTCTTCAATTTTTTTTTTGTTTCAGATAATTTATAATTGATTTGGAAACTTGAAAACTAAAACGATTGCTTGCATAATATTTGTCACTTATCAGTACTTAATTTTATCAAAGTAAGTATTTTATATAATCCAAAATATAACAACATCAGTGTAAACTAGTTCTAGTATCTTAAACATATTTACACTGGTATATGTGAATATGTTTATATTATAAACTATACTTGTTTGAACAACTATCACCTTTTATTAATATGTTATTATACCAATCAATGAACTACCAAATTTAAATTTCTAGATCCATCCCTGGTTCCAACCCGATCCGATCTTATAGGGTCGGTTTTTTTTAAAGAAAATTTTGGGTTCAGGTATGACTTTTTAAGATAAGGTCGGATCGGATTTGGGTTTAAGGTAAAAAATACCCGACCCGAAATAATAGTTTAATTTTATTTTAAATATTTAGGTGTAATTGCTACAATGCCCCTCTTTATATATATAAATATATATATTTCAATTATCTCCCTATTTTGTCTAATAAAAATGGAATAATTATTATAATGCCCTTCTCTATTTGTATTTTTTCAATTAGCTCCCTATTTTGTCGAATAATAATGAAATTTGATATTTTTTATTTATGTCGGGTCGGGTTGGATTCGAATTTTTACTCTAGAATTCGGATTCGAGTTCAGGTAGAACATCATAAAATGTCGGGTCGTGTCAAGTTTAAATAGATGTGTTAAATTTTGGGCAGGGTACGGATCGGCCAAAACCCCGACCCATGGCCCTCCCTATTCTCGAATCAGTTGTTGGAATTAATAGTTTTCCTTTATCAAACTGATGAAAAGTCAAAACCTCTGGGTGGAAGAAGACATTGTATTGATTGTCGACGGCAAGTAGCTTGGTTTTATCTAGAATCAGAACAAGATCAATTGGTTTTGGGGAACATTATGTAGAGAATTTCGGCCACGCTATCAGTCATATAGGTGTGATTCGAATTTGTTCTAATATGACTGAAGATGTCAAAATTCCAAAAATAAAATATCTCAGAGTCTATTCTCTTTAGAAATGGGATGAAATCAAACCACCCCATTTCTTGAAATACATAGTTGAAACTAGTAATTCATTAATTAGACCATGAGATAAACCTTGTGAAATTTGAAGAATCAATACAATATTTTAATTTAACAGTAGGAAGCCTGTAAATCTGCATCCAACAGTTAAACTACTTTAAAACCAGCTAAAGAAAGAACACATTATCTTTCTAATTCCTCTAGAAACAGCGGCTGAATCACCGAAAGCTGGAAAAAAATAGTACTGCATTTGACAATCCTGGAAGACTGCAATATGGGAGATATATGAATAAGTTAAGCGAAACACTATGCCTTTTATAGCAGTTGAGTATGTTAAAGATAGTTCAAATGAACTTGTTAATTAATACTCCAATATGGGAGATATATACGTTGTTTTTACTTAATCATCCAGGGTAAAACAGGAACTATGATCGTTTGGATTATTTTATTCATTCTTTCCAAGCATCTGTTCATGGACAGTATAAATGTTTCTTCATCAGTTCTTAGCAGTTTAAAGTTTTCCAAGAAGCTTCACAGCATCCATAACATTTTCATGTATACTCTTCTGTATCTGCATATCAATGGAAATGGTTGCGGACAAGCCAGTGGTGATCTTTATCCGGAGAATTGGTTGCATGAGTCATGCCACAAGGGTGTAAATGAGCGGAGTCGAGCCTGAGTTGTGCTAAGCTTAACTCGGCTCATTAGGAATTTGAGTTGACTTTGAATCGAGACTGAGCGTACTAAGTTCAACTTGGCTCGTTAAGAACTCAAGCCGAGTTTAAGCTCGAGTCAAGTGTTGACCGAGCTTTGACGGAGTCGAACTCGAGTAGGTCACGATCTGTCTCGTTTCATTTACAACCATATTCATAAATAATAATAATAATAATTATTATTATTATCATCATCATCAAATTGTATGATTTCATTATAGATAGAATCATACAAAAAAAATATTTTCATGTGCTTCATTAAAAACTCACATAATCCTAGTCGGACAAAAAGAGCCACATAAAAATATACAAAAAATTAAACTAAAAATTAAACTAACATAATAACCAAAACCACCCAACCTACATTTTAATTCACTTAAATTTTAAAATTAAAAAATAGTATATTATATTTTCAAGTAGCCGTGAGCTTTTCGAGTAGGTATCAAGTAGCCCAACTCGACTTGTTAAGAACTCGAATCAATTTGAGCTCAAGTCAAGTTCAATCGAATTGAATGTTGAACGAACTTTAACCGAATCGAACTCGAGTAGCTCGCTAAGATCCTCATATGTGGATTCGGGTCAAAGCCCACGGTTTACGAGTTCGTCGAGGTGACTGCATAACATGGGGTGCAAGCCCAGTGTTCCGGTTGTATTCATAGGGCAGCAGCTCGTTTGAGCTCAATAAGCCTTTATATTTCATACATTTCTTCTGGCCTCAAATCATTATCAATTAAAAAGGAAAATGCAGGTTCAGGCTAAACCAAGTCCAAAAGATAAACCATACAAGCACAGGTTCAACAAAAGCCCAAAATACAAAGGAAGTCTAGCCTGGGACGAAGGAATACGTGGGAGGCGCTCTTCTCTTAAAATTTTTAGTACAATAGTATTTTAGTTCATTTTTTAATTTAAATGTTAATTAAATAAAATATTTATCTTTTTAATTTTTAAATTTAAAGGCTTAAAGTAAGATAGTTATATATTTTTTAAGGCTGAATTTTTAATCCAATATCATACTCCATAAGACTTTTAACCGAAATGAAAAAAATACCTAAATTAATACATTTATGGATAGTTTAGAACGGACAACACATCACTACACAACAACACTAACATTGCACTGTGCTACACATCATTAGTTTTTTTAATGAATTTTAAATAATTATTAAAAATTTCAAGGATTCAACATGCAATTGATTATATTTCAAAACAAAATTAGAATTTAGATTGAATAGCTCTTTCATTAAAAAAATAATAGTGCGTAGCATTGTGGGTCGTTCGTTCTAGAATTTTTCTAACTCTGAAAAAGAATGATAGATGTAAATTGTCTCTGTTAACTAAAAGAATGAATCTAGAACGTACAACACATACAGCTACACACCACTATCGCTGCACATCGTTATTTATTTAATAATTTTTTAAATAAATTTTAAAATTCTTAGTAACTCGACAAGTAATTAATCACATTTTTAAACAAAATAAAATAACCTAATTCATTTTACTGCAATTTTATACTTGATCCATTCGCATTAAAATGTTGCGTCTGTTGTTAATGCTCATTAAGTTTATATTTTATGGTCATTTAATTCTATTATAAATAGAATTAAATTATACTTTGGAAATGACAATTTTACCTCACTATTTAGCTTATAAATAGTCGCAGTTTCACTCATTTGACAATATACCAAGCAAATGACATTTGTTTTGAAACACTCTTTGTTTTCATAACTTTTTCTTAGTGTTGTTTTGAGTTGAGAGAAGAGCAGTACCATCAAAGTCCACTTCATCTTTCGGGTGTACGAAATTTGAAGAGTTGTGCTAACCTTAGGGGCCTTTCGTCTATTGTAACAATTACACATATCGGGGCGAATTCGCTTCCAAGGCAGTAGTTAATACCACGACACGATTTGATTTGGTTTAATTATTTTATTATCTTCCAGTCAGTGCTAACGTCTCGTTTTACAGCAGTCTATTTTTCCAACCTTTTAGAAGCAGATTCTTCACTATTGTCAAAACATGATCGAAATTATTTATCGATTTTTATGCTTGTCGTGCTATGACTCCGATAAGTAATTATTAAGCTTATGACTGAAGATCAAATTTATTCCAAATTTGATTATGGTATACCGATTTATATTGCATATTACCGTTAATGATTTTATGGAAAAAAACCAACATTTACTTGGAGCGGCAAAGTGCTGATTTGGACATATATCAATTCATGCATTTGCACGCATTAACATAACGTTAAAAATGCAATTATGCAGCATGTTTAGAAAAGGGAATAATGTTATATGCGTTAAAAGTAGCCGCATATAATTTGAGCACTAGTGTCCTTTCAGTTGTTAATTAGAATTAACAAAAAACGAAAAAAAAATAGTTGTAACGTTAAATACAACAGGATTTAAAACCTTTGATAACTGTTAGTCTACTTGAACTGTTTCAGACTAATGGTTTAGGGAAAGAAGGGAAAAAATTATTTTCATCAAATTATGAAGATAAAATCATGATTTTAATGCTTTAATAGGTTAATCACTGTTTTTGATGGAAAATAATTGTTGTTTTAATTACAGCTATTAAACATGTGAAACATGCTATAATGTTCATGTTAACAGAAATAATTATTTCTAAAGGGGTGAAATATGATAAATCCCCATTGTTTATGAATGATGATGACCGTCTTTAATTATAATAAAAAATCAAACGTTTTTTAATCGTATTATAAATATGTGAAACGATGAGCATTTGGTCTAGTGGAGATTTAAAGGCTTTTATACTATCATTATTTAAGGTTATAAAAGCAAATCTTAAATGTGAATACAGTGATAATAAATGGCCATTAAAATAGTTATAAGTGTGATTAGCTATTTGATATTTTCTTTGTGAAAATAATTGTAGTTTGTCGTACTAATAATTTCTTTTGAGAAATTTATAAAGGCAACATGACAATTACAATTTTGGAGAAGTCTAAAGATGATGACGTTGAAATGGAAAATTCTTCATATCAAATGTTCTTACCCAATGGTTATTTTGATTACCGAAAGCTACTAAAGATAAAAACTCTATTAGTATCAGTTAATTATCTTCAATTTTACTGTTAGTAAATTATTTTTAAGGCTAACCATGTATAATCTTCATTTGAGTTTATGTGATCGTCTTGGTAGATTTTGAGATCGTTTTGATTAAAATATAATGATGCGAAGAGTGAAGATCATATGCATGGTGAGAATAAGCAAGTCTACTATTATGTTTTGGTTCTACCTAGGAGGTCAGATTTTTTAGATTTGTTGTCTATTAGTTCTTGCTTATATATACATGAATTTATATTGAGCCTTTAAGTTAGTCTTTAAAACTTAGTGGATGTATTATGGACTGAGATAAACCACTAGTATAAGGACTAATACTAAGGTAGTAGTAAGCCAAAATGTGTATGCTTAATAAGATACTATTGTGAGTAAAAGTATCAAATATAATTCTTTAAGAGACCTTAATTAACGAAAGAGAAAATTCATAAATGACTTATTGGAAAGCATTATGAAAATGCAGGTCTACGATTGGTTCTATGAAAGACATGGTATTTAAGATCTCTTTAAACATAGTGTAGAAGTTAAAAGAGTTGAGATTAATTTGGTTGACTAGAATACAAAATTTAGTCATGGTAAATATTGTAACACCCTCAACGTATATTCGATGATAAAATACACATTGAAGATGTCACCGTATTATTTAACTGATTTTATAACTTGTAATTTTTTTTATACTATTCTTGCTTAACTAGTCCAATGGTTGGCTCTTTCTCGGTTTCTAATTTAAAACAATGTCAGGCAGGCACACCTAGTTTCGACCCTGAACTGGTTTGTAAAATTTATAAGTTAGTTATTTAAATAAGTATGTAACTCAGGGTGAAAACTAGGTACACTGCCTAATCCATTTCTTGGATTTAAAATTTTTACGCAATAAACAACAATTAAAATTTTATCTTTAAAACAACTAACAAATAAATTATTACATGCCCACTAGAGAATATCATAAAAATTAGAATGTCTTACTGATGTTTGACAGATTGCACTTTATTAACATGCTTGACTCATTTTCCGATAAGTTTCCAATAACCTACGTGTGAAACAACACACACTAAGTATTCACTTAGTGAGGCAACTATAATTTAAAGTAAAGCGTTTTAATATATAGAATCATATAAAATAGACTTATCAAGTCATTCCTTTGTCATATAACAGTGCAATACATTTCCTGCAAAATGGCAAGTGATTTCAGTACAACTTATATCATATCATAAAACAAGTATAAATTTCATGTTCTTAGTATTTATCTGTCATCATGTAATCATTTGCAATATAACCTTCCTTTAGAGATAGCCCAAAGTATATAATATGAGATCAAGGTACGTGAGTCATCTTGATAAGACACCATAGTGTCTAACATAACGTGAACATGAGTACGTACTCGAGGACACTCTTTGCTCCTCATAAAAGCACCTCGTCAATGTCATTAGCAATGTGGGCTTGGATCCCCAGGGTGCACACCAAGGGCTTGGGTCCCCAAGGTGGAAGTGACACCGTAGTGCCTAACTTGAACATGATAGATGAGTGCGTATTCGATGACGTTCTTTGCTCCTCATTAAAGCACCTTGTTAGTTCCATTAGCACTATCATTAAAGCACCTTGTTAGTTCCATTAGATGAGTGCCTAACATAAACCCTCAACGTATATTCGATGATTAAATACACATGGAAGATGTCACAGTATTATTTAACTGATTTCCTGACTTGTATTTTTTTATAGTTTTCTTGCTTAACTAGTCTAGTGGTTTGCTCTTTCTCGGTTTCTAATTTAAAACAATGTCAGGCAGGCACACCTAGTTTCGACCCTGAACTGGTTTGTAAAATTTATAAGTCAGTTATTTAAATAAGTATGTAACTCAGGGTGAAAACTAGGTACACTGCCTAATCCCTTTCTTGGATTTAAAATTTTTACGCAATAAACAACAATTAAAATTTTATCTTTAAAACAACTAACAAATAAATTATTCCATGCCCACTAGAGAATATCATAAAAATTAGAATGTCTTACTGATGTTTGACAGATTGCAGCTTGATTAACATGCTTGACTCCTCTTCCGATAAGTTTACAATAACCTACGTGTGAAACAACACACGCTAAGTATTCACTTAGTGAGGCAACTATAATTTAAAGTAAAACGTTTCAATATATAGAATCATATAAAATAGACTTATCAAGTTATTCCTCTGTCATATAATAGTGCAATACATTTCCTGCAAAATGGCAAGTGATTCCAGTACAACTTATATCATATCATAAAACAAGTATAAATTTCATGTTCTTTGTATTTATCTGTCATCATGTAATCATTTGCAATATAACCTTCCTTTAGAGATAGCCTAAAGTATATAATTTGAGATCATGGTACGTGAGTTATCTTGATAAGACACCATAGTGTCTAACATAACGTGAACATGAGTACGTACTCGAGGACGCTCTTTGCTCCTCATAAAAGCACCTCGTCAATGCCATTAGCAATGTGGGCTTAGATCCCCAGGGTGCACACCAAGGGCTTGGGTCCCCAAGGTGGAAGTGACACCGTAGTGCCTAACTTGAACATGATAGATGAGTGCGTATTCGAGGACGTTCTTTGCTCCTCATTAAAGCACCTTGTTAGTTCCATTAGCACTATGGGCTTGGATCCCCAGGGTGCAACACCAAGGGCTTGGGTCCCCAAGGTGTATGCGATACCGTAGTAGTCACAAAACATGAAACATAACATAACTTGAATGATGCTGTTGCTAATGACTCTATGGATATCCAACAATACCATGAACTCTCATATCATAATACTTGGGCATTTCATTTCATTATCACTCAATCATTATCATTCATGTAAACGGGCAATTCACATTCCATATTTCATCATGATTTTTCATATGTACTTGCCATTTGCATAACTTTAATCAACATACAATTTCATAAATATCATGGTTGACTCATCACAAGTCTTCCTCATATCATATATATAAAATAGGTAAAAATGCACTCACCTTGGCCACTTAACATGATGCTTCACTAAGTCCTAGTTCAATCCTTTCTTTCATAATACCTCCGATCTTCTCTGCTTCGAACTTGACTCCATTAATCATATAAATACAATAAAATATTTGTTAGACTCAAATCTAACAATACCTTAAACTTGCTTTTTAACATAATCATTCGAAAATAAAATTTTCAATTATTTTCCTTTCTTCCTTGTGCTTTTCGAAAACTCATTATGGTCCTTAATGACTAATTTGAACTTCCAATAATTCTTCCGAACTTGCTAACTAACCTTTAAATACAGAATATTTCAAATTCTATTTTTTGACAACTCGCGCTACCTTCAAAGATTTACTTATATAGGGCAGAATACATATTGGATCTTAATTTCCTTATACTAGAGAAACTAGATTCGATAACGGTTCTAACGATATAAGCCACATAAATTAATAAAATCTACAAAAAAATATGAAAAATCACTGAATTCATCTCACAGACTATCCAGTCAGAAAACTGCTCTGTAATTTTTCTGACCTTCATTCGAATAAAAATTCATATCTTTTAACACGGAACTCGGAATCAGTTTTCGTTTGTTGGAAATGAAACTAGACTGACATACCTTTATATCGGTATAAAATTCACCTTCTAATCATTTTTATAGAATTTATGGTGAATTTCTAAACTTACTGCCATAATTTAAATTCAACCTAACTTCCCATAATTAGTCTCTAAATTTACCATAACTTCTCCTTATTTCTTTACTTGTCAATTTAGTCTTATCATTTTACTTCAAATGACTAAATGAAACTTGTATTCATAAGTTCTCTTTACATCTTTCATCAAAAACTACATTGTCGGATTGGTCCCTAAACTTTCATACTTGGTCGAATTAGTCCTTCAAGTAATTAAACTACTATTCCCTTCCTTTATTCAATTCAAGTACTTAAAATCAATAATCTAACTTAAGTACTCATAATTTTCAATATCACACTTCAATCCCTAAACTTCTTCATGTTTGTCGTTTTGGTCATTCTATCATTCAAGAACTTTATTTTGATCCAGACATCAAAATTAAACTTGTACAATATCAAACTCTTCAATTCCAATCACTTAAATTAATTCTCCAAGATGGTTTTCATCAAATACAAGCTCAACAATTAAATCCTTAAACTTTACAAAGTTGACATGTTGGTCCCTATTACAATCTAATTAGGGATTTTCTTTCCAATCACCTTAAAACAACACAAGAATCATTTATCCTTCAATCATGTTCTAAAATTCCATACCCTAACATAAACCCTAATTTTTAAAATTTAGGGGTTTTGCATCTAGACATGAAATTAATTCAAATCAAAGCTTGTAAATATCATTTCTATACTTGATTCAACTAAATCAAGCCTTAATTCAAACAAATCCATAAACCCCAAATTTTATCTCTCATCAAACCATGAACACTTATTCATAGTACCATGTAAAATTATTATCAAAATGTAGAGAATTGAACATAGATCATTTTTTCCTAAATAACCATTCCTTGAATCTTACTTCAACCCTTCCAAAAATGCATTGAAAAATTTTGTTTTTTCCTTTTCTTCTTTCTCTTGAAACTCACGGTTTGCCCCAAGGAAAAGATGAACAATTTTTTTGTTCATTTTACACTTATTTGCCACTTGTATGATTAAAATGAATTTTAAATTCATTTTACTAAATTGGCCCTCAATTACATCCTAATTTACAATCCTTCTTTAAAATTGTCACTCCATTAAATTTGAACAAATTTTGGTTCCTTCATAATCGGCCATTCCCAAAGAAATCATAAAATTTTATTTTATGATTTTTATTCGATAGAATTACCCGATAATCACCTAATACAATTTTCCATTGATCGAACTATCGAATCTAATCCAAAAATATCATATCTCTAAATTCCATAAATATTATTTTATGATTTTCCATGGCTTATGGAACAGTCTCTAAAATTTCTATTCGATCCGATTTCCCGATATTCACAAAACACTTCTATTGCGATTTTACCTTTACCGAACTATCAGATTTATTCTGAAAATTCTATATTTCCATATTTGGAAAATTAATAATATTTTCTCATAAAAAAACTTCCTTTCCTAAGGACTTAGACTGGATTTTCCTAACTCAGTCTATTATTCCGATAATTATCGAAAATCCTCATCGAGTAAAATTTCTCTTTAAAATCCTTTATCGAAAAATCCATATGAATATTCTCTACTCTTATTGAGTCCAAAATATCGACCATAAACACTTTTATGTGACCTTCCCGAAGGTCGCTCATCCTAGTGTTTCACTGGTCTGAGCACACTTAATAATTTTATTCGATCCAAATTCAATTCCTTATACTACATTTTTCATTCCCGGGACCTATATCAGATTTTACTCACTGACCGAATTTATCCATCTACATGATAAAATTTAGTTATTGGGAAAATTCTTTATTAAGGATTTAAAATTTTCCTTTCTTTATGATTTAGCAACCAAATTTTGAAAATTGTCATTTTGGTCACTAAACTTTAACCTTCAATTCCCATTCCAATTTTTATCGGATTTCAACCAAATTTTGCATGTGCCCTAATCTGCTTATTCTCTATCTTATGATACCTTTAAACCTCAGAAATTCCTTTTCTAAAGCTCATAATTAAAGAAATCCTAACTTTTCCATTTTTTGTCATTTTAGTCACTAAGTTAGCTTTTATGCTACTAACTTAGTACCAAATGACCTTAATACTATTTAACAAAGTTTTGGGGTGTTACAAATATAATATGTGATTGTCTCTTTAGGGCCAATATATTAAATTGTATGAATGAGAATGTGATAGACATTAATGCTACTAAAAGATTTGTTGTAGCTATTAAATCTCTTTGAGTTCTTTTCTTAAGTATAGGAAAGAAAAGAGATGGTCTATCTTAGGAGTTGTGTTGAAATCTCTTATAATAAACTTGAGATAATTTTCCAGTTGTTAGGAAAAGTTGAAATCTCTCATAAATATTTGCATAATATTTCTAATTTTCTGAATTAGGAAAAAGTTGAAATTCTCTTTGAATGGGATAAAAAGAATTTCATAATCGTTTGAGATTATACATGCTAATCTTAATGATTAGTAAATTCTCAAAACTTTAAGAATACAATAATGTGTAAACAAGATTTGAGTTTGTTAAAACATAGTTTTATGGTTAAAACTCATAGCAAATTTTACTCTAGTATGATTGAGTATTTGTTTACATGTTGTCCAAGACACTTATGAATTTATTTCTATTTTAATAATGTTAGAAATGTGGGGGTGTCTTAAAAGGATGACTAAAGTTAGAGATGAACCTGATCTACTTACCAAAGGTTAAAGTCGAAAGTTGGTTCTAGATTTGTCGAGGGGATGGGTCTAAAGCCCATTGGTTGAGGAATTCATGGTGGAAACCCAACATGGCTATCTATGTTCAATGTGGTCAAATGAAACCATAGAAAGACTCATAATGTACATCCCTACATACCTATCCCTATGACGAATAATGTACATGCACATGATGAGCTTTATTGCTCTTAATAAATTCATAGCCTAGTCTTTGGGTGGTGTTAGTGAGAAACACTTGATGAATTTATCGATTTTGGATGAATTTCTACTCTTAATAAGTTCATAACCCAGTGTTGAGTGGGTGATCCTATCAAAGGACTAGATGAACTTGCCGATAGAGAGGATGAGTTTTCTTAAACTCTTAATGAATTCAATCCCAAGAGTTTGGGTGATCCTATTTGAGAATGACTCATTAAATTCACCGGTTAAAAAGGTTGATTATTTATTCTTAATAATTTCTTATCCCAGAGTTTGGGTGGTTCATTTAATATGAACTTTAAGAAATTCACCGTGTTTAATGTGAGGATGAGATGTTGTAAAAACTATTAATTATTTCATAGCCCAAATTCGGGTGGTTTATGTTAAGATAAACCTGATGAAATAATCTACGTAAGTGAGAAGGACTAACCATATTCTATGAAAAACGTTGAGCCATTTTTCTAGTACACTTACTAGAATCCTGAGGAAAAAATGCTATATATAAACATTTGTATACATACTTTGTAGACACATCGAGGACGTCAGTGGATGGAGGGGTTAGTTGTGTGTTATTAGTTCACCCTAATCTTAGAAAGTTCAAGATTTGTTCACTTATCTAAGAGAAGAATTACTCATCATCACTATGTTCTAGTTCCAGATACGTTTACTAGGGCTTCATCATCACTATGTTCTAGTTCCAGATACGTTCGCTAGGGCTTAAGCAACTAATCTCGCTATTGCTCTTCTCATGTTTTAACTTCAATGCTCTCATTTTACAAAGGATTTTCATTCGCATTAGTGGGGATGTTGTTAATGCTCGTTAAGTTTATATTTTATGGTCATTGAATTCTATTATAAATAGAATTAAATTGTATTTTAGAAATGACAATTTTGCCCTCACTATTTAGCTTATAAATAGTGGGCAATTTCACTCATTTGACAATATCTCAAGCAAATGACATTTGCTTTGAAACACTCTTTGGTTTTCATAAACTTTTCTGAATGTTGTTTTGAGTTGAGAGAAGAGCAATACCATCAAAGTCCACTCTATCTTTCGGGTGTACGAAATTTGAAAAGCCGTGCTAACCTCAGGGGGATGTTCGTCCATTGTAGTGATTACACACATCGGGGCGAATTCGCTTCTAAGGCAGTGGTTAATACCACGACACGATTTTGATTTGGTTTAATTATTTTATTATCTTCCAGTCAGTGCTAACGTCTCGTTTTGCAGCAGTCTATTTTTTCAACAATGTCGAGATGCGTTACCTCTACTGTATAACTAACTCATGGATGCTCTTCTGCAGTGCCAACTTTATTTATAGCTAGACAATGGAGAATCCGGTCCTGTCCCACCGCGACGAAAGGACAAGTAGTTGTCGATGCACCTGCGGTCGTTCGCCATTCAAAGCCGATCAAAGAACAGTAGCCCCTGTGCACGAAGTGAAGTCAGCCCTATAGTGTATCCTCACATGTGGGAAGAAGAATCATATACAAGTTGGCGGGCGCAATTGCCTCCACCGAAAGCCATCACGTTCGCAATCTTTTCCAGCAAATAGGGTTCAAAGGAGGCGATTGTGCGAATCTGGTCTAAACTGACTAGCTTGCCTCAGAATATTTTCTACTTTTGTTACATGGTTAGTGGCTAAACACGTATATTGCTATAAGCTTACAGTTTAATCACTAATTTAGAATGCCCATGGCCATGTAAATGACAGTAGTCCCCATCGTATAAAGTAACCTTATTGGTTTTAAGCATCTTGTTAAAGCAGAGTTTCTTTTGAATGTTCTTGTTCAAACAAAGGAGTTTGCTCTATGAGTTCCCTATAAATACTCTACCATGGGAGCTTAAGTTTCATGTCCAACAAAGCTTTGGACACTTTTCTCTCATCGGGTCGAAATTTGTATGCAGTTATCCGATAGTCCTTAAGCTTTGAAGTGAAACCGACAGCATACCACGACTTCTCTCTGAGCTTAAACATTTTCTTCGTCCCGCGGTAACGACTGTCTTCTCCGCACAAGACATTAAATCAGGATTCGACATGGACAAGGTGGTGAGATTGGCCTCGGAGAGGGGAGTGGTGCTGTTCAGCAAGAGCACATGTTGCCTGTGTTATGCGGTCAAGATTCTGTTCCAAGAGCTTGGGGTGACCCCGACCGTTCACGAGATCGATCAAGACCCCGAAGGCTGGGACATGGAGAGAGCCCTGATGAGGTTGGGGTGCAAGGCGCCGGTCCCGGCGGTCTTCATCGGGGGAAAGCTGGTGGGATCAACCAATGAAGTCATGTCCCTCCACTTAGGTGGAGGGCTGATCCCTTTGCTGAAGCCGTATCAGGCTTTGTGCTAAACTAAAATACAAATTAAAATACTCCTCCAAATTATCACACTGAAAGAAATAATTTGGCTCAAAAATCAGTAGTTAATCTAGTGAGCTGTACGTATTGTGTAGCTCTCTTTCTATGTTAATCTCCCATGTGTGATCTTCTATAGATTTGTTTAAGCTCCCTATAACAATGTAATCAAGTTAATTTTATGTACTTCTGTTCAAGCCATGTATCCCGACCTACAAATGTAAATATATATATATCAATCCTCTAGTTATATCTGTAATCATGCAGTTAATTAATTAATTAATTTTCGAATAGTTATTTTGTATAAGACGATCATTATTTAGGGTGTGTTCAGACACTACACATGCATGCAAATATAATTACTATCTCGTACACATGAGTATAATTACTAAAAATCCCGTTTAATTAGACATATTTAATAGACAGAAGGATAAATATCTAACCAACAAGGTGAGATTCATTGAGACTTAAAGCTTCAATGGAGTAGTCTCAAATTTTCAATTAGGCAGTTACACGTGTCACCATCCTATTAGGCAGTTACACGTGTCACTATCTCTCTGGCTGCATAAGGGGCATGATTTTTCATTCCTTTTATTTCACTAGTAGGCAGTTACACGTGTCACCATCCTATTAGGCAGTTACATGTGTCACAATCCTATTAGGCAGTTACACGTGTCACCATCTCTATGGCTGCATAAGTGGCTTGATTTTTCATTCCTTTTATTGCACTAATAGGCAGTGACACGTGTCACCATCCTGTTAGTTTGAATAAAAATATTATAAAATAATATATATTGCTTACGAGGAGAGAGAAGAAATGACATGGAAAATTAAAAAAAATAAAATAAAATTCTACGTCAGCAAAACCGTTAAGTTTTTAACAGTGACCAAAATAGGAAGGAAACATAGCGTTAGTGATGTTTTTGCAAAAAAAAAATAGTTCAATGACCAAAATAGGAAGGAAACATAACTTTACTGATGTTTTTGCCAAAATAAAATAGTTCGGTGACCAAAATAAGAAAGAAACTATAGTTCGGTGACTACTAATGTAGTTTACCCTTTAAATAAAGATGCCATCTTTTTCCATCACCTAATTATACGATCTTAAAGTGGCAGATGCTGGTCGTAAAGTGACTAGCTTGAAGCATCTTCATTAAATCCCCCATGATCAACCTTTCCATCACAGGCATCGATCCTAAGAACAATTCAAAACAGCTTGAATGGAGTAAGAACTGCTAATAGTACTATAAAACATAAAAGCTTCAAATAAAATATCAAAAGTTGTTGTTAGGTTAGGACCATATTAATAATTTATATTATAAAGTTTTTTTTAATATTTGTTCGTACTACTCTTTCCATCTGGAAGCAACATGGGTTAAAAAGTTCCTCCACCTTGGAAACCCTATTGCATTCTTCCACATGCAGAAATAAATAAATTAAATAATAAAATAATAGATAAAGGATTTAAAAGAAATTTATTTGTATTTGAATAGGATGAATATTTGATACAGTATCAGTATAAAAATATTTATACAATCATGTATATTTTCAAGACAAAATCTAAAATATAAAATTTTTATCCCTAAAACTTTAACTAAAACATAAACCATGAACACTAAATTCTAAAACTTAGTACATAAACCTTTAAACCCTAAACTCCTAAATAACCCTACTTGTGGAAACTTTATTTTCCACCACCAGTGTATAAGATAATAATCCATTTGAATATAGAGTTATATTTTGATATATAATTTGTGTACAAAAATTTACACAACCCATCATATGTAAACTATAAAATCTAAATTCTAATTTCAAAACTTAAATTCTAAACTCTACCGACTACAACCACAACTCATAAACCCTAAACTAAATTACTAAACCCTAAAATAATAAGTTTGTGTAAACTTTATTTTCCTTAAATATATTAGTCCAATGTTCAAATATTGAGTAGTTGTGTTAGTTGTTTGATTTAAAGATTAAATAAAAAGTGAAAAGACAAAAAAACATCGTAATAATATTAACTATTTTTAAAATAAGATTATTTTATATTTTTTTCAACTGAACTGATATTCGATCAACGCATGAATTTCGATGTTTAATCCTATTGTACATCAATGGCATGTTTAAGAATTCAAGAATGGAGTTCAAAAATTTTGTTCTTTTCAAATGGGTATGCAAATTTTTATTTTCCCTCTCTCTACACACAAAATTATTTTATTTTTTAAATATAACACTAAAATAAAATTCCCAGAAAAATGGGGGTGTAGGTCCGCCACTGTAATGTACATTGCAATGTTTAATTTTATAATTGTACTTTTTCTTATGTTTGCTACCATTGGTTCTCCCACTTTATCTTAGAAAAAGAAAGGTATTACATTCCTTTTATTCTTTTTCTTCTGCAACTGTAGACATGTAGTCTTTAGTCCATATCAGTGATAGAAAACTTCACCTCAGACATTACAAAAAAAGAACCGAAGTAAGAAAAAGGATTGTAGATCGGTTGCATAGGTTCTCCCCTTTACCACATCGAGGAGTAGTGCTCGGTTCCGAGACAAACTTGCAAAACCCTTGGAAAGTAAAGGAGCTTAGTTCTTCAAAGAATAAAGCAGCTGCAAGATCATGAGATGAACCATTGGATAATTACTGCAACCTGTGCTGATATTTGCTCTTGTCACGTTGGAAACTCTTACAACAGACTGACTACCTAAATGATTTAAATTCTTACAAAAGACCGATTATAACAACCATGAAGGCTGTAAGATTAGGACATGTCAAACACAAGGGCAGTGACTGATATTCAGCCATGACTGTCCCCCCACTTGCATGATATATTGGAATAGGTATATTCGATCGTTACTGAACTCTACATTTCCATGGCCAGAAATGTTTAAACTATTTCATTATTCTATCTCTGCTGCAGACATATATGCTGTAAATAATGTGCTCAGATCAGTTGATTCGTCCATTGTATGTGGAGACAAGTATATGAAGACTGCGTCAAATAATGGCAAAAAAAAAAAAAAAAACTAGTGGGAGCTTTACCTTGTCGACTGGTTTTGAATCACAAAGTATTGGGACCCACATCTTTTTACTTGTCATTCTTGCCAATCTTGATCTTGTTCTTGGGCAGCTATGAACTTTTCAACTCATTAGTTGACTAATTTGGATATAGATTGAGTACTGCATACGCCTATTATGAGGACACTCTCTCAACCCAATTTGCTTTATTCGCATCGCGAGGATTCAAATCTCTAATAATTTCAAATATTTTTAAAATTTTTGATTAATCAAAAAAATATCAAATCAAGAACAAACTCTTGATAGTTATGACCAAATCTTAGCAAAGGCAATTAGATTTTATGAGGATCTACTTCGGGCTAGAGATGGTTCAGTTGTAGGATGCTTAATGAATGTATCTCAAGACTTTTTGAATGAAACAGCTGAGCATGGAGTTTAGTTATTATCCTAGATGTCATAGGATTCGAGTTATTAATTTGTGTTTTGCGGATGATCTTATGATTTTCTTCGAGGGGACTTGTGATTATGTTATTTGTGTTTAGAGAGTCATGGATAAGTTCTATAGCTTTTCAGGGCCGCATATGAATTTTGCTAAGTCTAAAATTTTCTCCTCATGAATAGGGATGGACCGATGGGGTGTTGGAAGGTATCTTGGTATACCCTTAATTATCAAGAGAGTGTGTTCCTCTTCTTGATAAAATTTCAGAAAGATAACAAAGTTGGAAGGCTAAACTATTTTTTTTGTTGAGAGGTTACAACTTATTCAATCAGTCATTTATAGAATTCAGAAGTATTGGAGCAGACAATTATCCTTAACGGGTGCAATTATAAAGAGAATCAATCAGCTAATTTCAAGGTTCTTTTGGAAGGCTAAACTATTTTTTTTGTTGAGAGGTTACAACTTATTCAATCAGTCATTTACAGAAAGATAACAAAGTTGGAAGGCTAAACTATTTTTTTGTTGAGAGGTTACAACTTATTCAATCAGTCATTTATAGAATTCAGAAGTATTGGAGCAGACAATTATCCTTAACGGGTGCAATTATAAAGAGAATCAATCAGCTAATTTCAAGGTTCTTTTGGAAAGGGAAAGAAAAACCTGCTAAGGGTGCAATGGTGAGCTGATCAGCTATGTGGGACTTGACCTCAAGCACCTTGGAGTTGGAATCAAGCTTGTCGTATCTACTTGGTTAGAAAATTGTTGCTTAAGGATGGCTCAAATTCAATTTGAATTGTCTAGATCTATGCTTATGTTATAAAGGACTGTTCCATCTGGCAGGTTAGTAAGTCACAAAACTGTAGCTGGACTTGGGAGTTCAGTGATAAGGCTGCATCTATTCAGGGGTTGTTGGGAGACTCTTGTAGTTTGGAGACATGATATGAAAATAAATTAGAATGAATAAAGAGGTTTTATGGGAGACACACTCGGGTCATATTTCAAAAAAAAAAAAAAAATTGCCATTGTTTGGATGACTTGTCTTAGATAAGTTGTCAACTAAGAATAAGCTTATTGTTTATGCTTTGCCTATTGATGGAGTATGTAGCTAGGAATGGGCATTTCACTTCAGGTTTAATTGTGAAATAGTTAAGTTCGGGTCGGGTTTTTATTAAGGGTAAGGTCGAATTCGAGTTTATGGTGGAAAAAATCCGACTCGACTCGGGACTAATAGTGTAAATTTCCTATATCTTTTAGGGATATTTTGCAATAATACTCCTTCTTTATAATTTTTTTTATAATTAGGCCATTAAAATTGATTTTTTTACAACTAGGTTCCTAAAATTAATTATTTTTTACAATTAGGTCCCTAAAATTATTTTTTTACAGTTAAGTCTCTAACATTGATTTTTTTTATAGATTAGGTTGGGTTGAGGTATATAATTTTTAGATCGGGTCAGGTCTGGTTTTTTAAAGAATAAGATCGGGTTGGGTTCAGGTTTGGATTTAGAGTAATTATTTTTGGGTCTACCAAAAACTCGACCCGTGCCTGTCACTAATTTAATCTCTGTTTGAAGGACATGGAGACACGAGCCCACTTATTTAATTAGTGTGATTTCTCTAAGTAGGTTTAGGAGCACACTTTGCAGGCGTGGCCTATGCAGAGGAATGGCAAACAAATCTTCCCAACACGACTAAAGCAGCACACGCCTACCAAACCAACAAAACTAACAATGGAAACAAGTCATGAAAAAAAAAGCAAGAAACCAATAATCCCCTTGATTAAGCAGAAATCACCAAACTCTTACCTTAGCCGACACACTTACCAGTTTAAGGAATACATTAATCTTATCAATCTTCTTCCAATGACTAGTCAGGATTTGAACATTATCTTCCTCAAAAGATCTAGGCCCAGCTGAATCATCATCCCCTAAATATTTTTCAGATTTCTAAATGTACCTGTGCTTCATAGTCATCCACATTTCCTTGATTTTCATTCCTTTAGTTACCAGAATTATCATAAACGTTGTCCTCAATACGCCGTGCATTGCTCTTTTCTTTTGCCAATACGAATGTCGATTATTATACAACGCCATCGATGCTTTGATCGCATTTCCATACAGTCAAAAACCATGCAAACGCTCTAATCAATGACCCTGCTCACGTCTTTCGTAGTCGCCATTCGAACAAAACCATAACGACGACCCTCCTTTGATCTTTTTTGGGAAATGAACATCGTCGTTGTTGCTAAGCACCTTTCATTATTCCTCCCAATGCTCTTCGGAATATTTGTCACAAACAGCTATGCTGAACGGATACGGATACAGGGACAGATACAAGGACGGAAAACGAAAATTGTTAAAATTAAAGGGTACGGATAGGGGTGCGCATAATTAACCGTAACCGTAACTGATAACCGGTGTAACCGTTATATTTTACAAGTTAATTAATCGAACCGTTAAAGTTAAACGATTTCGGTTAATCGAACCGCTAAAAACAATGGTTAATGGTTACCGTTACGGTTATGAATTTTGACAAATGGTTAATCTATAGGTTAACCGTTATTAAATTATTTATGTATATATATATATATTAAAAAATAAAATATCTTCAGCTAAAAGTTCAGCCCACACGCTCATTTTCTAATTTCTAAACCCTATTTTGTAATCTAATTCATAATTATTTTTTATCTTCGATTTGCATGTATTACATTATATTTCTTATACTAACTTGTTTCATGTTTTGAAATATAAGAATGAAGGGTTTAACACTCAATCAACAAACAACTATAATTGATGAGTCATTTTTCATTTTAGAGGAAGCTGATGAAGGACCTTAGCTTATTTGATCATAGAGTTAACTTTTTTGGCTTGAGGAACTAACTCGTGGAAGTAGTGAACATATGAAAAAATTGTAATAGGTTACAGGTTAACCTATAATCTAACCATCGATTAACCGTGTCTTAACGATTAATCGCTATCGGTTAACCGGTTCTTAACGATTAGGTTATGGTTAGCTAAATTCAATAACCGCTATAACGGTTAACCAACCATTTAGGCTAAACGGTATAGTTAACCGTCCATGAACACCCCTAGGTACGGGTACGACAAGGGTACAACATATATAAAATAAGTTCTAATATATATATATATATAGTAATAATAAGGCTAAAGGGGTTATTTTGCCCCCGAGTTCGACCAAAATTAGCAATGTTGTCCCTCGCGCGAAAATGCGTTCAATTAGGTCCTCCAGTTCACATGTTGCAGCAAATTAACCCCTTGACTAACATTGACCGACAAAACCGATAATCTGGCCGTTACTTTTTTATGCGTCAGTCGTCTTCGCCAGATGGCATACCATGTCAGCGTTGAAAAGTCAAAATGCTGACGTGGTGTTGACGTGACAAATAAATAAAAAATAAAATCTAAATTTTTTATCTTATTTCTCTCTCTTCTTCCACTGGCATTTTTTTCTTCTTTTTATTTATTTCTTTCCCCAACCTAATCTCTCTCCTTTACCATCTTCCCTGATTTCACTCACTGAGTTCTCCCTTATTTCTTCAGCTCCCTAAAGGTAATGGCTTAAAAGTCTCTTCATTTGCACGTATTTCACAAGCAATCTTGTTTCTTTTATTGAGGTAGCTTAGTTTGTTGGCTTGTCATTCGGATCTCAAATCTTTATGCTCTATTAGCTAAGGAATTCTAGGTTTACTTTCATTTGTTCCTTTATGTTCCAATATTAAATCTTTTTCTGTGAATTATGGTCTCAGCATTATGAACTCGTGATGAACTTAGCTGATAACTCATTTCCAATGTTGGTTACAATTCTTGCATCCTTGCTGTTGCTGTACTTTCAACTTGTCTTAGCTCTTTGTAACCCCCTTAGCTCGACCTAGCCGAAACAGGGCTAAAAGAGTCACATTTGGTTTGCCGAAGCAAACCCAAACTAATAACCTAAACCGAGCCTATTTTTTCTTTTTTATCTTGTCTAGATGTATTTCATTATTGTCCTATGTGAACATGCTTCATCGGTACCGTTACATTAAAATCAAATTGCGAAATAAGGTCCGATTGCTCAACGATTCACATTAAGGACCAAAATGTAATTATTGCAAATTACGGGGTATTAATCACAATTAAGATTACCCAACCTTAATTATTTCAATTTGATGCTCACATGTTAATTTCCAATCCAAAACAATCATCCAATCTCAATCAATTGCATTCATAACAATCAAGGACTAAATTGCAAGATTTCTAAACTTCAGCAAACAGATTAACACAGATTCAACAGGGTGTACCGATACAGGCAAGCCCGTACCTAAGGGTGTAAACGAGCCGAGTCGAGCTCGAGTAGTGCTAAGCTCAACTCAGCTCGTTAAGATTTTGAGTCGAGTTCGAGCTCGAGTAATTTTTAACGAGCCTTAGAAATCTGAGCTCGAGTCGAGTTCGAGATTGATTCGAGCCCAATCGAGTCAAGTATTGATCGATATTTGATTGTGTCGGACTCGAGTAGCTCGCCATCTGTCACATCTCATTTAAAGCCTAATCAAGAAAAAACTTTGATACATAAGTTGTGTAAACTCAAGCTTGTTAATTTTAGGGTTTAAGGTGTTATTTTAGGGTTTAGAGGTTTAGGTTGTTGGGTTTAGAATTTAGATTTTAGGGTTTAAGCCTTATGTTTAGGGTTTATATTTTAGGGTTTTAAGTATAAGAATTTAGATTTTAAATTATAAAAAAATAAAAAAATTAGTATATTATATTTTCGTGAAGCTCGCAAGCTTTTCTAGTCGGGTATCAAGTAGCTTGGATCGACTCATTAAGAACTCGAGCCGAGTCTAATCGAGTCGAGTCTAATCGAGTCGAGCTTTGACCGAGTCGAGCTTGAGTAGCTTGCGATCTGCCACGTCTCATTTTTACAGCTCTACCCGTACCGGTATAGTCCAACCAACAAAATGGCTTCCTATACCAATACACTTTTAACTGATCGATATGGTGTGTTGACCAACCCATACCGATACAACATTGACTCCGTACCGATCCCCCTTTAAGATTTCAAAAACTCAAAATTCCAGTAGCTAAAGCTTGTACCGATACGATACCCCGCGTATCGATACAGCATATTTAAACTCGAGGGGTCATTCTGATACGCTATCTCGTGTACCGACACCAGTGCCTGTTTTCTCTTAAGGCATACCGATATGGTGGCTAAGTGTACCGGTACCCTATGCTTAAATTCAACGATTTGAACCTCAATCAGACCTCACATACCAGTCCTTGGGTACCCGTACCGGTACGCAGAGGCCTGTAATGACCTCTAGGTCCAACATATGGCACTTTGGCTCACTTCAATCAACCTTAACACTTAACTCAATCACTTTAAGTCACTTATAAGACAAAACCAACAAATACAACTTGCCCAAATAGGGAGTTCATCAAAAACTCTCCCAAAACATCATTTGACACATTGCCGTTATTACTACTATTTAACGTTCCAAACTGTACTTTGAAAACAAGTCTTTGGAAATCCTTCCTTGCTTTCTCCCTGCCCGCAACCTTTAATTCTCTGCATTGATGGAAAAACGAGCATAAGCACACTAGGCTTAGTGAGGAATACTCAAATATCAACCACCATCAATGCAATTAAACCATTTTACAATCCTTTTGAAAACCACTTTCTAAAACACTTTAAATCAACTTCATAACATCATCTTTATCAAAACCATGTACTTAACATTTCCAAATCAGCATATTAAACCATAGGCAATATGTATCATGGATTCTATAGCAAAGTCTCATTTGCTACCCTCAATTTAAGTTTTCCCATGCATACTACCAATGCAAGGATTAAAAAGCAAAACATGTTTATGCCAAATTAAACAACATAACGCATCTCATGATACATCATCAATTAAATTGGCTTACAAGTGATCATTAACCAAGATTCCACTTTACAAAACATAACATCGGATACGCGGATTCAACAAGTGTTTCCTCAACACTTAACATACAATCTACCGACATCTCAAGGTTCGCACACGGGAGTTTTCGATACCCATAAACCCCTCCACCGTTGTGACACCCGTGGTGGAGTCTTCGGTACACATAAACCCCTCAACACCACTCATCGAATAGATGTATAACCTACTAATGGGAGTCTTCATTACACATAAAGCCCTCAACTGTTAGGGTACTTGGATGGAGTATTCGGCACACATAAACCCCTCAACATCCAAGACAACTTTTTATAGTGCACTATCAATCCTATGGCTGGCCAACTATATCTGATAACATTTTCAATCCTTTTCATACCATCACTTGCCAATATAATTCACTTTAATAACAACAACTCAATGTTTTCATATGCATCACTAAAACCATTTAACGAATGCAATAACCTTGCATTAACCAATGTTCATAAACATTAACAAAACATGTATTACTTCCAAATGCATCAACATCATTATGTAATCAATTTCCAACGTTAAACCATGCTCAAAACATGCATATACAGTGAGTAATTAAACCATTTAAAACAAGCGCATAAAACCAATTGCCAAACCGAGTTCGAGAGAGAATTCATCCTTCACTTACTTCTGAGCTTAGACCAGCATTTAAAGCTCGATCTAAACTCCCCAAAACAACTTTCAAACCTTTGCAAAGTTGTAAAACACGTTCTCACTCATCGAAAAGCAAAGCCTCGCTTGCCGATACGGTAACATCGCCTCCCAAGCTTCCGAAACCAATGCTCAAGCTTGAGGACTAGTGTTGCATGTAAAGATGGACTATAAATGATACACAAATAGTGCAAGTATACACGCCGAACAAGTAATAAAAGTGATGATTAAGATCGTTTCCATAGGGATTGGAGGTAAATTAATTCAGGTCAAGCACGTAAACGTAAAGATGAAATATTGAATGAAAGAGTTGATGTAAACAAATGAAAGAAATGTTGTGGCAAAAAATATATTAAAAATTGGGATAAAAAGATAGGACTACGAACTATCCTCACACGTGTAGAAACTCTCAATTGGGATGAAAGGCTAAGTTTATAAAGGAATCTTATGCCAAGTTCTCTTGAATGACTAACAATCTCCAGCTTATAAGGCACTAGACAGAGTCTACTTAGGTGCTTCTAAACTATCTCTTGCAAGAAACTGACAACAATAATGCTACAGTAATACCTCTTAGCGTGAACCCTAGCAAGCTACTATCCTCGAAGTACTACTCATTTTAGTCGTTGAAACTCTATGCTTATCTTTAAGTTGAGTTAGGGTTTTGCCTCTCAGCATCAAACCCCATTGTCCACGTAGATCTAAGCTTAACTCCCTCGACCATTAAGCATTAGACAAAGGTAACGGCTAACTCTCGAAAGCTCTTACAAACCCAAGGCAATAAAACAGTGAACAAAGTGCATATGAAACTGGAAAAAGCTAAAGCATTCATTAAAACTAAAACATCATCATCCACAAATAAACCCAAGCCACTTAAAGTTAGTTCATGGCTGGGAAAATATCATCCAAATTCATCCGTTTAAAATATCCCATTTCAGAATAAAAGAAATGTAAGAACAAAGAGCAATTAAGAGTAAAGGAATCTCCCAAGCCGCCTTGGACTGACATGAACCACCCAAAGCTTGCCGCTTCTCTAAATGGCCTGCAAGATCGTCCCTTGGAGATTCAACAATAGAGGACACCAAGATGAAGGAGAAGGAAAGCAGACGCTTTTTTCTTCTCTCTTTCTTAGCTCCCAAACACCTTTTTAGGCCCCCCTTAAATGTGGGTGTCCTATCCTTTATATAGTGGGGACTCCTAGGGTTTTGTGCCCTTAATTCCTTATGTACCCTAGGGCATATTCCCTTCTCATCTGTGGCACAACTGGCTGGTGGAATCACGTGTGAGGCCTGTAAAATATCTCCTATCTTTGTCTTTTTGTGCGCCCAGAAATGTCGTCCAAAACACTGCTGCAAATTTTACTTTCCCAGCAAAGCTCCTTAACTTACCTGCACATCACCACCATAAAACAAACATTTCCCAAAAGCAGCATCAATTTCATAAACATATAAAAACAACCAAGCTATACCACCATATGCAACTATATGAACTAAATTCAGCTATATGCAATGAAATGAGCTTGAAACCAAACAATAACCTAAGTAAAAAAGGCGTGAAATGTATAAATTTTACAAGGTTAACACATCCCGAAACTTAAGCTATTGCTTGTCCTCAAGCAATGAATAGAGAAAAATAGAGAAAATGCTATGGCAAATGCAAGCTCAAAACAACGCTATGGAAAAATTTCAGTCATCGGAAAATATGGAGTTCAACACGCTAGGCAATTTTGAGATTTTCAAAACTTTTCCTTAGGACAATATCCTTTGCTTGTATGTGCATAATTGCATCCAATCTATGCTTAACAGAGTTAGAAAAATTCTAGGCAAGCTCTCTATTATACCCTAGTATTTGTTAATCAATTAAGCACAAGTTTTACTCCCATATTCTAACCTTTTTTTAAACTGCTACGAGGGAATTAGATCATCACAACTACTGTCCTTAACTCTAAATAAACATGGAGCAAACATTTCATCTCCGAGATAGTAAGTACAGTAGTCCCGTGACTATATTCATTCACTCATTTGCTATGGCTGCCATTTATTCAAATGCAGTATCCAGACAAACCATGCAAAGCGGAGTGTCCCTCTACAGTTATGCCGAGGCATTTATTCACAATTCAACACATGCAATAAACGAAATGGATTCTAATAAAGCCTTTAATGCTTTCATTTATCACTCAAGTTTATTAAGATCATTCATACTAAGGCATGCAAGAGTTCTTTCATAAAAAAATTCTAACAATCTTAAGCATAGAGAGCATGCAATTGTGTAACAAATAAATCTCAAAGCATCAAGCCATAAGGTAGGTCCTATCAATCTCAACAGTCATGTATATTCACATAATCCACAGCCACAAAAATTAAATACTCATCATCGAACATCCTTAATTTATTCATAAAAACTATCTTTATGCTAAACAAAATGCCATAGCAAAAACCTGTTTCTAACTACCAATGCAAATACTTAACTATGAACACTAACACCCCCAAACTTGAAGAATGCAATGTCTACAATGCAAGAAAATTAACTATTTGAAACTAAACTATATGCAATGCAATGGGAGGTACCTCGCTATGGTCCTACTTTGGGGGTGCGATTTTGGTGGCCTTGTGCTTGATATGCTTCTTCTTGAGCGCGGCGATGGGCTCATCTTCCTCATTTGGTTGCGGTGGCGGTGCTTGCTCGTCATGCTCTTCCTGGTCTTTCTTGTCATTCCAAGCGTCACTCCCCTCAGTAGGAGTGTTCCAAACACGACTGATAGATCGCTTGAGACGAGGCCTTGTCTGTGCTACGATATTTGGAGTCAGAGCAGGTGCAGTAGCAGGAGTGGTATCATCCATCTCATCATCGTTACTCTCAATAGTGACCAGTTCTTCTGTTGGGTTTTCAAGTGGTGGGGCCTCTATCAAGGCTTTTTCTTTGCTCTGCCTCGTCAGGAGAGGGCTTGCTGTGGCATCAGTAGGGGCTGGATCTTGTGTAGTTGGCTCTGATTGTGAAGGGGTTGAACGTGTTACAGGGGTTCTCTTGGGTGTGGGGGGTTTTACGGCGGCCCGAATAGGGCTGCAGAAAGGGATGGAATTCTTTTGTCATATGCAGTAGCATCTCCTTAAAATAGGAGTTCATCAAATCATCCTTCTCCTTGACATACTTGAAGAAAGTATGCAAGTTGCTGAGCATCAATCCATCTCTTCCTTCATACGTCGCGTGGAGGCTACCAAGGAGGCAATTCTTGCTGCAGCAACTATTTTTGCTCTACCCTCAACAGTCTCGGTCAGAGCATCTTCATCAAATCCCTTAAACTCAGGGATCTGGTCCGGGGTTAACCCTTGCTTTCCCTTGTGTATTTCATCCTCATCATCTTTATAAACTTATTTCTTGCGACAGAGGGTCGTAATCAGGTTGGGGAGGAATGAAGGAATAGATTTCCTTTTCAAGCATGCATACACCTCATCAACGATTATCTTCCCTACATCTATCAACCGTGCATTGAGAATAGAATGTAGAAGAAACAACCTATTATGGGCCACAGTCGTATGATGGGAGGTGGGCATCAAACGGGTCTTGATATAGTGGTTTCAAAGTTTGGCTTGGGGCTTCAAACGCCCACTCTTTACTGTGTTGCTGGTGGGGTCCATCTCTGTTCCCCTAAAACATAAATCCTTTAGGATTTCCTTGATGTCTGGGCATCGACAGCTTCGACAAAAGGGGTATGTTGTTCCACAACATTCTTCAGCCCATAAAATTTGTTTATTGTTGCAATGGTGAACTTGATTTGGCCCCCCTTACGTACACACCAGACTGTGTGGGGCTTGTTAGATGGGTATAGAAATCCCTCACCAGCGGCACAGAGATGTTTTCTGGGTGTTTGACGAACGACTCTCATCCTTGCCTGGTGATAACCTCTATCACCTCGGCGTCAAATCCCTCCTCACCCTCATAAGGAAAAGAGAAGCCTTGTTCATAGAAGACTTTTCCGTCTTTCATTTGTTGGAAGCGAGTCTTGGCTGCTTCATCAAGAAATTTCTTGATCTCAAAGGTCTGCTGGGCTTGTACACTACTTGAAGCACCGGTGACATTCTTGCAACGAACCATGATTGAACGAAGTGGCAAAGATTGTTGGGATGATTAGGGTTTTTGGGTGAAATTTGGGTTGAAGTGGATGAAGAAGAAGAATGGTTTAAGAGAGATGATGAAGTAAAGTGGAGGAAGTGGTGAAAGAGGTAGTGTGTTTAATAGGAAAGAAACTGCCAAAAGTAATTGGAAAGAGAGGGAGGGTGTGACGGTTATGAGGCGTGGGAAAGAGAAGAGATGTGATGGGGGTTTAATGCAAAGAGAAAAGTAGGAAAGAGAATCTGAAAAGTGTAATGTTAGGGTAGGGTTTTGAAAATTAAAGAGGTATAAAATTCCTCCCCCTTTTTCTTTTTAATACTGCCAGCAAACATTGTAAAAGTTTTGTTTTTTCAACTTCCATTAACAAGGTAAGGACAAAACCCTAACCCTAATTGGAAAGACGCTGCTTCCTTAAACTCAGCCTTCGCGTGATACCTGCAACTATGGGAAACAATTTGACATAGGCTGATAAAGATAAAAGAAGAGCAACCCATAAAATAAAGAACTAAAGGACAAAGAAATAAAAGAGAAACCTAATTATTTATAAACATAGGAAATATGAAAATGCTATAGCAAAATAGAAAGAGTGGGGGTTTCAAACTCTCATGCATCCTAAAGAAGCAACGAGGACTTGTCACGCAAGATCGGTGCTCTAGTATAGACCTTCAGTCTTTGGCTATTAACCTTGAAGATCGTGTCATCGTCAAGGTTCTTGATGTCCACAACACCATGAGGATAGACCTTGTGTACTTGGAAAGGGCCTGACCATCGTGACTTGAGTTTTCTAGGTAAAAACTTGAGCCTAGAGTTGTAGAGGAGAACTAGTTGGCCTTATAAAAAATGTTATGGCAAAAGATGCTTGTCGTGCCACTTCTTTGTTTTCTCCTTGTACAAGCGTGCATTCTCATAAGCTTGGGCTCTAAATTCTTCCATTTCATTCAGCTCTAACAGCCTTCTTTCGCCAGCTAGTTAGGCATCCATGTTGATCTTTTTAATGGCCCAATAAGCCTTGTGTTCTAGCTCGACAGGAAGGTGGCATGCTTTTCCATAGACAAGTTTGAATGTGGACATTCCCAAAGGAGTTTTGAAAGTTGTGCGATAAGCCCATAAGGCTTCATCAAGCTTTGGGGACTAGTCTTTCCTTTTGGGGTTGACCACCTTCTCTAATATTTGCCTTATCTCACGATTGCAAACTTCAGCTTGGCCATTGGTCTGAGGGTGATATGCCGTAGCAATTTTATGCCTTATACTATACCTTGTAATGCTTTAGCAATAAGCTTGTTGTCGAAGTTGGTCCCTTCATCACTGATGATGGCTCGTGGGGCTCCAAATCTTGTAAAAATATTTTTATGAAGGAACTTTAAAACTGTCTTGGGGTCATTCTTCGGTGTAGCCACTGCCTCTATCCATTTTGACACATAATCCACGGCTAGCAAGATGCAAAGATCTCCAAATGATGAGGGGAATGGTCCCATGAAGTCAATTCCCCATACATCAAAGAGCTTCACCTCCAAAATGTTTTGCAATGGCATTTCATGCCTTCGAGATATATTTCCCGTATTTTGGCATCTGTCATAAGCTTTGCAAAATTCATGAGCATCATTGAAGAGTGTGGGCCAATAGAAGTCAGATTGTAGGACCTTCAAAGCAGTCCTAGCTCCTCCAAAATGGCCTCTACACGACGAAGAATGGCAATAGAAAAGGGTTTCCTTTTGCTCCTCTTCAGGGGCACATCTTCGAATTATTTGGTCGGTACATTGCTTGAATAAATATGGCTCGTCCCAAAAGTAGAATCTCACATCATGTCTAAATTTCTTTCTTCCCTGGCTATTTAAATCATGAGGCAAAATACCACTAACCAGAAAGTTAACAATATCAGCATACCATGGAATTGCCGCAGCAAATAATATTTTCTAATCGGGAAAGTCCTCCTTAATTTCTAATTCTTCGTTACAGTGAACCTTGTTTTCTATCCTAGAAAGATGATCAACAACTTAATTTTCAGTGCCCTTTCTTCCCCTAACCTCTAAGTCAAATTCTTACAAGAGAAGTATCCACCTAATAAGTCTAGGTTTAGCATCTTTTTTAGTTTCTAAGTACTTAATAGTTGAATGATCAGTATGTACAACGACTTTAGTGCCTATCAAGTATGCTCGAAACTTATCAAATGCAAACACAACAACCAACAATTCTTTTTCAGTGGTTTTGTAATTGATTTTTGCATAATTTAAAGTGTGACTAGCATAATAGATGACATGAAAAATATTACCTCGGCATTGTCCAAGTTCTGCTCCCACCGTATAGTCACTTGCGTCACACATAAGCTCGAATGGTAAGGTCCAATCTGGAGGAACAACAATGGGTGCCAAGATAAGCTTCTCTTTAAGTTCCTTGAATGCACTCTGGTAGTCATCAAACACGAAGGGCTATTTTTGTTGTAGCAAAGTACACAATGGCTTGGAGATCTTGGAGAAGTCCTTCATGAACCTCCTATAAAAGCCAGCATGGCCTAAGAAACTCCGAATGCCCTTCACAATGGTGGGAGGAGGTAACTTCTCGATCACTTCAACCTTCTCTTTGTCATCCTCTATTCCTTTTTTTTGTGGCCTAAAATAGTCCCCCCGGCCACCATAAAATAGCACTTCTCCTAATTGAACACTAAGTCTACTTCTTCACATCGCTTAAGCACCTTTGCTAAATTACCCAAACATGACTCGAAGTCACCTTCGGAGACTAAGAAATCATCCATAAAGATCTCTAAAAACTCTTCAACCATGTCCGAGAAAATGGCTAGCATGTATCTTTGAAAAGTAGATGGAGAATTGCAAAGTCCAAAATGCATCCTCCTAAAGGCGTAAGTACCATAGGGGCATGTGAAGGTTGTCTTCTCATGATCTTCTGGCGCTATAGCAATCTAGTTGTACCCCGAGTATCCATCGAGGAAACAATAAAAAGATTTGCCCGCCAGTCGATCCAGCATTTGATCGATAAATGGAAGGGGAAAGCAGTCTTTCTTTGTTGCCTTGTTTAGCTTTTGATAGTCCATGCAAATCCTCTATCCCGTGACGGTCCTTGTTGGTAAGAGTTTATTGTCCTCATTGCTTATCACGGTCATACCTCCCTTCTTCGGTACACATTGTACTGGGCTAACCCATGAACTATTGGAAATCGGGTAAATAATTCCAGCATCGAGCCACTTGATTATTTCCTTCATCACCACCATTTTCATGGCTGGATTAAGCCTTCTTTGGGGTTCAACATAATTGATGTGACATTCATCGAGCAAAATTTTGTGTATACAAATAGTAGGGCTTATACCCTTCAATTCAGCCATAGTCTAACCTAAAGCTTTTTTATGCTGAGCTAACACATTTATTAAGCTATGCTCTTGCTCAGGTTTAAGACTAAATGAAATTATCAAAGGAAAAGTTTCATTGTCACCCAAATAAGCATATTTAAGGTGTGATGGTAACGGTTTTAATTCTAACTTGGGTGTATGCTCAAGTGATGGTTTTGGAGGAATAAATTCAGCAAAATCTAAAGGTTCGAATCACATACTTGGGCTAGCTATGAGCAAGCTAGAGTGTTGCACCTCCCTTGGCAACTCCTCGAGCTCCTCATTGTCATCTTTATTGAGTATCAAATAATCATTAACTTTTGAAAAATTGCTACAACAAAATTCTGCAGCTTCCTCCTTTTCCAATAGAATCCATATCCTGAAGATATTGACACTCTTCTGATTCATCCACATATTTTAGGGTGTTGAAGACATTTATATTCGCTCTTTGATTAGCCACTCTCATGGTGAATTCACCCTTCTCACAGTCGATCAAAATTCAGCCAGTGGCTAGGAACGGTCGCCCCAAAATAATGGGTGCATTATCATCAGCTTTGCAGTCGAGAATGAGAAAGTCAACTGGAAAAACAAATTTGTCCACTTTCACCACAACATCTTTGATCCTACCTTCTGGAGGAACATAGGATCAGTTGGCCAATTACAAAATAACAGTGGTAGACCTTACATTTCCCATGCCAAGCTTTATAATGACTGACTTGGGAATCATATTCACACTAGATCCAAGATCACATAAAGCTTTTCCCACATAGTTATCAGCTATCGAGCATGGGATGATAAAGCTGCCTGGATCATTCCTCTTTGGTGGCAATTTGCTCAACACATAGTAGCACTCTTTTGTTGTAGTAACTCTCTCGTACCTCTCACCTTCCTCTTCTTTGTGACAATATCCTTGAGAAACTTTGCATAAGTGGGCATTTGATCAATGGCCTCCAAAAATGGGACATTGATATACAACTTGTCAAGTATGTCTACAAATTTTTGGAACTAAAGATTTTCATTTTGTTTCTTCAATCTTTGAGGGAAGGGTGGTGGGGTCTAACTTCTTTCTCTACTGGTGGGGGAGTATCTTTTGCTGTAGCAATATTTGGTCCTTCACCAGTAGCTTCACTTGTTGAGCCCTCATTTTTGTCATCTTCAAGAGTTGAATCCTCTTGCAATACAGGTTCTTCACGCACTGTCTTAGGGTTAGAATCATCCATTTTCTTCCCCTCAAACTTATCTTCTTTGTTGAGTTGGGTGCCACTCCTTAAAGTGAGTGCACTACACTGCTCCTTGCCATGAGGTTTAGTGACTTCAGTATCACTAGGTAAACTGCCCTAAGGCCGAACATGTAAAGCTTGCGATATTTGACCTACTTGGGTTTCCAAAGCTCTCAAAGATGAACTGTGACTTTGTAGAAATGCTTATTGACTCTTGATAGATTCGGCATGGTCTTGAAATAAAGCCTTCATAGTCGTCATAAAGTCTTAGAAAGTAGCTTCCAAATATTTGTTATTATGCCATGGCATATTTTGTTGAAAACATGGGGGTTCAGTTAGATTTTGTTGCTGATTTGAGCTGCTAGTATTGTTGTTTCCCTGATTCCCTGAAGAAAGATTAGGGTATTGATGCCATCCTGGATTATAGGTATTTGAATAGGGGTTGTGGTTGTTCGTATTGAAGTTCCCCACGTATTTGGTAATCATTGTAATGGCTGCCAATTAAGCTGAAACAGATTTATTGGCATCAAGCTCACGTGTCCAATGGGTTTTTCTCCCTGTTCCAAGTCTTGAAGTAGGGAATTGGTAGTCATTGTTTGCTATCCTATCAAGGATATCAAATGGTTCTTCAGGTGACTTGTCCAACAAAGTTCCATTTGTTGAAGCATCTAGCATCATCCTCGTAGGAGCATTGGCACCATTGTAGAACATCACAATTTGTGTCCAATCATGAAAACCATGATTCGAACATTTACGAAGTAGTCCCTTATATCGATCCTAGCACTCGTACATCGACTCATCATCAGCTTGACGAAAGGAAGCAATATCATTCCTTAGTTGGGTGTTCATGTTGGAAGGATTATACAGCAGCAAAAAGCTCTTGCACAAATCTGTCCATGTCTCCATGAAACCATCGGGCACTCCACTCAACCATGCTCGTGCTCTATCACACAAGGAATAAGGAAATAACTTGAGCTTCAGCACATCTTCATGCATACCTTGTTGTCTAAAGGAATTACAAACTTCTAAGAATTCACGAATGTGTTATATTGCATCTTCATGAGGCGATCCACCAAATTGCCCAATAGAGTTCAACATGTTGAACATCACCGATTTAAGTTCGAAGTGGACTGCCTAAATCTCGGGAGCTACAATCTCAGGGTTGAGATCATCCAAGATAGGATTCAAGTGGCCTCTAATAGCACGTGGGCGAACTATGACTCCATGATTCTCCTCATCATTAGGATTCTCATTTGGTTGACCCTGTTGATTTTGAACTCCAAACATGGCTCTTCAAGCTCTTTGTAAATGTCTTTTTGTCAAAAAAAGACGTTCAACTTCAGGAACAAAAGGTGATAATGGTTCCTCAAGTGCTCCTCAGGTCATGCAACAACACAACACCTAAAAAGTAAACAAAAACAACAAATAAAGATAAAAAAGAAATAAAATAGTGCAAAAACTAAACTCAAAATAACCAATTGCCAATCCCCAGCAACAACGCTAAAAACTTGTTGCGTGTAAAGATGGACTATAAATGATATGCAAACGGTGCAAGTATACACGTCGAACAAGTAATAAAAGTGATGAGTAAGATCGTCTCCACAGGGATTAGAGGTAAATTAAGTCAGGTCAAGCACGTAAACGTAAAGATGAAATATTGAATGAAGGAGTTGATATAAGCAGATGAAAGAAATGATGTAGCAAAAACTATATTAAAAATTGGGATAAAAAGATAAAACTACGAACCGTCCTCACACGTGTAGAAACTCTTAATTGGGATGAAAGGCTGGGTTTATAAAGGAATCCTATGCCTAGTTCTCATGAATGACTAACAATCTCTAGCCTATAAGGAACTCGACAAAGTCTACTTAGCTGCTTCTAAACTATCTCTAGCAAGAACTGACAGCAAGAATGCTACAGTAATACCTCTTTGCGTGAACCCTAGCAAGCTACTATCCTTGAAGTACTACTCCTTTTAGTCGTTGAAACTCTATCCTTATCTCTAAGGTGAGTTAGGATTTTGCCTCTCAACATCAAACCCAATTGTCCATGTAGGTCAAAGGTAACGGTTAACTCTCGAAAGCTCTTACAAACCCAAGGCAATAAAACTGTGAACAAAGTGCATATGAAACTGGAAAAAGCTAAAGCATTCATTAAAACTAAAACATGATAATCCACAAATAAACCCAAGCCACTTAAAGTTAGTTCATGGCTGGGCACATATCATCCAAATTCATCCGTTTAAAACAACCCATTTCAGAATAAAAGAAATGTAAGAACAAAGAGCAACTAAGAGTAAAAGAATCTCCCAAGTCACCTTGGATTGCTGTGAACCACCCGAAGCTTGCTGCTTCTCTCAAAGGCCAGCAAGACCGTCCCTTGTAGCTTCAACAATGGAGGACACCAAGATGAAGGAGAAGGAAAGCAACAGCCCTTTCCCTCTGTCTTTCTTAGCTTCCAAACACCTTTTTTCAGCTCTCCCTTAAATGTGGGTGTCCTATCCTTTATATAGTAGGGACTACCAGGGTTTTGCACCCTTAATTCCTTGTGTACCCTAGAGAATATTCCCTTCTCACGTGTAGCATAGCTGGCTGGTGGAATCACGTGTGGGGGCTGTAAAATATCTCTTATCTTTACTTTTTTGTGCGCCCAGAAATGCCGTCCAAAATGCAGCAGCAAATTTTCCTTTCCCAGAACTTACCTGCACATCACCACCACAAAACAAATATTTCCAAAAATCAGTACCAATTTCACAAATATTTCCAGTAGCTAAAGTTGTACCGATACGGTACCCCACGTATCGATACGACATGCTTAAACTCGAGGGGTCATTCCGATACGCTATCTCGTGTACCGACACCAATGCCTGTTTTCTCTTAAGGCATACCGATATGGTGGCTAAGTGTACCAGTACCCTATGCTTAAATTCAACGATTTGAGCCTCAATCAGACCTCACATACTGATCCTTGGGTATCCGTATCGGTACGCATAGGCCTGTAATGACTTCTAGGTCCAACGTATGGCACTTTGGCTTACTTAATTCAACCTTAACACTTAACTAATCACCATATAACATCATCAACATGCTTAAACATCATCATACCAGCATTATAAGTCAACCTACCAAGTCTAGCATATTCAACCACAAAGTCTAGAGGCATGCTTCCTAGTCCACATCCAAAACATAAAACCAACCACAACTCAACCACTTTAAGTCACTTATAAGACAAAACCAATAAATACAACTTGCCCAAATAGGGAGTTCATCAAAAACCCTCCTAAAACATCATTTGACACATTGCCCTTATTACTACTATTTAACGTTCCAAACTGTACTTTGAAAACAAGTCTTTGGAAATCCTTTCTTACTTCTCGCTGCCCGCAACCTTTAATTCTCTGCATTGATGGAAAAGTGAGCATAAGCACACTAGGCTTAGTGAGGAATAATCAAATATCAACCACCATCAATGCAATTAAACCATTTTCCAATCCTTTTGAAAACCACTTTCTAAAACACTTTAAATCAACTTCATAACATCATCCTTATCAAAACCATGTACTTAACTTTTCCAAATCAGCATATTAAACCATATGCAATATGTATCATGGATTCTATAGCAAAGTCTCATTTGCTACCCTTAATTTAAGTTTTCCCATGCATACTACCAATGCAAGGATTAAAAAGCAAAACATGTTTAAGCCAAATTAAACAACATAACCCATCTCATGATACATCATCAATTAAATTGGCTTACAAGTGATCATTAACCAAGATTCCACTTTACAAAACATAACATTGGATACACGGATTCAACAAGTGTTTCCTCAACACTTAACATACAATCTACCGGCATCTCAAGGTTCGCACACGGGAGTTTTCGATACCCATAAACCCCTCTACCGTTGTGACACCCGTGGTGGAGTCATCGATACACATAAACCCCTCAACACCACTCATCGGATAGATGTATAGCCCACTACTGGGAGTCTTCGTTACACATAAACCCCTCAACCGTTAAGGTACTTGGATGGAGTATTCGGCACACATAAACCCCTCAACATCCAAGGCAACTTTTTATAGTGCAATATCAATCCTATAGCTAGCCAACTATATCTGATAACATTTTCAAACCTTTTCATACCATCACTTGCCAATATAATTCACTTTAATAACAACAACTCAATGTTTTCATATGCATCATTAAAACCATTTAACCAATGCAATAACCTTGCATTAACCAATGTTCATAAACATTAACAAAACATGTATTACTTCCAAATGCGTCAACATCATTATGTAATCAATTTTCAGCGTTAAACCATGCTCAAAACATGCATATACAGTGAGTAATTAAACCATTTAAAACAAGCGCATAAAACCAATTGCCAAACCGAGTTCGAGAGAGAATTCATCATTCACTTACTTCTAAGCTTAGACCAGCATTTAAAGCTCAATCTAAACTCCCCAAAACAACATTCAAACCTTTGCAAAGTTGTAAAACATGTTCTCACTCATCGAAAAGCAAAGCTTCGCTTGCTGATACAGTAACCTCGCCTCCAAAGCTTCCGAAACCAATGCTCAAGCTTGAGGACTAGTGTTGCATGCAAAGATGGACTATAAATGATACGTAAATAGTGCAAGTATACACGTCGAATAAGTAATAAAAGTGATGAGTAAGATCGTCTCCACAGAGATTGGAGGTAAATTAATTCAGGTCAAGCACGTAAACGAAAATATGAAATATGGAATGAAAGAGTTGGTGTAAGCAAATGAAAGAAATGTTGTGTCAAAAACTATATTAAAAATTGGGATAAAAGATAGGACTATGAACTATCCTCACACGAGTAGAAACTCTGAATTGGGATGAAAGGCTAGGTTTATAAAGGAATCCTATGCTAAGTTCTCATGAATGACTAACAATCTCCAGCTTATAAGGCACTCGATAGAGTCTACTTAGGTGCTTCTAAACTATCTCTGGCAAGAAACTGACAACAAGAATGCTACAGCTATACCTCTTAGCGTGAACCCTAGCAAGCTACTATCCTTGAAGTACTATTCCTTTTAGTCGTTGAAACTCTATGCTTATCTCTAAGTTGAGTTAAGGTTTTGCCTCTTAGCATCAAACCCCATTGTCCACGTAGATCTAAGCTTAACTCTCTCGACCATTAAGCATCAGAAAAAGGTAACGGCTAACTCTCGAAACTTTTACAAACCCAAGACAATAAAACAGTGAACAAAGTGCATATAAAACTGGAAAAAGCTAAAGCATTCATTAAAACTAAAACATCACCATCCACAAATAAACCCAAGCCACTTAAAGTTAGTTCATGGCTGGGAAAATATCATCCAAATTCATCCGTTTAAAATAGCCCATTTCAGAATAAAAGAAATGTAAGAACAAAGAGCAACTAAGAGTAAAGGAATCTCCCAAGCCACCTTGGACTGCCATGAACCACCCGAAGCTTGCCGCTTCTCTAATTGGCCAACAAGATCGTCCCTTGGAGCTTCAACAATAGAGGACACCAAGATGAAGGAGAAGGAAAGCAGACGCCTTTTTCTTCTCTCTTTCTTAGCTCCCAAACAACTTTTTTAGGTCCCCTTTAAATGTGGGTGTCCTATCCTTTATATAGTGGGGACTCCTAGGGTTTTGTGCCCTTAATTCCTTATGTACCTTAGGGAATATTCCCTTCTCATCTGTGGCACAACTGGCTGGTGGAATCACGTGTGATGGCTGTAAAATATCTCCTATCTTTGTCGTTTTGTGCGCCCAGAAATGCCGTCCAAAATGCTGCTGCAAATTTTACTTTTCTAGCAAAGCTCCTTAACTTCCTGCACATCACCACCATAAAACAAACATTTCCCAAAAGCAGCACCAATTTCATAAACATATAAAAACAACCAAGCTACCCCACCATATGCAACTATATGAACTAAATTAAGCTATATGCAATGAAATGAGCTTGAAACCAAACAATAACCTAAGTAAAAAAGGCGTGAAATATATAAATTTTACAAGGTTAACACCCCCCCAAACTTAAGCTATTGCTTTTCCTCAAGCAATGAATAGAGAAAAATAGAGAAAATGCTATGGCAAAGGCAAGCTCAAAACAACGCTATGGAAAATTTTTAGTCCTCGAAAAACATGGAGTTCAACAAGCTAGACAATTTTGAGATTTTCAGAACTTTTCCTTAGGACAAGATCCTTTGCTGGTATGTGCGTAATTGCATCCAATCTATGCTTAACAGAGTTAGAAAGATTCTAGGCAAGCTCTCTATTATACCCTAGTATTTGTTCATCAATTAAGCACAAGTTTTACTCCCATATTCTAACTTTTTTTTAAACTGCTACGAGGGAGTTAGATCATCACAACTATTGTCCTTAACTCTAAACAAATATGGAGCAAACATTTAATCTCCGAGCTAGTAAGTAGAGTAATCCCGTGACTACTTTTGTTCACTCATTTGCTATGGCTGCCATTTATTCAAATACAATATCCAAACAAACCATGCAAAGCGGAGTGTCCCTCTACAGTTATGCCGAGGCATTTATTCACAATTCAACACATGCAATAAACGAAATGGATTCTAATAAATCCTTTAATGCTTTCATTTATCACTCAAGTTTATTAAGATCATTCATACTAAGTCATGCAAGAGTTCTTTCATAAAAAAATTCAAACAATCTTAAGCATATAGAGCATGCAATTGTGTAACAAATAAATCTCAGAGCATCAAGCCACAAAGTAGGTCCTATCAATCTCAAGAGTCATGTATATTCACATAATCCACAGCCACAAAAATTAAATACTCATCATCGGACATCCTTAATTTATTCATAAAAAAATGTCTTTAAGCTAAACAAAATGCCATAGCAAAAACCTGTTTCTAACTACCAATGCAAATACTTAACTATGAACACTAACACCCCCAAACTTGAAGAATGCAGTGTCTACAATGGAGGAAAATTAACTAATTGAAAATAAACTATATGCAATGCAATGTGAGGTACCTCGCTATGGTCCTACTTTGGGGGTGGGATTTTGGTGGCCTTGTGCTTGATATGCTTCTTCTTGAGCGCGGCGATGGGCTCATCTTCCTCATTTGGTTGCGGTGGTGGTGCTTGCTCGTCATGCTCGTCCTGGTCTTGCTCGTCATTCCAAGCGTTACTCCCCTTAGTAGGAGTGTTCCAAACACGACTAATAGATCGCTTGAGACGACGCCGTGTCTGTGCTACGATATTTGGAGTCGGAACAGGTGCAGTAGCAGGAGTGGTATCATCCATCTTATCATCATCACTCTCAATAGTGACTAGTTCTTCTGCTGGGTTTTTAAGTGGTGGGGCCTCCATCAAGGCTTTTTCTTTGCTCTGCCTCGTAAGGCGAGGGTTTGCTGTGGCATCAGTAGGGGCTGGCTCTTATGTAGTTGGCTCTGATTGTGAAGGGGTTGAACGTGTTACAGGGGGTTCTCTTGGGTGTGGGGGGTTTTACGGCGGCACGAATAGGGCTTCATAAAGGGAGGGAATTCTTTTGTCATGTGTGGTAGCATCTCCTTAAAATAGGAGTTCATCACATTATCCTTCTCCTTGACATACTTGAAGAAAGTATGCAAGTTGCTGAGCATCACCTCCATCTCTTCCTTCATACGTCGCGTGGAGGCTACCAAGGTGGCAATTCTTGCTGCAGCAACTGTTTTTGCTCTACCCTCAACAGTCTCGGTCAGAGCATCTTCATCAAATCCCTTAAACTCAAGGATCTGGTCCGGGGTTAACCCTTGCTTTCCCTTGTGTATTTCATCCTCATCATCTTCATAAACTTCTTTCTTGCGACAGAGGGTCGTAATCAGGTTGGGGAAGATTAGAGGGATAGATTTCCTTCTCAAGCATGCATACACCTCATCAACGATTATCTTCCCTACATTTATCAGTCGTGCATTGAGAATAGAGTGTAGGAGAAACAACCTATTATGGGCCACAGTCGTGTGATGGGAGGTGGGCATCAAACGGGTCTTGATATAGTGGTTTCAAAGTTTGGCTTGGGGCTTCAAACGCTTTCTCTTTACTATCTTGTTGGTGAGGTCCATCTCTATTCCCCTAAAACATAAATCCTCTAGGATTTCCTTGATCGTCTAGGCATCGGCAACTTCGAAAAAGGGTATGTTGTTCCACAACATTCTTCAGCCCATAAAATTTGTTTACTATTGCAGTGGTGAACTTGATTTGGCCCCCCCTTACGTACACACCAAACTGTGTGGGGCTTGTTAGATGGGTATAGAACTCCCTCACCAGCGGCACGAAGATGTTTTCTGGGTGTTTGACGAACGACTCTCATCCTTTCCTGGTGATAACCTTCATCACCTCGGCGTCGAATCCCTCCTCACCCTCAGAAGGGAAAGAGAAGCCTTGTTCAGAGAAGACTTTTCCTTCTTTCATTTGTTCGAAGCGAGTCTTGGCTGCTTTATCAAGAAATTTCTTGATCTCAAGGGTCAGTTGGGCTTGTACACTGCTTGAAGCACCGGTGACATTCTTGCAACGAACCATGATTAAAGGAAGTGGCAAAGATTGTTGGGATGATTATTGTTTTTGGTTGAAATCCGGGTTGAAGTAGATGAAGAAGAAGAAGAAGGGTTTAAGAGAGATGATGAAGTAAAGTGGAGGATATGGTGAAAGAGTTAGTGTGTTTAATAGGAAAGAAACTGTCAAAAGTAATTGGAGAGAGAGGGTGGGTGTGACGGTTATGAGGCGTGGGCAAAAGAAGAGATGTGATGGGCGTTTAATGCAAAGAGAAAAGTAGGAAAGAGAATCTGAAAAGTGTAATGTTAGGGTAGGGTTTTGAAAATTAAAGAGGTATAAAATTCCTCCCCTTTTTCTTTTTAATACTGCCAGCAAACATTGGAAAAGTTTTGGTTTTTCAATTTCCATTAACAAGGTAAGGACAAAACCCTAACCCTAATTGGAAAGACGCTGCTTCCTTAAACTCAGCCTTCGCGTGACACGTGGGAAGCAATCTGACATAGGCTGATAAAGATAAAAGAAGAGAAACCCATAAAATAAAGAACTAAAGGACAAAGAAATAAAAGAGAAACCTAATTATTTATAAACATAGGAAATATGAAAATGCTATAGTAAAATAGAAAGAGTGAGGGTTTCAAACTCTCATGCATCCTAAAGAAGCAATGAGGACTTGTCACGCAAGATCGGAGCTCCAGTATAGACCTTCAGCCTTTGGCTATTAACCTTGAAGATGGTGTCATCGTCAAGGTTCTTGATGTCCACAGCACCATGAGTATAGACCTTGTGCACTTGGAAAGGGCCAAATCATCGTGACTTGAGTTTGCTAGGGAAAAGCTTGAGCCGAGAGTTGTAGAGGAGAACTAGTTGGCCTTCTAAAAAATGTTGTGGCAAAAGATGCTTGTCGTGCCACTTCTTTGTTTTCTCCTTGTACAAGCGTGCATTCTCATAAGCTTGGGCTCTAAATTTTTCCATCTCATTAAGCTCTAACAACTTTCTTTCGGCAGCTAGTTGGGCATCCATGTTGATCTTTTTAATGGCCCAATAAGCCTTGTGTTCTAGCTCGATAGGAAGGTGGCATGCTTTGCCACTGACAAGTTTGAATGTGGACATTCCCAAAGGAGTTTTGAAAGTTGTGCGATAAGCCAATTAGGCTTCATCAAGCTTTGGGGACCAGTCTTTCCTTTTGGGGTTGACAACCTTCTCTAGTATTTGCTTTATCTCACGATTGAAAACTTCAGCTTGGCCATTGGTCTAAGGGTGATATGTCGTAGCAATTTTATGCCTTATACTATACCTTTGTAATGCTTTGGCAATAAGCTTGTTGTTGCGTGTGATAAGTGCTACGCAATTGTGCAAGTATACACGTCGCAAGTAATAAAGTGATATGAGTATCGAGTATCGTCTCCACAGGGATTGGTTTGGGCCACTTTGCTTAAGTTACTGCACTGTGAAAAGTAAAAACACAATTAAAGGATTATAGGAGTTTAACTAATAACTAAACTAGAAAGCAATAAAGTAAAAGAAAATATGAGATCGAATGAGAGAGAGATAGGTCAGGTTATCGTGAGTTGAGGTGTGATAGCCGATTGGATCGTGTTGGTAAAAGAGTGCAAGGGCAACTCAGTTGCCGTGGCAACTTGCACAGCAGGGTTGCCTTGGCAACTAATTGATGGTTGCCTGGGCAACTAGCTGGGCAACTACTTGGGCGTCTGGGCAGCAACTTCAAGGTTCGGCGAAGCGTTCTTCAATGGTTTCTTCTTATCCCTAAGTCAAAACTCTAGCTACTTGTGTATGCCTTGATAATACATCCCTGCGTGAATCAAGGGTGAACAACAACCAATCTTGCGCTCCTCTTAGCCGTTGAAATCCTTAACTTATTCCTAAGCCGGATTAATCTTCACCATCAATAGATTGAATAAAGACCATACTCATTCGTTTCTTGAATCTAACTCTCCCGATATTAGATAAATAGATGAAGTTACGAAATCTTCTCCCAATTCACTCGCAAACAAGAATAAAATCCAAGAATGAGTAAACCTTGAATAGAAAAGTGCAAACTCTTATTACCTAAACAAAATCCAATTGTTTCTCACAACAACAAAACACAATAACCCCAACCAATCAAGTTAGTTCATGGTTGGGTTCAAAAGATATACAAAGAATAATCCCCAGACCATGAATCTAATGGAAGCAAAGAAGAAGAAGAAGTCGAAATTTCCCCTAATGCTCTCTATCGAAATTTCTCTAGCCTTCTCTTCTTGGATTGTCGAAATCTCCTTGCTATTTATAGGGCTAGGCCAAAGTCCTTCTTTGAGGAGGAGTTTGAGCTGGAATTAAATTATCTTTAAAGAATATAATTCTTTATTATAATTATATTCCTATTAGAACTTCTCCTATCTTCTTGGAATTTAATTCTTCTTTAATCTCTGCATGGCAATCAAATTCCTTTGGGCTTGGGCCTTGCTCCATGTCATCTTGGGCTTGTATAGTCATTAATTTCGATATCCCTATTGCATTTTCTCTTTGTCGACAATTGCCATGGCAACTGGCTCGACGTCTCCTTCATGCATTGCCCTGGCAACTAGCTCGGCATATCCTTCATGCATTGCCCTGGCAACTAGCTCGGCATTGCTTTGGCAAGTGATCCTGCACATACACACACAAAAACACACCAAAGCAGCATCTTTTTCCACAAAAATCACCAAGTTATGTAATCAAGCTCAACAGTGGAAAGAAACATGAATTAATGCATGAATAACTAATTATGCAACTAATATGAGCTTAAGTCTAACAATAATATGAGTAAAAAGGGTAATAAAAATAGTACTTTTGAACACTTATCACGCCCCCAAACTCGAACTATTGCTTGTCCTCAAGTAATGCAAACTAACAATTACCTGCCAAGACTTTAATCATCAAAGACATGCTTCAAACTTGAATTCAAACCTCGGAACCGTGGCACAAAGTATGATCACCTTTTAATTTTTCGGATAACACAAAAATTACCCGGAACCAAACTATAGTGCTCGTGACAATGTGCGTGCGTAGTTGTGTACAAGTTGATTTTCAAGATTCTATGTGAATAGTAGGCTTTTATCAATTTAATTATTGGGGCATTATTTTAATTTTCACTAGAGCCAATTTCGGGCACCTCTAGTAAAGTAAGCAATTTCTCATTTTATTTTAGTCGACTAGAGCCAATTTCGGGCACCTCTAGCGATTCTTTAATGTGCATTAACTACTAGAGCCAGTTTCGGGCACCTCTAGCAAGAAAGTGCATTTACTACTAGAGCCAGTTTTTGGGCACCTCTAGCAAGAAATTAACTTTTAATTTTCAATTTTAAATTTACCCAAATTTTAAGCAACCTAAGTTCACTAAGTTTCTTTCAATCAACAACCCACAACTGTGTAAAAAAAATCAGCATCATAGTAAAATTCTAAGTTCTTTTCATGCAATCCTAAAATTAAAGGTTCTTTCAATTAAGTGTAGTGGGAAAAATTCATCATTGGATATTCAACAAGTCTTAAGCAATTAAATCCAATTAAAGGCATGGCAAGTAACATATGCAACCTATATGTGATTGCTAACGATGAATGCAACTAAACATGAAACTAACTAGAAACCAACCCCCCCAAACTCGAGAGAAGCATTGTCCTCAATGCACGTAAAAGTGAAACAAAATTTAAAAGAAACTAAATGAAATGAGTTAGTCAGAGAGGTCATCACCTCGAGTGATGAGTTTCCTTCGTGCCGTTTGATTGATTCAATTTTCGGTCAGTGGTTGAATGCTTGTGGTTGGTACCGCGTGAATAGCATTGCCTTGATTTGATCCATGTTTGCCGATGCAGGTTTACTTGCATGTGCATAGTTGTTGCCATTGTTGTTGCCTGGGCTTCGCCAGTTTCTGTTGTGTTTGCTGTGGCGAGTAGTCGGCAGTAAATTTCCTTATTATGGTGATTGTGAGTCTTGTTGTGGAAAAGAAAATAAAGAAAACCTGGAAACTAAAGATAATGAAGAAAAATAAAATATCTCCTAAAAATAAAAATGAAAATAAAAAGAAAAAGAAAATATTGAAAGGAGAGCATGCTCCGGCATCTCCTAAAGTGACCACTTCTAATGTTACTGCATATCTGAGAAAACTTGAGGAGAGTCGTTTCCGATACTTCTTATAGTCCATCCGTACCCTCCATCGGGTGACAATATTGCCCAAAAAGAGTTGGGCCAATGTGCTCCCAGCTACTCCCTTTTGCATTACCATGGTGGAGGTGTCTTTCTTCTTTGTTCGCTTGTAGTCCTGTATACTCTCCACCTTGCTACTATTCCTGAAGGCACAAATATATTAATAGGAAAAATTATATCCATTCTCAACCATTCAATTACCTCATTCTTGTCGACTTCTATCATGGTTGGATGTAGCCTTTGTTGTCGTGGTAATTGCTGCTCAAGCCAATTGCTGTGGCAATCAGTTGCCAAAATTTACTGTAAGTCAAGGGAAGAACCAATTTTCTGAAAAGCTTTATGAATCCAAACACCTTTTTCTTTTGGCCTCTCAAACATCTCCATCAGCAGAGATTTCGATGGCTTCAAATCTACCAACCTCGGTTCCTCAAGACATACCTGCAATGGACGAGGTGAGTTTTTAAAGAATTCAAAAGGTTCAACCATTACCTGCTCATATTCCATTGGAAAAGTATTATCATCTCGTTGATCTTGCATGTGGTCGTGTAATTGCCGTGGCAATTGTAGATGAGAGCAATCTACAAATTCCTGCTTCAACATCAACGTTGTAACCTTCTGGGCATCAGGTTCCTCAGAATTTGCTGTAGTATTGTTGTTCTCAGCTTCACTGAGTGTTGTCGCGGCATTGCTCTGTTCAGGCTCCTCAATCACTGTCGAGGCAATTTGTTGTTCAAGCTCATCATGTGTTGGGCAGTCTCTCTCATTGGCATCCTCTTGACTTTGAGGTTTTAGTTGTTCCTCACACATCAGATAGATTTCTTTGCATTGCTCCTTATCCTTTTGCCTTAGGACGTCAGTATCCCTAGGAATGAATTGTTGGTGCATGTTATCTATGACATATGTGGATCTCCCCAATTGATCTTCTGAATCCCCTAAGGTTGCATCCCATTGAGTTATCCTCGTATGCATAGATTTTGATAGCTCTCGAATCTCTTCAATTGATCCGTCAAGTCTAGCCAATGAAGCTAGTAACGTTTCCTCCAAGGAATTGGAATGCTCTTGAAAAGGACTACATTGCCATGGCATATCTGTTGCTGCGGCAAAATTGTTATGGTAAAAAAAAATTTGAGCTTGTTGACCATACCATGAAGAATTTTGCTGCTGGTTCCCTCTATGGTCCTCCATGTAGTTATATGCACCGAAAATGTGAGGGCAATTTTCAAACACATGATGTTCGCCACACATAGCACAAGATTTTTCCACGGTATAAGTTCTTTGGGCTTTTCTCGGTTGGTATAGGTAATCATCAAAGGGTGCAAGAAACTCTTGATTGGATTGATTCATATCTTCCAACATCATCTCTCGAATAGATTGTCTTTTGTTTCCCGACATGTTGATGTTCCTTAACTTGTAGCGCACCTAATTTTTTTTTTGATAAAACAAACAAAAAGAAAAGTTAGTAAAACTAAGAGAAAAAATGCAATAACAAAAACAACTATCACCAATTGCCAATCCCCGGCAACGGCGCCAAAAACTTGTTGCGTGTGATAAGTGCTACGCAATTGTGCAAGTATACACGTCGCAAGTAATAAAGTGATATGAGTATCGAGTATCGTCTCCACAGGGATTGGTTTGGGCCACTTTGCTTAAGTTACTGCACTGTGAAAAGTAAAAACACAATTAAAGGATTATAGGAGTTTAACTAATAACTAAACTAGAAAGCAATAAAGTAAAAGAAAAGATGAGATCGAATGAGAGAGAGATAGGTCAGGTTATTGTGAGTTGAGGTGTGATATCCGATTGGATCGTGTTGGTAAAAGAGTGCAAGGGCAACTCAGTTGCCGTGGCAACTTGCACAGCGGGGTTGCCTTGGCAACTAATTGATGGTTGCCTGGGAAACTAGCTGGGCAACTACTTGGGCGTCTGGGCAGCAACTTCAAGGTTCGGCGAAGCGTTCTTCAATGGTTTCTTCTTATCCCTAAGTCGAAACTCTAGCTACTTGTGCATGCCTTGATAATACATCCCTGCGTGAATCAAGGGTGAACAACAACCAATCTTGCGCTTCTCTTAGCCGTTGAAATCCTTAACTTATTCCTAAGCCGGATTAATCTTCACCATCAATAGATTGAATAAAGACCATACTCATTCGTTTCTTGAATCTAACTCTCCCGATATTAGATAAATAGATTAAGTTACGAGATCTTCTCCCAATTCACTCGCAAACAAGAATAAAAGCCAAGAATGAGTAAACCTTGAATAGAAAAGTGCAAACTCTTATTACCTAAACAAAATCCAATTGTTTCTCACAACAACAAAACACAATAACCCCAACCAATCAAGTTAGTTCATGGTTGGGTTCAAAAGATATACAAAGAATAATCCCCAGACCATGAATCTAATGGAAGCAAAGAAGAAGAAGAAGTCGAAATTTCCCCTAATGCTCTCTATCGAAATTTCTCTAGCCTTCTCTTCTTGGATTGTCGAAATCTCCTTGCTATTTATAGGGCTAGGCCAAAGTCCTTCTTTGAGGAGGAGTTTGAGTTGGAATTAAATTATCTTTAAAGAATATAATTCTTTATTATAATTATATTCCTATTAGAACTTCTCCTATCTTCTTGGAATTTAATTCTTCTTTAATCTCTGCATGGCAATCAAATTCCTTTGGGCTTGGGCCTTGCTCCATGTCATCTTGGGCTTGTATAGTCATTAATTTCGACATCCCTATTGCATTTTCTCTTTGTCGACAATTGCCATGGCAACTGGCTCGGCGTCTCCTTCATGAATTGCCCTGGCAACTAGCTCGGCATATCCTTCATGCATTGCCCTGGCAACTAGCTCGGCATTGCTTTGGCAAGTGATCCTGCACATACACACACAAAAACACACCAAAGCAGCATCTTTTTCCACAAAAATCACCAAGTTATGTAATCAAGCTCAACAGTGGAAAGAAACATGAATTAATGCATGAATAACTAATTATGCAACTAATATGAGCTTAAGTCTAACAATAATATGAGTAAAAAGGGTAATAAAAATAGTACTTTTGAACACTTATCACTTGTTGTCGAAGTTGGTCCCTTCATCACTGATGATGGCTCGTGGGGCTCCAAATCTTGTAAAAATATTCTTGTGAAGGAACTTTAAAACTGTCTTGGGGTCATTCTTCAGTGTAGCCACTGCCTCTATCCATTTTGACACATAATCCACGGCTAGCAAGATGCAAAGATCTCCAAATGATGAGGGGAAGGGTCCCATGAAGTCAATTCCCCATACATCAAAGAGCTCCACCTCCAAAATGTTTTGCAATGGCATTTCATGCCTTCGAGATATATTTCCCGTATTTTGGCATCTATCACAAGCTTTGCAAAATTTATGAGCATCATTGAAGAGTGTGGGCCAATAGAAACCGGATTGTAGGACCTTCAAAGCAGTCATAGCTCCTCCAAAATGGCCTCCACATGACGAAGAATTGCAATGGAAAAGGATTTCCTTTTGCTCCTCTTCAGGGACACATCTTCAAATTATTTGGTAGGTACATTGCTTGAATAAATATGGTTCGTCCCAAAAGTAGATCTCACATCATGTCTAAATTTCTTTCTTCCCTGGCTATTTAAATCATGAGGCAAAATACCACTAACGAGAAAGTTAACAATATCAACATAGCATGGAATTGCCGCAGCAAATAATATTTTCTAATCGGGAAAGTCCTCCTTCACAATGGTGGGAGGAGGTAACTTCTCGATCACTTCAACCTTCGCTTTGTCATCATCTATTCTTTTTTTTTTGAGATTTTGTGGCCTAAAATAGTCCCCCCGGCCACCATAAAATGGCACTTCTCCCAATTGAGCACTAAGGCTGCTTCTTCACATCGCTTAAGCACCTTCGCTAAATTACCCAAACATGACTCGAAGTCACCTCCGGAGACAAAGAAATCGTCCATAAAGATCTCTAAAAACTCTTCAACCATGTCCGAGAAAATGGCTAGCATGTATCTTTGAAAAGTAGCTGGAGAATTGCAAAGTCCAAAGGGCATCCTCCTAAAGGCGTAAGTACCATAGGGGCATGTGAAGGTTGTCTTCTCATGATCTTCTGGCGCTATAGCAATCTGGTTGTACCCCGAGTATCCATCGAGGAAACAATAAAAAGATTTGCCCGCCAATCGATCCAGCATTTGATCGATAAATGGGAGGGGAAAGTAGTCTTTATTTGTTGCCATGTTTAGCTTTTGATAGTCCATGCAAATCCTCTATCCCGTGACGGTCCTTGTTGGTAAGAGTTCATTGTCCTCATTGCTTATCACGGTCATGCCTCCCTTCTTTGGTACACATTGTACTGGGCTGACCCATGAACTATTGGAAATCGGGTAAATAATTCCAGCATCGAGCCACTTGATCATTTCCTTCATCACCACCGTTTTCATGACTGGATTAAGCCTTCTTTGGGGTTCAACAGAATTGATGTGACATTCGTCAAGCAAAATTTTGTGTATACAAATAGTAGGGCTTATACCCTTCAATTCAGGCATAGTCCAACCTAAAGCTTTTTTATGCTGAGCTAACACATTTATTAAGCTATGCTCTTGTTCAAGTTTAAGACTAGAGGAAATTATCACAGGAAAAGTTTCATTGTCACCCAAATAAGCATATTTAAGGTGTGATGGTAACGGTTTTAATTCTAACTTGGGTGTATGCTCAAGTGATGGTTTTGGAGGAATAAATTCAGCAAAATCTAAAGGTTCGAATCACATACTTGGGCTAGCTATGAGCAAGATAGAGTGTTGCACCTCCTTTGGAAACTCCTCGAGCTCCTCATTGTCATCTTCATTGAGTATCAAATAATCCTTAACTTCTGAAAAATTGCTACAACAAAATTCTGCAGCTTGCTCCTTTTCCATAGAATCCATATCCTAAAGATATTGACACTCTTCTGATTTATCCACATATTTTAGGGTGTTGAAGACATTTATATTTTCTCTTTGATTAGCCACTCTCATGGTGAATTCACCCTTCTCACAGTCGATCAAAATTCAGCCAGTGGCTAGGAATGGTCGCCCCAAAATAATGGGTGCATTATCATCAGCTTTGCAGTCGAGAATAAGAAAGTCAACTGGAAAAACAAATTTGTCCACTTTCACCACAACATCTTTGATCCTACCTTCTGGACGAACATGGGATCAGTCGACCAATTACAAAATAACAGTGGTAGGCCTTACATTTCCCATGCCAAGCTTCATAAAGACTGACTTGGGAATCATATTCACACTAGATCCAAGATCACATAAAGCTTTTCCCACATAGTTATCAGCTATCGAGCATGGGATGATAAAGCTGCCTGGATCATTTATCTTTGGTGGCAATTTGATCAACACAGAGTAGCACTCTTTTGTTTTAGTAACTGTCTCGTACCTCTCAACCTTCCTCTTCTTTGTGACAATATCCTTGAGAAACTTTACATAAGTGGGCATTTGATCAATGGCCTCCAAAAATGGGACATTGATATACAGCTTGTCAAGTATGTCTACAAATTTTTGGAACTAAAGATCTTCATTTTGTTTCTTCAATCTTTGAGGGAATGGTGGTGGGGGTCTAACTTCTTTCTCTACTGGTGGGGGAGTATCTTTTGTTGTAGCAATATTTGGTCCTTCACCAGTAGGTTCACTTGTTGAGCCCTCATTTTTGTCCTCTTCAAGAGTTGAATCCTCTTGCAACACTAGTTCTTCACGCATAGTCTTAGGGTTAGAATCATCCGTTTTCTTCCCCTCAAACTTATCTTCTTTGTTGAGTTGGGTGCCACTCCTTAAAGTGAGTGCACTACACTGCTCATTGCCATGAGGTTTAGTGACTTCAGTATCACTAGGTAAACTGCCCTAAGGCTGAACATGTAAAGCTTGCGCGATTTGACCTACTTGGGTTTCCAAATCTCTTAAAGATGAACTGTGACTTTGTAGCAATGCTCATTGGCTCTTGATAGATGTGGCATGGTCTTGAAATAAAGCCTTCATAGTAATCATAAAGTCTTGGAAAGTAGCTTCCAAAGAATTGTTGTTTGATGAAGTAATGAACCCTTATTGTTATTATGCCATAACATATTTTGTTGAAAACATGGGGGTTCAATTAGATTTTATTGTTGATTCGAGCTGCTAGTATTGTTGTTTCCCTGATTCCCTCAAGAAAGATTAGGGTGCTGATGCCATCCTGGATTATAGGTATTTGAATAGGGGTTGTGGTTATTCCTATTGAAGTTCCCCACGTATTTGGTAGACTTGTGGTTTTCGGGGCAATCACTCACATGATGATTCCCATCACAACGAACACAAGCATTAGCTACCTTCACTTTATTAGAACGTTGGAGATTCTTCAACATATTTGTAATGGCTGTCAATTAAGCTAAAACAGATTTATTGGTATCAAGCTCACGTGTCCCATGGGTTTTTCTCCCTGTTCCAAGTCTTGAAGTAGGGAATTGGTAATCATTGTTTGCTATCCTATCAAGGATATCAAATGCTTCTTCAGGCGACTTGTCCAGCAAAGTTCCATTTGTTGAAGCATCTAGCATCATCCTCGTAGGAGCATTGGCACCATTGTAGAACATCACAACTTGTGTCCAATCATGAAAACCATGATTCGGACATTTACGAAGCAGTCCCTTATATCGATCCGAGCACTCGTACATCGACTCTTCATTAGCTTGACGAAAGAAAGCAATATCATTCCTTAGTTGGGTGTTCATGTTGGGTGGATTATACAGCAGCAAAAAGCTCTTGCACAAATCTGTCCATGTATCCATGAAACCATCGGGCACTCCACTCAACCATGCTCGTGCTCTATCACGCAAGGAATAAGGAAATAACTTGAGCTTCAGCACATCTTCATGCATACCTTGTTGTCTAAAGGAATTACAAACTTCTAAGAATGCACGAATGTGTTGTCTTGCATCTTCATGAGGCGATCCACCAAATTGCCCAATAGAGTTCAACATGTTGAACATCACCGATTTAAGTTCGAAGTGGGCTGCCTGAATCTCGAGAGCTACAATCCCAGGGTTGAGATCACCCAAGATAGGATTCAAGTGGTCTCTAATAGCACGTGGGCGAACTATGACTCCATGATTCTCCTCAGCATTAGGATTCTTATTTGGTTGACCCCATTGATTTTGAACTCCAAACATGGCTCTTCAAGCTCTTTGTAAATGTCTTTTTTATTGAAAAGGACGTTCAACTTCAGGAACAAAAGGTGATAATGGTTCCTCAGGTGCTCCTCGGGTCATGCAACAATACAACACCTAAAAAGTAAACAAAAACAACAAATAAAGATAAAAAAAATAGTGCAAAAACTAAACTCAAAATAACCAATTGCCAATCCCCAGCAACAACGCCAAAAACTTGTTGTGTGTAAAGATGGACTATAAATGATACGCAAATGGTGCAAGTATACACGTCGAACAAGTAATAAAAGTGATGAGTAATATCGTCTCCACAGGGATTAGAGGTAAATTAAGTCAGGTCAAACACGTAAACGTAAAGATGAAATATTGAATGAAAGAGTTGATATAAGCAGATAAAAGAAATGATGTAGCAAAAACTATATTAAAAATTGGGATAAAAAGATAAAACTACGAACCGTCCACACACGTGTAGAAACTCTCAATTGGGATGAAAGGTCGGGTTTATAAAGGAATCCTATGCCTAGTTCTCATGAATGACTAAAAATCTCTAGCCTATAAGGCACTCGACAAAGTCTACTTAGCTGCTTCTAAACTATCTCTAGCAAGAAACTGACAGCAAGAATGCTACACCAATACCTCTTAGCGTGAACCCTAGCAAGCTACTATCCTTGAAGTACTACTCCTTTTAGTCGTTGAAACTCTATCCTTATCTCTAAGGTGAGTTAGGGCTTTGCTCTCAACATCAAACCCAGTTGTCTACGTAGATCTAAGCTTAACTCTCTCGACCATTAAGCATCAGACAAAGGTAACAGTTAACTCTCGAAAGCTCTTACAAACCCAAGGCAATAAAACAGTGAACAAAGTGCATATGAAACTGGAAAAAGCTAAAGCATTCATTAAAACTAAAACATCATCATCCATAAATAAACCCAAGCCACTTAAAGTTAGTTCATGGCTGGGCACATATCATCCAAATTCATCCATTTAAAACAACTCATTTCAGAATAAAAGAAATGTAAGATCAAAGAGCAACTAAGAGTAAAGGAATCTCCCAAGTCGCCTTGGATTGCCGTGAACCACTCGAAGCTTGCTGATTCTCTCAAATGCCAACAAGATCGTCCCTTGGAGCTTCAACAATGAAAGACACCAAGATGAAGGAGAAGAAAAGCATCAGCCCTTTCCCTCTGTCTTTCTTAGCTTCCAAACACCTTTTTTCAGCTCTCCCTTAAATGTGGGTGTCCTATCCTTTATATAGTAGGGACTCCTAGGGTTTTGCACCCTTAATTCCTTGTGTACCCTAGAGAATATTCCCTTCTCACGTGTAGCATAGCTGGCTGGTAGAATCACGTGTGGGGGCTGTAAAATATCTCTTATCTTTGTTTTTTGTGCGCCCATAAATGCCGTCCAAAATGCAATAGCAAATTTTCCTTTCCCAGAACTTACCTGCACATCACCACCACAAAACAAATATTTCCCAAAATTAGCACCAATTTCATAAACATATAAAAACAACCAAGCAACACCACCATATGCATCTATATGAACTATATGCAGCTATATGCATTGAAATGAGCTTGAAACCAAACAATAACCTAAGTAAAAAAAGCGTGAAATATATACTTTTTACAAGGTTAACACATCCCCCAAACTTAAGCTATTTCTTTTCCTCAAGCAATGAATAGAGAAAAACAGAGAAAATGCTATGGCAAAGGCAAGCTCAAAACAATGCTATGGTGGTACATTGCATCAAAATGCAATCAACAACACAGCAACACAAATCCTCCACATCCTTTATCAAATTCCACTCCACAACAACCCAAATTAACAACAAACCTCTTCCAAACTTAGCCCAGCCACAAACTAACATTTCAACCCATCAATTAACATCTAAAAACACATCACTAACATCCTTATATCTCCAGCATTCAATAAACCTCCACAACTCCTCAAAAACACATAATTAGCAACTTAGAAAATTAGAGTTTCACATAGTTTTGAGATTCCAATGTTAAAGCCCACTTATTAATATTAATAAACATTAAAATCGTGATTAAAATCAATCAAGAACTCAGCAAAACATATTTTATATGAAAATCCTTCAATTAAATTAATTAAACCACAATTTAACCAATCTTCCATAATTAAATCATCAACTCAAGTTAGAAAACATGTGTAAAGGATCAATAACTTGGGAATTTCAATAAAGAACCTTGTATTAGAGGACAAGAATGAACATTACCTCTAATGACTGCTTTTCTCCTTAATTGGATGAATTTACATAGCAAAATAACTAAAATCCAATTAGATTTTGTTAGGAAACCATTAAAGATCCATTTGATAACAAAAGAAGATTAAAATAAGTGTTTATTTGAGAAAATTGAAGTGTAAAATGTTTTTGGCTGAAGAGAATTTGAGAGAAAAGCTTTTTATGAAAAGTTAGTTATGTTAAAATCTTTTAAAGCCTTTTTAATTAACTAGTTAATTCTCTAACCTTTTTATATTATTTTAAAATCATTAAAAATAATCAAATAAGGGGAAAAGTCTGATATTAGACTTTAGGGTAAATAGCTCCTTAAAGATTTAAAGTTTTGACCCTTTTACAAAACAGTCACCAAAAACAGTTTTGAAATTTTTCATTTTGGTCACCAACCAAAATGTCCAATTTAAAGACCCAATTTTGTAAAATTGGCTTTACCAAAATCATTACCATATTAAATAATGATTTTTAATTATTTTTCCATATTTTATCCTTTCTGAAAATATTTATTCCAAATTAAATCCCGAAACTGACTCGAATCCTCTAATTCGATCCAACTGACTGTCTAAACCACCTAAGAAAACTCTTAGTCCCAAAATCGGGGCGTTACATGTTGATTATGTAGCAACTGAGAAAATCCTACTAAACTGCGGTGAGAAATCAGAACTCACCGACAACGACAACAGAAAATGGACCCCTAATTTTGGGTCCAAGTTTCTGGTCGAAACTGGGAACTTCGTCGCTTCCCGAGCTTCCACACAAGATCCCTCTATCCCTGAAGTTCCCTACTTGACTACCCGTGTTTTTCATTCCAACTTTACCTATAGTTTTCTGGTCCTGGTAGGTTGTATTTCTATGCTACTTCATACAATGGGGATGTAAATAAGATAAAAATAAGAGAGAAAGAAAGAAGAAGACGATGCCAGTGGTTTGGTAAAGGTTTTTTCTAACATTTTTCACCATTGTTATAGCCTTATACGAGTCTTTGAAATCAGAATTTTGTCTGCCATGACAATGTAAGAATTTGAGCCCTTTTTAGCTTTTTTTCATGCTTATATTGTGATGAAGATGGTATTGCAGACGACAATCAAGAAGAAATAATGTTTTTTTATTCTATGCCATGTCATCGTCTAGCTGAGTTAAACAGTAGAGTTAGAAAGAGTTAATAATGATTTATATAGAAGTTAACAGTTTTTGTCGGTCAATGTTAGTCAATGGGCTAATTTGTTGCAATGTGCGAACTGAAAGACCTAATTGAACGCGTTTTCAAGCGAGGGGCAACATTGCAAATTTGAGTCGAACTCGGGACCAAAATAACCCCTTTAGCCTAATAATAATAAAGCAATAAAATTCAAAATAAAATTCATAATTCCAAAAAGAATTCTCTACAACTTACCGTGCTTATATGATTGGGTAAAAAAATTAATTTATATCAAAATTAATATTAAAATTAAATTTTTAAATCAAAATTAAGAGATTAAGTCACAAAATTAATAATATCGTTATAATAATAATTATAATAATTAAATCCTATAATAGAAAAGCTAAAGTAAAAAAAAAAACTTTTTTTTAATAAAGATATGATAATGGTCAATAAGCATTTTCGGGCCCTACAAAAGCTAGTTAATGAGAAATAAATTAAAATAAAAAAATTTTCTACGTTATTTCACGTGGGTTTTCACTTGACTTCTTCAACTCTTCTGCAACTCTTTTTCTTCAACCCAAGTTTTTCTTCATCAACCCAGGTCATTAAAGCACATAATCCGAAACTTTCTCCACCCAAAATTAACCAGTAGTTTTTCAAGAGCCTTCCGTTACCACTGAAGGTTGGGTACGCGTGTGGAATCCTATGTCCTCCCCAAAACGTCCCCTTTAATCTCCCAACAAACTCAAATAATTTTTAGTCGTACTCTGTGAATATGGGACGTCTCCGATATGTGCCCCAGCCATACCTGACTCATTTTTGTCTCAAAAATGTACCATGTACGTGGGATGGCCTTTAAGTGCCTTACCCATGCTTCATAGAAAGAGTAAAACATTTCTGATTTTCAGAGAAATTCTGAAGATATGCCATTAAAGGTTTCTACCTTCATCCAAATTTTACAATAATTCAAATCACACTCAGATTTCTAAAATTTAACATGACAAGTAGACTTGATCCAAATTTCGATTATCCGAATCGATTTGTCTGATTTGAGACTCGTTATTGAATAGATTTGATTCAAAAATTGAAACAAATTGAATTAAACTGAAATTGAGTCAAATTTTAACTGGATCGATATGGACCTAAACCAATTATCATACAAACTGAAAATAACCTGAATTTAATTTACCTAAATCCAATTTGAACTGAACATCAATCATATTTTAACTCGATAATTGAGTTGGAGTGAACAAATACTTTATTTTTACTATTATCAATTTTTTAGTAATGTGATAAATAATAAAATAATATTTGTTTTATTCTCTTTTTGTATTATACTACTAGTTAACCATCATCTTTGATAATAATTTAATGATTCATTATCATCTTTCCTCTTTTAAAAGATCATTTTAATAATGGGTCACGTGACCCACCAGGCACTACAGTTGATACGTCCTTGCTTATCAATATATATAAGGAATACTTTAAGGGTTAAAATAAGATTAAAAAAAGTTTAGAATACAAAAATGGAAAATAGTTATACTTAAAAGGGTTAAATAGTAAACCTTTATCATTATCTTTTTAGGATGATTCTAAAGTAACATATTCTTTTTTATTTCTATAATTGAGGAAGGGAATAAGATTAGAGCCCTAAATAAGGAAGTATCAACATCACCCAACTAGTGGGACTATTGTTTAATATACTTAAGTAACTTGTATTAGACGATAGTTTCAAAGTTACGGTTGTTGGTTGAGATAGTAAGAGTCTCTATCTTACTTTAAGTAGAGGCTGAGAGTTCAATTATTACCACTAACATAGAGCAGCTTTAAAAATTGTGATCAACGTATATCCCTATATAAACTAACCTAATTTAAAGAATTATCTATTGGACTCACTTTAATAATACCTTAAAAATAATAGGCTATTCGAGTAGCTTTCTAAAAAAGTGAAATTCATAGAAAGTCCTGAAATTATGCATTGTGCCACTGCTACTACAAGTAAGACAAATATTAGAAAAGTTTTTGATGCTTGTCGAATAGTGATGCACTTTAGAGCAAGTATACTCGTCATATCAAGTAATAAAGTGATGAGTAGAGTGTCGAACCCACGAGGATTGGATCAATAACTATGAAGGTATTGAGCTTAAGAATGTTTTTGCAAGTATTTGTGATTGTTGGTTTAATTAAAACTAAATTAACTAATCTAAAGATAGCTAAAACAGCTGCAACAACTAACAGATAATTATGAAGGTTGAGATAATTGCTAAGGATATATGCTTGAATACTCACTGGAAATACATGTCTGCATAGACCATTAGATTCTTTATCTACTCGACAGGATTTTCTAAAGAACTTCTAACTCTCTCGATGCCTAAAAGTTAATAATATTGTGGTTAACATGATACATGTATGATTTAACCTTAACAACCCTATTATTTGTTTAAGAACTTCCTTTTAGTCATTAAAACCCTAAACTTATGTCTAACCCGAATTAAGACTAAGTAGACAGCTTAGCCCCACTATTTAGGTTTGTATAACCTAACTCTCTCAATATTAAGTCACATATCAATAGTTAACACGCCTCTCTCGATAGCTCTTACAATTAACTATGCATTAGAACGATGAACATAATAGATAAAGAAGAAACAACTAAAGTATTAAAATAAAGTAATCAAAACATAAGATCTTGAGAAGCAATAATCCCAACTAAAATATTTAGCTCATGTATGAGCCTAAAACATCCATAATTAAAAGTAATAGTATGGTCATTTATTAAGCAAGGAAAAGAAAAGAGCTGAGCGTCCTCGACAAAACTCTCTCCGTGCTGTCCAATTGTGATGCAAACCTCCTCTCTGTCAGCCTCTCTCAATGGCTTCGTCTGTTGAGGAGAATCTTCTAGCTTCGCCCTATTAGTTTTTTGCAAGCTTCGAACTAGGACTGTCGTCTATGATCTCGCTCTCTTTTGAAGTAGAGTCCAAGTCTTCCTTATATAGGCGGTGAAGCTAAGGTTTTAGTACCCTAAAGTGCGTGCGGCTTCCTTAAAGAAAGCCAATTGTTTGCCGCTTCATTGAATGTTGTGTGTCTACAAGAAAGTCTACGTGGGCAAAGACAAATTCATCTCCAACTCTTCATGCCTTGTTAGCTCCAGCCATTCAATTTGCTCATCCTCTGCTCCAGTAATCATTCAGCATCTTCCACATGCACCACAAAACACCACCTTTCCTGTGAAAAGCACCAATATATATGACATTCAAAGCACATGCGATGTAACTCCCTATCTACATGCAAATATGTACAATCTAACCTAAATGCAAACCATGTGAGCTTGAAAACATGTAAAAGACAAGGAATAAGGGCATATAAAATAGGTCATTTATGCACTCGTCAAATACCCCCAAACTTGAATTATTGCTTGTCCTCAAGCGATGAAAAATGGAAGCAAGAAAATACAAGCAGTAAATAAGAATAACAAACAACCTCTAAGTCCTAAGGTTCCGCTAAGCTATGATTACAATGATTCCAAGCTATGTTGCAGGAGTAATTCATTCCTCAGCTATGTTGATGATAAACAAATGTATTAGAGCTCACAGTTTTTGCTCAAAAGATCAAACCTACTGTAGGTGTTGTATGTGTTAAGTTACATGCATTCATCACTTAATAGCCTTAAAGAAGCTTAAGGGTTGCTTTCTTGTTTTGCCTTAGCATATTGTTTTCCTTTTAGCACAGTTTTACTCCATTTTCTCTTTAAGTTTTAAAAACTGTATCCTTGGGGATTCGACTTATCACACTAACTCTTCAGTACCTGAAGATAGAGTGGAGCAAACAGCCCATCCACAAGCCCTACGAGCAGTGTTATCCTATGAAGACTTTTATTCACACTTTTTCAGTACTATCATTCTAACCAGGGAAAGTTAAATGGAGAAAACATAACTCACCTAGTGTACTAAGATAGCAAGATGCATAGAAGAGTGTCCCTCAACAGTTTTGTTTAAATTATCAATTCTTAATTTAATTTTTTAGAGAGTTTTTAAGTCTTTGTTTTGCTATATTGAGCATTAAGTTCATTCTCTTTGATTCACGCTATGGCATCAGAAAGTCGACCTAGAGCATCCCTAAGGTTTCTTAAGAGTTCATATTGCATGCAACAAGTGATTTTTAAGGGCTATAGTACATTTATCATAAAGTTCAAAATCTAAAGCTCTTAACACTAGGGATGACAAAATTACACGACCTCGACCCGATTCGGTATTCCATGACCTGACCCGATTGGATTTTTCTTTATAATTTTTGGGGATCGGGGCGGGTATTGAAAATCGTTAAGTCAGGGCAGGGCGGTTTTGGGTATAAGATAGAAATTCCCTGCCCTAACCTAGTATATATTTTTTATTATATTTATTTTTATTATATTTATAAAAATATCACTATAAATAGACACTTTTAGGAGTTTCAAGCTATTTTTTAGCTTTTGATTATCGTAAATTTTTGTTAAATATTGTTCAAGTTTTAACATATCTGATTCTAAAGGCTAATGGTCCGACTTTATTCTTTTAAATATATATTTTTCAGGTGAGTAATTTAATTGATTTTATTTTATTTTTATATAATTTTAAAGTCCTTGAAATTTATATTTTATGAATATGATGGTGGTTCAATCGGATCTAACATTTATCGTCGATTAATATATTTTTTAAATTTTCGAATCGGGTGAGGTCGGGGTCGGGTTTAAGAGTTTATGTGTCGAGGAAAGGAAGGGCGGTTAAATTAATATTTAATTTTGGGGCGGGTCGGGTTTAGGAGTTTTTACATTAAGGCAGCCAAAAACCCGCCCATCTCTGCCCCGTTGCCATCCCTACTTAACACCTGCATAGCATCAACATAAATTCATCATAAGAAGTCATTACCAATGCAGCAACAATTTTAGAAACAAAAGAATCATAGCAAAGGAACCTATCAGACATATTAAGCTAATTACAGTTCTAAAAAAATTAAATTTTTACCTAAATTTAACCTAATATATATGTGGGTATGTACTCCCCAAACTTGAGAAGAGCATTGTCTCTAATGTAAAAAGAAATAAAAAAATCAAGAATAAAGAAATATGCAAATGCAAAAATATGAAAAACTAAACTAAACTAAAAAGAAAAACAAAAACTAACCCAAAGAGTTACTGGGTGGTGGTTCTCGGATGACAATGCCTTTGCCTTTGTACCGAGAGGACGATGGTTTCTTAGTAGGGCAGGGGGAGGTGCCAACTTCAGTATCTGGCCGCTATCTCTGGCAGGTGGTGGTAGTGGCAAGTTCTTGTGCCTATGGGTTCTTGATTGCATAAACCTCTGAAAGCATCCAACCGAGGGGTACCTTAAGGATTTTATCCTCTTTCCATTGTGGCACACCAGCTTCTTGGAAGAATGTTGTGATAAGACTGGGGGAATGGTAGTTCTTTCGTCTTTTGTTGGGATTCAACTCTTTACATGATGGCCCCATATATGTAATTGTAGGGCGCAATTAGATGTTTCTAGAGGATGGAGTAGAGGAGCAACATTCGTTAGCGGGAGAATGTTATTAGATTTTTGGCGGGTAGAAGCCTTGTATTCATAAACCTTGCCTGAAATTTAGCGGTGGGGAGGAGGTTCTGCCATCTTACTGCTCTAGCATTGGACAGTGCTCTTTCCCAAGTAGTTCTTGCAGGTCCCGCAGAAGCTTGGTATCCGTGTCGGCAGTGGCATTGGTAATAGACCCGGCATGTAGCCCGTCTGACAACTTTAGTTTGTAATGGCGTGCGATGAGATGTGGGGTGAACTCCACCTTTATTCCTCTAACATATACGCATTCATCGCTATGCTGGCCAAAATGAGTGTAGAACTCTTTGACCCAGTCTGCGTTTATCACCCCTGGCTGTTGGAGAATATCTCACATCTGTGCGACTAAATGATGATTTGTTCATCGCTATCGAATAGGATAGTGCACGGTCGGATCGGGCCAACCCTTCTTTCAGGAGTAAGTTTTGATGTTGGAAGGACTCGTAGCGCTTCTTGAATAGTGCAGAATAGAGACGTTGTGTGAGGGCAACCGGTAGCTCTGTGATGAGTCAAAGTCGAAGCCCGATAAGAGGCAGAAGACGACTGCTAGAATGAAAGAGACGAATGGGTACTGAGACTCTGTCTTTGTTATGTCATTCCTAATAATGAGTCAGATTTTTGGCTGGGAAGAGTAAGATTATCACAGGAATAGGTACTGGTTGCTTTAGCAAATGATCAGCTTTGGTTTAATAATGGAAAACTTGGGGAAGGAGAATATGGACGGGCATGGAAGCAAAAGGCTGTGAGAGTGATTGAGGGAAGTCAGCATTAATTGCTAATTAATTTATTTAGCGGGAAAGTAAAAGTAGGCGGCAAGTGGATGGGGTTGCAACGTGTAGAGGAGTTATAGGTTATGATGAGGGGTAAAAATGGATTTTCCATGGGTTGAATAAACCAAACCTAAATCCCAGCAAATTTAGCCAATCTGTTTTTCTGTAACCTAGAAGACTATTCAACTTTTTTGTCTTTTCCTTGTAATAATGGCAAAATACAAGCATATTAAATAAAAACTAAATTGAGTAATAAAAGAAGTTGCAGTAAATAAAAGCAGAAAATTAAATAATATGAAAGTACTCTCTCTGTCCCATTTATTTTGTCAATTGTTGATTTTTCACAGAGTTTTAGAAAAAAAAGGTTTGTGTAAGAATGTGTATGCAATATGATGTAAAATAATTGAAACGACAATTTTATCCTTAAAAAGTTAAATTTTGTTTTGTTGGGAAACTAAAAAAATGGTATAAAGGGAAATGTGTCTTATAAAAGTTGTTGATTTTTTCAATGAGACATTTTAAGTGAGACAATTTCAAAACACAAAAGGGACATATTGAGTGGGACAGAGAGAGTAAAAGATATGATTGGATGTTCTAGACATCCAATAGTGTGACTAAAGTTTTGTCACGTTGCACTAGTGCTCGCTTGTAGGCTTTTAGGCCTTGACCTTTGACCTTAAAGATTGGGACATCTTTGAGGTCTATTATATTCACATCACCATGTGGGTAAAATTTAACAACTTAGAATTGGTCAGACCATCGAGATTTTAACTTGCTCGGGAAAAGCTTCAAGCGAGAATTGTAAAGTATGGCAGTTTGGCCTTCAATGAATTGTTGAGGCATCAGTTTAGCATCATGCCACTTTTTAGTCTTTTCTTTGTAGATCCTGTAATTCTCATATGCATTCAAACGATGCTCATCTGACTCATTTAATTCCAGCAATCTTCTTTCTCCAACTAGTTGGTAGTCCATATTGATCTTCTTGATAGCCCAAAAGGCTTTGTGTTCCAATTCAACCGGCAAACAATAAGCCTTCCCATAAACAAGTCGATAAGGTGACATGCCAAACGGTGTTTTAAATGCAGTTTGATACGTCCAAAAGGCGTCATCTAGCTTTAGTGACCAGTCTCTCCGACTGGGTTTAACCACATTTCCGAGATTTGCTTGATTTCTCGATTAGATACTTTAGCTTTCCATTAATTTGTGAATGGTACGCTGTGGCTATCTTATGGTGGACTCCATAGCGACATAGTGCTTTAGCAATTAACTTATTGTCGAAGTGTTTGTCCTCATTACTAATGATAGCTCTAAGAAGTCTAAAACAGGTGAAAATGTTCTTGTGTAAGAACCTCAAGATTGTATTTGCGTCATTCTTAGTTGTTGTGATTGCTTCCACCTATTTGGATACGTAATCAACCATGAGTAAGATATACAGTTGACCTTTGGAGGATGGGAATGAACCCATTAAGTCAATACCCCAAACATCAAAGAGTTCAACTTTGTGGATGACTTACATGGACAATTTATTTCACCGAGATATGTTTCTTGTCCTCTCACATCTATCGCATGCCTTATAATACGTATGGTCATCTCAGAACAAAGTTGGCCAATAAAATCTAGACTGTAGAACCTTTAGAATTGTCCTTATTCTTCCAAAATATCCTCTATACAGAGTAGAGTGATAATGGTATATGATGTCTTCTTGCTCCTCTTTAGGGATGCATCTCTGAATCATTTGATCAGCGCATTGCTTGAAAAGGTATGGCTCATCCCAATAGTAATAGCGTGCATCATGCTAAAATTTCTTCCTTCCCTGGCTGCTAAGATCACAAGAAAAAATAACACTAACGAGAAAGTTAACAATATCAGCATATCATGGTAAAGTTGTGGCCTTTAAGAGTTTCTCATTAGGGAATTCTACCTTAATGTCGCATGCAACCTCAGTACCACATGCATTTTCAAGTCTGGAAAGATGGTCAGCAATTTGATTTTTAGTTTCCTTTCTATCGACTGCCTCAATATCAAATTCTTGCAGTAGTAATATCCATCTAATAAGTCTAGGTTTAACATCTTTCTTAGTTACTAGTTATTTAATGGTAGAGTGATCAGTGTGCAGAATAACCCTAGTCCTTATTAAATATGACCTAAATTTATCAAATGCAAAAACTACAGCAAGCAATTCTTTTTCAGTGGTAATATAGTTTACTTGTGCCTTATTAAGCGTACAACTAGCATAATATATGACATGACAACCTTGTTTCTGCACTGATCGAGAATAGCACCAATGACATAGTCGCTTGCGTCACACATTAGTTTGAACGATTGAGACCAATCAAGGGGCACCACCACCAATGCAGAAATGAGATCCTTCCTCAAGGTTTTGAACGCAATACGATATTGGTCATCAAACTCAAATGTTTAATTTTATTCTAGCAAGAGACGCAAGGGCTTCGAGATCTTGGAAAAGTCTTTAGTAAATCTCTTGTAGAAACTAGCATGGACAAGGAAACTTCTAATCGCTTTAACATTTGTTGGTGGCAAAAGCTTCTCGATAACTTCAATCTTGGCTTTATCCACTTTAATGCCCTTCCCAGAGATGTGGTGGCCCAAGACAATGCCCACAGATACCATAAAATGACATTTTCCCCAGTTAAGTACCAAGTCGATATTCTCGCATTATTGTAACACCTTTTCAAGATTACCTAGGAAATGGTCGAAAGAGTCTCCATAAACTGAGAAATTATACATGAAAATCTCCAGGAAGTCATCAACCAAATCTGAGAAAATGGCCATCATGCATCGCTGAAAGGTTATTGGTGTATTGCAGAGGCCAAAGGGCATCCTCCGGAAAGCATAAATGCCATATGGACAAGTGAATTGTCTTTTCTTAATCTTCTGATGCTATAGCAATTTGGTTGTAGTAACCATCCAAGAAGCAATAGTAAGGTTTTCCTACGAGCTTATCAAGATTTTGATCAATAAATGACAGGGGAAAGTGATATTTCTTCGTGGCTTTGTTCAGCTTCTGATAATCAATACAAATATGTCATCTAGTAACGGTTCTGGTAGGGAGAAGTTCATCGGGATCATTCTTGATCACTGTCATTCATCTTTTCTTGGGCACGTACTGGAAAAGACTCACCATGGGCTATCCGAGATAGGATGGAGAGCCATTTCATGATTTCCTTCATAACCACAATTTTCATAATAGGTTTGAGTCTCCGTTGTGGTTCTATTGAGCTGCTATGATCATCTGCAAGCAAGATTTTATGCATACACAAAGTAGGGTTGATCCCTTTTATGTCAGCAATAGTCCAACCAATAGCTTTTTTATGTTGTGACAAAACATGTAAAAGTTTAGCTTCCTGGCCAGGCTTTAAACAAGCAGACATGACTACTGGCAATGTATCATTCTCCCATAAATATTAATATTTTAATTGAGGAGTGAGAGGTTTAATTTCAAGCACTAGCGGATGCTCAAGTGAAGGTTTGGGAGATTTGAAGTCAGCATGATCCAAAGGCTCAAAAATCATACTTGGTCGAGTGAGCACAATGTTGGATCGTTCAATCTCTAAGTTACGTTGATACATGTACCACAAGGCAATTCCAAGGACAAGATGGGCTTACTTTTCCACTTGGCCCAATAAACCGAGCCAAGTCTAAGCTAATCAAGGACAAGCTGAATTCGACCGTCAAAGTATTCGTGAGCCAAGGATTACAAGCTGCCATGAAGAAAGAAGAATTTCTTGAAGGAAGTCCACACTTAACATCCTTCAAGAATAATTAGGTCACAAAAACTCAACTTGCTGCACCTTTGGAGATGGATATCCATGAGCCTTTAGATGTCCATTAATTAGCCCTTTTTATTGCAATTAGACCCAATAGTTGTTACTATAAAAGATTGGGTCAGATTTTTATTTTTAGCACAAATTAGGATTTACAAGTGTTTTTAGGCCTAGTTAGCTTTTTAAATAGCCCACACATGCCTCCTTGCCCAAGAACCAATTTCTTATCATCTAAACCAGCCCAAATACCCTTAAATTCGTCCAAATAAAGGCCCTATCAACTTTTACTTGCTGCCCAATCAAAACAGCTCTTATCAGCCCATTACTTGATACCCAAGCAAACCAGCCTTCATCAAGTTTACTTGCTGCCCAAGCAACCAACCCTTATCAGCTTATAACTTGCCTTATCACCCTATCCCTTTCCACACAAGCACAAGGAGTTTAAAGGCTGTTATTTTATTATTATTTTTAATTAGATTAGGTTTTCCTTGTTTTAGTAGAAGTTAAATTACTTTGTCTATCCTTCACCTATAAAAGGATGAAGCCTCCATCATTGTAAGACAAATTTTCTTTGATTTATGAAATATTTAGTGAGTTTGTTTTTGCAAGTGCTGATTACTTGTGCCTTCGAAGTCTTCTTCAACATAAGTTCGACGAGTTCTTGTGAGGGAGATCATCTTCACACTCTTGCTTTCCTAGATAATCGCGTCTAGGAGGGTGGGTTAGAGCCGCTTGAGGTTGCTTGCTTAGATAATTGCGTCTAAGAGGGCACCAAGGACAAAACAAAATCAACAATTCGCAAGCCATCTTCATCTTCAACCTTCACACCATCTTCTATAATTCCATAAACAAAGCTAGAATTTCAGATTTGTTTTATCTATCCTCATCTTAATCTTTTTCAATCTTTTTACTTTTGTTCTTATTAATCATCTTCTAATTTTCCTTCTTATCTTTGTTTCTTTGAATTTCCAACCTTGAATCTGAAATTTTCAAGAAAAGCCATTTTCTTTTCTCTTGAATTTTCAAATCTGCCCATAACTTTCTTGATTGAGTCTAGAGCTCCTAGTTCTTGCAACAACTTGATTGAAGGCTTCCAAATCCAAGATTGCGCTACTCTATCATTTGGTATCAGATTTGGGACGATTCTTGGCAAGAATTTTGGCGTTTTTGGGAAAAAAAACACGAAAATTAGGGAAAATTCGTCAAAACCAAACGAGTGACTTTTGAGCTGAAACTTTCCAGATCAGATATACACCATTGGTGGAGTCACCACACAAAATTTCAGAATTTTTAGAGTTTGGGAACACCTCGAACGAAGTGGATAAAGTTTCAACCAAATTAGGGTTTCCCCCTTTCTTTAACCCTATTTTCATTATTTTTCTTCAATTTTCGTTATTTTCAGTTGATTTACCTTGTAAAAAGAAAAAAAGAGAAAAAATTAAAAAAAAGAAAAAAAAGAAAGAAAAGTGAAGAAAAGTGAGAAAGCTTATACCTAGCCACCAACCACCATCAAGAATCATCAAGATCACCATCATCAACCACCACAAGCATCACATTGAAGTGGATTCAACATTGGATTTCTTCCTTCAAGTTGTTTCTGGGTTTTGGGGTTATCATCTTTCTCTACTATTTTTTTTCTACTCTTAGTTTCTTAAGTTCCTTTGTTTTGCTTTTTCTTTCTTCTATTACGCAATTTAACACCTTCTCTTTTCTGGTGTGAGTAGGACAACAAAGTTGCATTACAATCCTTCTTTCTTGCAACTATATTCAATTGGTGTCAAGCCTTTTCATTGGACTCCTAGTACAATTAGGACTCATTGTTAGGATTAAACTCTGATTGTAACTTGTTGACTTGTGGCAGGAAGGTCTTTAAAGAGCATGAGATCGGTTTACTTGCCTCGCTAAATATTTATTCCTTGGAGTGTTTAGTGAGATCTCTAGTTTTCTTTTTCTTTTCACCTTTTTAAATCTGAGTGTTTCAGGATGTCAGAAATAAGTAACGACGAAGAACCACATGAAGTGACTCTTCAAGAAGTTTCGAATACTCTCAATAAACTTGAACGAATTGTAACCTCTTTGGCAGCCAAGCTTGAGCACACCCGATCTGATCGTAACGCAATCACTCAAACCATTGGGAGATTAGAAACCGCTGCAATTGCAAGCGATCTTTGGAGAGCCTAGGCGTCCAAATCTTGTTCCCATTCAGAATAGACGCCAAAACCCCTGCATGGGCACAATCCTCGCGATAGAGCCGAGACGAGCAACAAACACCTTAGCCAAACCAAAAATCACTGTACCACCTTTTCAAGGAAGGTATGACCGACGATGCTTATTGTATTTGGGAAAATCGAGTTGATCTTCTATTCGAGTATTATCAATGCCCCGAAGAGGATCAAGTTCCACTGTTGACTCTCGAATTCACTGAATACGCATCCATTTGGTGGTCCCAATTGGTTCGTAATCGGCGTCTCAATAGAGAAGCCAAGATAACCTCATGGGGAGAACTTAAAGAAGTCATGCGAGAATGATTCGTTCCCCTATTATATCGGCGAGAGATCAAACAAAAGTTACAAAGAATCCGACAAGGCTACAGGACTGTTGATGAGTATCTCAAAGAGATGGAATCATTGATGAAAAGAGCCGATATCCAAGAGGATGAAGAGGATACAATGACTAGGTTTGTTGTCGGACTCAATGACAACATTCTTGAGGTACTTGAACTCAAAACCTACTACATCCTTCAAGAGGCATTCCAATTCGCCATGACAATTGAAAAACGCATCAAAGATCGACAACGATATCGACAAAAGAATTACCACTATGACAAAGGTATCACTCAACCTTTATCTCATTCTAATTCTTTTAAACCTTTGCTCGACTCAAGTAGACCAAAGCAGAAAATTGAAGCATCCAAGTCACTGGACAAAACCAAGACAAAAACCCCCATGTTGGCGGAAAACACACAAACACTCAAACAAACTCGGGAGATTGTATGCTTCAAGTGCAACGGTCATGGACACTATAAAAGAGACTGCCCAAATACAAGACTCTTTCTTATTCGAGAAAATGGGAGCTACTCATCCGAGTCGGAGGAGGACTTGTCTGACAATGAACTCATCACCGGTGGTTACTCCAGTGATGAACCTGATCTTAAAAGCTTGGTGATTCAACGTTCACTTAATATCCAAGCAATCGACGATACGGAGATGGAAAGAACAAATATTTTCCACACAAGATGTTTGATCAGAGGCAAACTATATTTTGTCATCATTGATAGCGGAAGTTGTACGAATGTGGTGAGCAGCTATCTAGTTGATGCACTTGACCTACCTTGTCAACGCCATCCAAAGCCATATTATCTCCAATGGCTTCATGAAGGGTTAGAATTAAAGGTAAACAAACGTGCCTTATTCACTTTTACTATGGGTGAATATTGTGATGACGTTTGGTGTGATATTATCCCTATGCAAGCATCTCACTTACTTTTAGGACGACCGTGGCAGTATGACCGTGATGTGACTCACCATGGTAAGTTAAATAAGTATTCCTTTGTATACCATGGCAAAAAGTATACCTTGGCTCCACTCGATCCAAAATAGGTGTACAAAGATCAGATGCGAATAAAGAAGTTTTGTGAGGAGGTGGAAATAAAAAAAAGATGAAAAAGAAAAAAAGAATGAAAAACAAAAGGCAAATACAAAAGAGGCCAGTAGTGATAAAAGCCAAATAAGTATAGGCCCAGAGGTGGTGAGTGATCCTAAATGTGAGAAAAAAAGAGTGTCTCAAAATATTTATGCGAGAGAAAAAGAAGTGAGGCAAGCCCCATTCCTTAAACAACCTTGCATCCTCATCCGCTTTAGGGAACAATTTTTTTCTATCACTAACAATAACAAAAGTTTGCCTAGTGTGTTTGTTTCTCTTTTGCAGGACTTCAATGATGTTTTAGGTGATCCACCTGACGGTTTGCCACCCTTAAGAGGAATTGAACATCAAATTGACCTAATTCCGGGTTCTTCTATTCCAAATAGACCAGCATATAGATGTAATCCCGACGAAACCAATGAGTTAGAAAAGCAAGTGGAAGAACTACTCAACAAAGGCTATATTCGTGAGAGTTTAAGCCCTTGTGCCGTTCCATTACTTTTGGTTCCAAAGAAAGATGGTTCATATAGAATGTGTGTCGATTGTTGGCCGATCAACCGAATAACAATCAAGTATAGGCATCCTATTCCACGATTAGATGACATGCTTGATGAACTCTACGGTGCATGCATCTTCACCAAGATTGATTTGAAGAGTGGTTATCATCAAATTCGAATGAAAGAAGGAGATGAATGGAAAACCGCTTTCAAGACAAAGCTCGGTTTATATGAATGGACAGTTATGCCATTTGGTTTGACCAATGCCCCTAGCACATTCATGAGATTGATGAACCATGTCCTTCGGGAGTTTAGAGGTAAGTTTGTTGTTGTTTATTTCGATGATATTCTTATATACTCTTCTTCTTTTGATTTACATATCTTTCATGTGAGATCGGTCTTCGAAGTTCTCCGAAGAGAACAATTATATGCTAACATGGAAAAGTGTGTGTTTTGTAGTGAAAGTCTTAGTTTTCTAGGCTTTATAGTAAGTGCACAGGGTATCCATGTTGACAATGAAAAAGTCAAAGCAATTCAAGAATGGCCCACGCCATCATCCATAACTGAGGTGAGATCCTTCCATGGCCTAGCAAGCTTCTACCGTCGCTTTGTCAAGGATTTCTCTACCATTGCCGCACCATTGACAGATATCATCAAAAAAACGGTAGGTTTTCATTGGGGTGAGGCACAAGAACAAGCCTTCCAAACACTAAAAGGCATAGGCGCAGTTCTTTTACAGGAAAAACAACCAATCGCTTACTTTAGCGAGAAGTTAAAAAGAGTACATTTGAACTACTCGCTTACTAAAAGGCAAGGCATAGCCTTGCATTAGTTCGTGCACTTGAAGTTTGGCAACACTACCTTCTTCCAAAGGAGTTCATCATACACACCGACCACGAATCATTGAAGTGGCTAAACGGCCAAGGTAATTTGAGCAAGAGACATGCTCGGTGGGTGGAGTTTATTGAAACATTCCCTTATGTGATCAAGTACAAAAAAGGTAAGGATAATGTAGTAGCAGATACCTTATCTAGAAGGTATACCCTAATTACTCAAATGCATGCTACTATATTGGGATTCGAACATATAAAGCAATTGTATCCTAATGATCCAGATTTCAAGGAAATTTATACTCATTGTTTAAAATGTGCTTTTAACAAGTTTTATCTTGTAGATGGGTTTCTTTTCTGAATAAACAGGTTGTGTATACCACAAGGCTCCATTAGAGAATTGCTAGTCCATGAATCACACTCCGGAGGCTTAATGGGGCACTTTGGCATCTCCAAAACGTTAGACATGGTAATGGAGCATTTTTTTTTGGCCACGTATGAGGAAAACCATGGAAAAGGTATGAGTATCTTGCATCGTATGTAAACAAGCAAAATCCAAGGTAAGTCCTAACAGTTTATATTCACCCCTTCCTATCCTTTCTTTCCCTTGGGTCGATTTATCTATGGACTTTATTCTTGGATTACCTCGTACCAAAAAGGGTCGAGATAGTATTTTTGTTGTGGTCGACAGGTTTTCAAAGATGGCTCACTTCATACCATGCCATAAAATGAATGATGCAACACATGTAGCCGATCTCTTCTTTAGAGAAGTAGTACGACTTCATGGAATTCCACGCACCATCATTTCTAATAGAGATGTAAAGTTCATAAGCCATTTTTGGAAGGTTTTGTGGGGAAAGATAGGTACCAAACTTCTTTATTCTACTACTTGTCACCCACAGACGGATGGACAAACCGAAGTAACAAATCGGATCTTAGGTGCATTACTCAGAACTGTTGTCGGTAAGAACACAAAAACTTGGGAAGAATATCTACCTTTTGTAGAGTTTGCCTACAGCCGTTCTATTCATTCATCCACCGGTTATTCTCCATTTGAAGTAGTTTATGGTTTTAACCCCTTAACTACATTAGACCTTGTTCCTTTACCTATTAATAATATTAGCAGCATAGATGGCGAAAAGAAAGCGGAGTTAGTTAAATCTATTCACACTAAGGCAAAGCAAAGAATGGAGAAAACATATGAAAATGTTGATGCCAAAGTCAACAAAGGCCGACGCCAAGTTGTCTTTGAACTAGGAGATTGGGTTTGGTTGCACATGCGTAAAGAAAGATTTCCGAACCATAGGAAATCCAAATTGAATCCACGAGGAGATGGACCATTCCAAGTCCTTGAAAGGATCAACAACAATGCATACCGAATTGATCTACCAGGTGAGTATAATGTGAGTACAACTTTTAATGTTTCTGATCTTTCTCCCTTTGATATTCCAGATTCGTGGACGAATACTTTTGAGGAGGGAGGAGATGATACATGTACCACAAGGCAATTCCAAGGACAAGATGGGCTTACTTTTCCACTTGGCCCAATAACCCGAGCCAAGTCTAAGCTAATCAAGGACAAGCTGAATTCGACCGTCCAAGTATTCGTGAGCCAAGGATTACAAGCTGCCATGAAGAAATAAGAATTTCTTGAAGGAAGTCCACAGTTAACATCCTTCAAGAATAATTGGGTCACAAAAACTCAACTTGCTGCACCTTTAGAGATGGATATCCATGAGCCTTTAGATGTCCATTAATTAGCCCTTTTTATTGTAATTAGACCCTATAATTGTTACTATAAAAGATTGGGTCAGATTTTTATTTTTAGCCCAAATTAGGATTTACAAGTGTTTTTAGGCCTAGTTAGCTTTTTAAACAGCCCACAGATGCCTCCTTGCCCAAGAACCAATTTCTTATCATCTAAACCAGCCCAAATACCCTTAAATTCGTCCAAATAAAGGCCCTATCAACTTTTACTTGCTGCCCAATCAAAACAGCTCTTATCAGCCCATTACTTGATACCCAAGCAAACCAGCCTTCATCAAGTTTACTTGTTGCCCAAGCAACCAGCCCTTATCAGCTTATAATTTGCCTTATCACCCTATCCCTTGCCACACAAGCACAAGGAGTTTAAAGGTTGTTATTTTATTATTATTTTTAATTAGATTAGTTTTCCTTGTTTTAGTAGAAGTTAAATTACTTTGTCTATCCTTCACCTATAAAAGGATGAAGCCTCTATCATTGTAAGACAAATTTTCTTTGATTTATGAAATATTTAGTGAGTTTGTTTTTGCAAGTGCTGATTACTTGTGCCTTCGAAGTCTTCTTCAACATAAGCTCGACGAGTTCTTGTGAGGGAGATCATCTTCACACTCTTGCTTGCCTAAATAATCGCGTCTAGGAGGGTGGGTTAGAGCCGCTTGAGGTTGCTTGCTTAGATAATTGCGTCTAAGAGAGTGCCGAGGACAAAACAAAATCAACAATTCGCAAGCCATCTTCATCTTCAACCTTCACACCATCTTCCATAATTCCATAAACAAAGCTGGAATTTCAGATTTGTTTTATCTATCCTCATCTTAATCTTTTTCAATCTTTTTACTTTTGTTCTTATTAATCATCTTCTAATTTTCCTTCTTATCTTTGTTTCTTTGAATTTCCAACCTTGAATATGAAATTTTCAAGAAAAGTCATTTTCTTTTCTCTTGAATTTTCAAATCTGCCCATAACTTTCTTGATTGAGTCTAGAGCACCTAGTTCTTGCAACAACTTGATTGAAGGCTTCCAAATCCAAGATTGCGCTACTCTATCATACGTTCTTTCTCAGCTTCATGCATGGCCTCATCATAGTCAGTTTGCTCCGCAACATTGATTACGTTGCTACAACATATCTCGAGCAAACTTTCTTTTATTAGGGCTTTTTCACTTTCCACAAGTTGGCATTCTTCGTAGTCATCCACGTACTTGAGTGTGATGAAGATATTGAATGTGATACTTTGGACGTTCATCTTCATAGTGAATTCACCTTTTTCATGATTGATCACTATACGCCCGGTGGCCAAGAATAGCCTTCCCAAAATAATAGGAGCATTCTCATCAGCTTCGCAATTCTATCCTCAGGTCAAATTTGAAATTGATCGGCTGATTGAAGGATCACTGATGTAAGCCTTGCTTGTCTTATCCCTAATATTTTAAACACCGATTTTGGCATCAAATTTACACTTGCACCGAGATCACATAAGGCAAAAATAGAGTAATTATGGCCTATATAGCATGGAATAATGAAGCTGTCAAAGTCCTTCATCTTAGGTGGCAAATCACTCAGCACAACCATACACTAGTCTGTAGTAATAACAGTTTCAACTTCACTCACGTTCATCTTCTTTATCACGATCTCCTTCAGAAACTTTGCGTAAATAGGCATCTGGTCAATGGCCTCTAGAAGTGGGAATTGATGTGCAATTGTTTAAGCATATCCAGAAATTTCTGGTATTGAACATCTTGTTTATGAGCTTTCAATCGCTGCGGAAATAGATGTGGTGGTCTAAGATTATCTTGTGGCTTACTGGATATAGGTGCATTATTAGTTTGGTAGTCATTGCCTTCAGTAGCAAGGTTACTCACTGTATCAGACACAAGAGTTGGTTCCTCTGGTACAGAAGCATCAACAGATAGCTTGCTTGGAGTAAGTTTGACTGGAGAGCTTCCCCCAAACTTGGCTTCTATCCTCAATTGCGTGCCACTATGTAGACTGATAGAATTACACTGCTCTGCATTAAAGGCCTTAGTGACTTTAGTATCACTAGGTAATCCGCCAAGTGGTATCGATTTCAACATCTGGGCATTTAGTGCAACTTGAGTCTCTAGGGACCTTATCGAGGCAGTGTTTTTTTGCATGATTGATTGTTGGTTTTGCAACATGGCAGCCTGCGTTGTGAGCATGTCACTGTGGTTTTTTAAGTGGGTTGCTTGATCTTGCAAAATGACAAAGGTAGTTTCTATAAAAGATTTATAAAAACTATAAAAAAACTAGAATTGGAGTTAAAAGATCGATGGTTCTACCTCTAAGTCTTATGTTGAAATCCAGGAGGTTCGTTAGTGGCATTCTATTGTGCTCCTGAATTGCCTTTGTTGCTTCCCCAATTAAAGTTTGATGTTATCGTCACCATGAGTTATAGGTGTTGGAGTAAGGATTGTTGTTGTGATTGGTGTTCCCTGTATAACATCCAGGCTCTTGTTGTTGAGGGCACGCACTCGACTGATGTTCCCCATCATAGTGGTCACAAGTATATTGCACCGCCTTATCTTATAGGACATTAGATGACCCTTGCATGTTCTTGAGCAAATTGGTGATGGTAGAGAGTTGAGCTGCCACAGTTTGAGAGTCATCCTTGGATTGCTCAAATAGATTTAGGTTCAGGTTTCGATCTCCCTCTTGGGAACTAGTAGTCAGTGTTGGCTATCTGGTCAAGTTTCCAAAAAGCCTCGTCAAGTTTTCTATCTAGCAAAGTACCATTAGCTGACGAGTCGATCATCATCCTTGTTGGTGCATTGGCGCCATTATAAAATGTCATAACCTGTAGCCATTCTCTAAATCTAAGGATTGACCACTTGCGAAGCAGGTCTTTGTACCTATCTCATGCTTCATACATGGATTCATCATCGTATTGTTGGAAAGAGATGATGTCACTTTTGTTCTGGTTGTGCACGTTCGGTGGATCATATCTGTGCAAAAGATTGTTGCACAAGTCATCTCAGGATGTAATGGATCATGCGAAACAAGTCTTCAACCATGCTCTGGCTCAATCTCGCAGAGAGAATGGGAATAGCTTGAACATCGGTAGGAATATCTGGTTGTTTAAAGTAATCACAAACTTCCAAGAAAGCTTGAATATACTCTCGAGCATCCTCTCTTGCTAATCCTCCAAATTGTCCAATGTTGTTGAGCATGTTGAACATAACGGGCTTTAGCTTAAAATGATCTATCCCTAGGTCATGCACGATAATTGATGGATTGATATTGTTGATAACGGGTTCAATGATCTCCCTAATGAGCCTTCTAGGTCTGGCAGATGGTAGTTTCTCATGTTGTCTTTGGCCATTGGCTCCCGCTCTAGAACTCCTTGCCTATTAACTATTTGTATGCTTGGATCATGTACATTCTCAGAGTTTTCCCCAGGTGGGTCCATATTCTTTTTCTCTCGTAGTAGTCTCCAAAAAATTCTTTCAATCTCTGGATTATATGGAAGAATAGGCTTTGTGGTAGACCTTCTGGTCATGCACTAGGGTGTGCCTAAGCGTAATTACAGCGTAATTATCAATTGTCATTCCCCGACAACAGAGCCAAAAACTTGATGCTTGTCGAATAGTGATGCACTTTAGAACAAGTATACTCATCGTATCAAGTAATAAAGTGATAAGTAGAGTGTCGAACCCATGAGGATTGGATCAATAATTACGAAGTTATTAAGCTTAAGAGTGTGTTTGCAAGTATTGGTGACTGATGATTTAATTAAAACTAAATTAACTAACTTAAAGATAGCTATGATTAAGACAAACAAATGCAGGAACTAACAGATAATTATGAAGGTTGGGATTATTGCTGAGGATATATACTTGATTACTTATATCAATGCTATAGCAACTGGTAATACATGTCTACATAAACCATTACATTATTTATCTACTCGATAGGATTTTCTAAAGAACGTATAACTCTCTTGAAGCCTAGAAGTTAATAATATTGTGGTTAAGGTGATACATGTCTGCGTTAACCCTAACAATCCTATTATTTGTTTAAGAACTCCCTTTTAGTCGTTCAAACCTTAAACTTATGTCTAAGCTGGGTTAAGACTAAGTTGACAGCTTAGCCCCATTGTTCACATTTGTATAACCTAACTATCTCGATATTAAGCTACAGATCAGTAGTTAACAGGCTTCTCTCAATAGCTCTTACAATTAACTACGCATGAAGAACGATGAACAAAATAGATAAAGAAGAAACAACTAAAGCATTGAAATAAAGTAATCAAAACATAAGATCCTGGGACACAATAATCCCACCTAAAATATTTAGCTCATGTCTGAGCCTAAAATATCCATAATTAAAAGTAATAGTATGGCAGTTTATCAAGCAAGGAAAAGAAAAGAGCCGAGCGTCATCGACAAAACTCCCTATGTGCTGCCCAACTGTGCTGTAGGCCTCCTTTCCATCATCCTCTCTCGATGGCTTCGTTCGTTGAGGAGAATCTTCTAGCTTTGCCCCGGTGGTTCTCTGCAAGCTTTAGACTAGGACTGACGTCTATGATCGCGCTCTCTTTTGAAGTAGAGTCCAACTCTTCCTTATATAAGCCGTGAAACTAGGGTTTTAGTACCCTAAAATGCATGCGGCTTACTTAAAGAAAGCCAATTGTTTTCCGCTTCATTGATAGTTGGGTGTCTTGGAAAAAGTCCACATGGGCAAAGACAGATTCATCTCTAACTCTTCATGTCGTGTCAGCTCCAGCCATTCAATCTGCTCCAACAATCCTCCAGCATCCTGCACATGCACCACAAAACATCATCTTTCCTCTGAAAAGCACCAATATATATAACATTCAAAGCACAGGCGGTGTAACTCCCTACCTACATGCAAATATGTACAATCTAACCTAAATGCAAACTATATGAGCTTGAAAACAAGTAAAATACATGAAATAAGGGCATATAAAATAGGTTATTTACGCACTCGTCAGTATTTTTGTTTAATCATTGGTTTTCGACCCACCGACCGACTAATACAGGTCGAGTTTTGCAGAGACTCATTATATAGAAACCCTCTCAATTTAGTTTCTCTATTCACAATGTCAGGATTTGAACCTCTAACCTTGCTTAAAGGATTTAATGCCTTATCCCACTAGACCAACCAGTTGTCAGTAGAAAAAGTTGCTTTCAATACCATTCACAAGTTGACGCTAGTTGGCGTACAAAAACCTATATAAAAAGAGGTTCCCCTCCTCCACTCGGAAAGCAAACCACTCTTCATTTCCATAAAAAATTAAATCTGCGCAAACAATTAAGGAGTTGGCGGTGACATTGCTATGTGTCTTTTGGATATCCAGTACTGCCGAACCACAAGGCCCAACTTACAGGGCAACATTCAAATTGAATGATGCCACCAACAATAGTACGTTTTTTTTTTCATCGTTATCTGGTAACAAACTTGTCATTCAATGGAAGTATACTGCAAGAGATACGGGTGCTGCCTTCCCCGACTGATCTGCAGCCTACTGATCTTGGTCGTTATGCTATGGTGGAACTTATCAGCAGGGGCAAAAACGTCTCATTAGTTATGGATGCGACCAACGTGTTGTTGGAAAAATATGAGGAAAATGGTAACTTTGAGCCATATTTTGAATGGGTAAAGGTGAAAATTCGAATAATGATTTTATTAGATCTTATTCTACTCTATGAGACCTTTACAAAGGTATCTCATATGCTCAAAACGATTGAGTGATGAATGAGAAATTGATGCTCAAAGTACGATAGTTGTGAATTGAATAAGGAAGTGAAAACCCCTTATTCCACATTGATAGGATAAATTGAATGGGAAATGTTTATATACACTTACCCTCTTATTATTTATTGAATGACTTAAATGGAAATTATGCCTCGCGCGCAAGGGAGGGTGTGAATCCAATTCTATTTGGGTTGGGCGCAGTTGCATGATATGGGCGATGCGAATGTTTGGATTGGTTGGGCTCTTCGTGGACCTACAAATATTTTACCCACTTCGAATAAATTTTTCCTTATTATTGACATATCTTTTTGAATATTCTGAATTTAAAAGGATAATTTATAGTTTCCTTTAAACTCGGATATTAAAAGGTAATAAGTGCAATTCATAGGAATATTTTGTTTTAATATGGAATTAACATATTGTTACCGATTTAATTTGGTTAAATGATTAATGACCATTAATTCAGAATATTATGATTTTCACATTTAACCTAGCTTACTCCCCTATAAATAGCATGTCATTCCTTTGATTTCAATATAACGAAAACCACAGAACTTTTCTATGGTTTTACTCTGTGGGCTTTTCAAAAAGTTGTTTTCGGTGGTAGGCGAAGGCAAAAGTAAGTTCGTGATCTCTACGGCAGTACAACTGTGCCTGATCATCTATTGTTGTATCTTGGGAGACAGACGACCAACGAACTCGAGCACCATAGAAGTGGTCGAAAATCTGTCTCAAGGAAACTGCAGTCGTGCAGACATCAACACGCTTCATTTCGGTTTGCGTTACATAAGTTGTATCGTTTTTTTAATTTGGTATTGTTCATTTGAATAATAATATTTATTTATTATTTTATTCTTAGATTAACGCTCTTTGTTTAATAATCTTAAGACAAATTTGTGAGTTTCAATCCAAGACGAACAGGTTATCGGTACAAAAAATTGATTTATACCGTGTATAATCCAAGACAACATGTATCTCTATACCAAATCCTGAAAGTGATATTAAATCAATTATGACATCAATAACAAATGTTTCTTGAAAATTTTTGGATGTCCATTAGGGAAAAGTTCATTGCTTCATATTTTCCCATTCGTTATTGTACAAATTTCTATTTACGTGGGTTAATTGCTTTAGTTTTAACCTGCTAACATTATTTTTTTTGTTTTTGATGTTCTAAGGAGTAATAAACGCACGTTGCCGTTATATTTTCTTGCTTGAATATATTACAAAACATAAGTTTTGAAATATCGATAACGAGAAATTATATCATGAGTCATTCATGCCACGTCATCCATTGGACCAACTAATTAAATGTATTCATTTCATTAATTTTTTCCATCTCATCTTTTTACCAAGTGAATCTTCACTAATATTTACTGTAAATTAAATTTAAAAACAGTTTTTACCAAGTGAAGATTCACTTAGTAAAAAGATGAGATGAAAAAATTAATGCAATGGATGCATTTGATTAGTTGGTCCCAGAGATAATGTGGCGGGAATGACCCATGATATAATTTCTCATCGATAACGGTTTGTTGTCTAGTTTATTATACATGGCAGCTTATTGTAGAGATGAATCGATGGCAAATCTCTAACTTCTCACTTCCAAATGTGGAAAGTATTATTAAGGTAAGTCCTTAATTTATGATATTATTTTTGTAATATTTTTATGATATTATTACCTTATATTTTTTTAATACTAAATATTAAATATGGCATGAAATGAAATATCTTGTTTCTTGTATAGTAATTTCTATAATTCTTATTACTTGTGTTTTGGAAACACTATGAATTATTATTTTTACTAATAATTTTCCTTGAGAAATTATAGATATGAACAGGATACTCGAGCGAAATTTGAGAAACTAAGATATCGTAAATAATTAATTTCAGGATTTAATTCCTACCGTTTTAACGAATTTACGTGATCTTTTCCAAAACAAGAATCAACAAAATTAAAGAATTAATTCCTTTTGAATTTTTTTGCCTTGATATCTCTGGTTGGGTTTTAATGCTAATAATCTCAATGTTTAACAGAAGATATAACAAAGAAAATAAATCATTAAATTTATTTCTATGCTAGAATCATGTGTTGATCCTAACTTGTTAAGGGAAATAAATCGTTCAATTTATTTTCGTGGGAATCTCAAATGATTCAATCTTGAAATAAATTGTTGAATTTATTTTGGAAAAAGAAATAACTCAAATTTATTATTTCTTAAGAATCAAGTATGATTCTATTTTGGAAATAAATCGGTGAATTTATTTCTAGAAGTAACTTTGGTTACCAAATTCAAAGCGTTGATTCTGACCGAGGTCTTGAATTAAAGCATAGAAGAACTTTGTTCTCTATGTCAAAATTAAATTCTTAAAGCATATTCTGGTGCATGCTATGAAGTGCACAATGTTTAAAAATGATAAAAGAATTGTGAGGGTCGTTGGACCATAAATGGAAGATGCCGGTGCTAAAAAATTCTTAGTTATCAAATTCTTAATGATTGATTCCAAATTGTGGTGAATCAAAGGCAGTGATTTTAATTGATCACTCATGCTTGGAATGACTTCAAGCATAAAATAATGGGATCCATAAACGAATGATTCAAAGACAATATAAGAGTGCATGTTTAGGATTGGTTCTTTGAAAGACTTGGCAGTCAAGCGTGCTTGATATTTAATCATGCCTAATGCACCACCTCTCTTTTCATAAGTTACCTACCTGGTGCACTAGTCATTATTGTTCTTTCTATTAGATTGTGTAAAATTTTGTTTCAGGTTTTTAGTTTACTAAATTCTTGACGACCAACAAAAGTTAGAAATGATGTTTCTGATTTTAGTAATTGGCTAAATTTCTAACGTTTAGCAGATTCATAATCTTCTATTTCTGGTTTGTGACTATGTGATACAATGGAAAACCAGTGAAATTCATTTGAAAGAATTTCAAAATGTGGCAACAAAAGATGTTGCATATTTGACCATGATAAACTTGGTCAAAGGAAGATCCTCCTAGTGTTAGATAGGATAAGGTAAATATTGTTACTATCTTCAAGTATTGCTAAGGTAAACATTGCTTGCTGATAAAAACATAGTGGAAGTCAAAAATGACTTCAAACCGCAAATTAGGCAGTGTGATAGGGAACAAGTCTTTGGACTATAAACTTTCAAACGAGATCAATGGTATGACAATATTTTGTCATAACAAATTGATATGGCAAACAATTGTTTGAAGAAATTTTATTACCTTTATGATGGCACAAACTAATACTACGTGCATTTGCTTAAAAGATGCTATAGAGAAATTATTCGCTATAAGTAGGATGGGGAAACTCTATGTGAGTAACGCTACAACATCCAAGGGTACAATGATTTTGAAGATAAGAATTGAAACTTCAAAATGTGCCTAACATGTGGGGGAAGTTGTTCTATCAACTAATTACCTTTAATAAGGTATCTCAAAAATAAAAGAGACAAGACACCATATGAGTTATAAAAGGAAATAAAATCTTCCTACAACTACATAAAAATGTGGGGGGTCTCCTGCAAAGGTAATGTTCTCATTACCAAAGTAAATGGAAATAAGTGCACTGCATTTTCATTGACTATGTAGAACCAGGGGTGTCCCTGGGCCAGGGCAATAGCGGCGCCCGCCCAGGCCCCCCATCTTGCCCAAGGCCTATGCCCAATAAAATTAAAAGTGTAGTTCTTAGTTTTTACGGGTGGATGAAAAAAGAATCTAGTGATAAACATATTATATATATATTATATATATATAGCTGGATAAGTTTCGAGGGCCCCAATAATAAGTATTAAAAAAATTAAATTGTAAGAGTATGCTCATATTAATAAATATTAGGGAGAAATCGGGCCCCTAATAATAAGTATTAAAAATAATTCAATTTTTAAGAGTATGCTCGTAATAACAACTATTAAAATTAAATTTTTAATACTTATTATTAGGGATCTATTTTTTCCCATTATTTATTATTGAGCACACTGTTAAAATTTATTTTTTTTAATACTTGTTATTATAGACGTACTTTTAAAATTTATTTTTCAATACTTGATATTATAGACGTGTATTTAAATAGAGGTATGTAACCGCAACAGTGATCGTTATATAGCGGTAGAGACACCATCCAAAATCACAATACCTGCAACTATTATGTCCACAATAACATATGTTATTAAAACTTTTCACAACTACGATACTCGCAGTGATAGAAATAACATTCGTTATGTCTGCAACCGTGATAAACGCAACATGATCGAATATAAGACCGCAACCGCAATTCAAATCCCTAATTTAGGGCCCAATTTTTAGGTTCACCCTAGGGCCACTAAAATCTCAGAAACGGCCCTGTGTAGAACATAGTAACGGATATCAATTTCTTGTGTACAAACAGATTCACAAGAATGTGATAATGGAAACAAAGAATGACTCATACTTTGAAAATATATTTCCTATATAATAAGGAAAGTTGATCCAAGTTCAATGAAATGAACTTTAGAGACTATCAATAAAAATAGTCCATATGTTCAACAAAAGATTGAAACCAAGATATTGTCATGATGACAAGTAAGTGTGACAAATGATTGTATGTCAACATTAGGATACATGATCCTATGTTAAGGGCATACTCATTGTTATAAGTAACAATGCAATGGTAAACGTACCAAAGGCAAGAAAAATATGAGAATGGCATATTTGATTTTGAGTATTCAAATCTAACGACTGTCTGATGATCTCATATTGATGCTGCCACACTACGTTGAATAAAAGATTGAAAGTAAGATATTAAGAGTGTGGCAAATGTGTGTATGTCAAAACTAGGATATATAATCTTATGTTGATGACATACAATGAAATGATAAATATACCAAATACTTGTCAAATTCAAGATTGACATGGAAAATATGAGATTGACATATTTGATTCTGGGCATCCAAATCAAACGGTCACTTGAAGGTCTCATATTGACACAGTCACACTTCGTGGACAAAAGAAGTTTGGCAAGGACCGAGGGGACTGGAAGGAGTGATAGCCCTCTGGAAATTTAAAATTTGTATATGATTTAGATTTTTTTTAATTTTCAAGGTATTTTCTATTAAAAAACTATTTTCGCCCCAAAAAATTTTATCAGTTCGCCCCCTAGAATTTATAGATTCACCCCTAGCATAAAGTCATGCTTCCGTCCCGATTAAAATTAAAAAAAAATCCTATTTACCCTGTTGGGGTAATTTCCGTATTGGTCCTTCCCTTTTTGTTTGTAATTCATTTTAATATAATTTCACATAATATAATTTTCATATAGGTTATTTTGAACCTTTCAAGATTTATTTTCTTTCAATTTGATCCCCAGTGTGTTTATTTTTATTTTCATATTTATTTATTATTTTAATGCATTGTATATTTATTGTTATTAGATTTTTATTTTATTATTATAAAACACAACTATTATTTTTTGTTAGTTAATATATTTTTTATTATTGTAATTATTGTGTAATATATTTACCCCTTTATTATTATATTTATTATGATTATTTTTATTATTATCAATTTCATTATTTTTATTACCATATATATTATTTTTTCTATTATTACTATTTTATTTTTATTTTTATTATTTGCACTAATTAAGTTTATTTGTAGTCATTATTATGTCTTAGTAATTTTTAATTCAATTTTTTTTTATAATTTTTATGAACTTTCAATTTACTCTCGGTTTAGATGTGATTATATTTATTGTTGGTCGGTGGACACCAAGTTTAAATTCTTAGATCCACCCTGGATACATAGTTCATGTAAACTAAAGTTTACAGGTGCTTGTCAAATTTAGGGGTTAGAAGTTTAGTTTATGGTTTAGAGATTAGGGGTTTAGGTAAGGTTTAGAATATAAGATTTAGGGTTTAGATTTTTAGAGTTTAAAGTTTAGAATTTAGGGTGGTAGGGTGTTAAGTTTAGAATTTAGGATCAGAGTTTTAAGTTTGACTTTAAAAAAGGGTTGTGTAAAAAAATTTATATGTTGTGTATTAAAATATAACCCTATATATATGGAGTAAAATGCAGCAACACCATTTTTTTATGAAAGAAGAAATTGAGCTAAAAGGCCTCAGCCATATCTGGAGGATAAACGAACACCTGAGAAACTTCATTACATGACCGAGCAGCCTTCGCTAAACAATCCACAACCCTATTGCCTTCACGGCCTACATGTTGTATCCGAACTTCCCAATTCCTATGTATTAGAGCGAAGATATGTTGAAGGATTGTGAAAGACGTACCTATGTTCCCCATTTGTTGCACCATCCGAGCAGCCTCCTTGATGTCAACTTCGACGAGCAGCCTGTTGGAGTCCTTCAAATATACCCCATAATTCTGCCTCAAGCACAGAACAAATACCAATCTTATTTAGAAAACCCAAGAAGCCGCATCACGGATTACTCCTCTGCATGAGGCGAATATGCAGCAACACTATTGACAAAGGGAAAACGTGTTTTTAGTAGTTCGATTTCTGGTATTGTGAATGTAGTAAATTGGATTAGGACTTAAGAGGATCATGCATATGCATTATCAGAACCGGATTAGTTAGTCGATGGGTTGGATTAGGCTCAAATCTGTGTACTCTTCGTATATTTGGAATTTATTACTCCTACTTTATTACTACAAATTTAGTCCTTTAGCTTTTCAAATTTAAAAATTCAAGTTCAATTGTTTATGATGTTAACATTTTTCTATTAAATTCGCTTGTGTGACTTACTGAAATAAAAAAGTATTAACTTGACAGCCATGTAACACAAATGACGTTACAATTGACTTAAATCTAACAGAACAATTTTAACAGTGTTTACGAATCTTTTAAATCTTAAAAGCAGTGGGATTAAATTCTTAAAAGTACAAGTCGGGAACTAAATTTTAAATGTAAAAAGAGAACAAGGACTTTGTACATATTTTAACCTTGGAAAAATTGGTGGGTACCTACTATAGTGTCATTACATGTTTATATATTGGTTAAAATACACTTCAAGTCCCTTTAATTTTTTACTTTTAAAATTTAGTCCCTCTAGTTTTATTTTTAGGAATTTAGTCCCTTTATTTTTCAGAATAAAAAATCCAAGTCTAATTGTTAGCACGATTAATATTCATCTATTAATTTGGACTGAATTTTTAAATCTAAAAAGTAAAGAGACTAACTTCCTGAAAGTAAAACTACAAGAATTAAATTCCAAACGTATAGGGTATAGGGGTTTGGAGCATGTTTTAACCTTATATGTTTCTAAGCTTGTAAAAGTTATTTGGAACTGTTTTTTACCGAATAGAAATCGTATGAACTTTTTGTGCCATATTTTATTCCTCCACCCTAAAAATTAGGTTTAGAGTCTAGGATTGAAGTTTAGGGTTAAGGCTTAGAATTAGGGTTTATGAAATTTGAGATATGGTATACATTTTAGGGTTTAAAATTTAAAATTTAAGGTTAGAGTTTAAAATTTAATTTTTTGGTGTTGGAGCATGAAAAGGGGCACAAAAAGGGACATAAAATTTTTGTTTTTTGTACCACTAGTCGGAAGGGAGATATACCTAAGGGTGTTTTGAATGCAGTGCGATATGCCCAAAGTGCGCCATCTAGTCTTACTGACCAATCCTTCCTAGAGGGATTTACAACTTTCTCGAGTATACCCTTCAATTCTCGGTTGGAAATTTCTACTTGCCCATTGGTTTGTGGGTGATATGCCGTGGTAATCTTGTGAGATACACCAAAGCGTTGTAACATCTTGGCGATGAGTTTGTTGTCGAAGTGCTTGCCTTCATCACTAATAATTGCTCCCGGCATCCCAAACCGTATAAATATATTTTTCTGCAAGAATCGTTGCACGGTCTTGGAATCGTTGTTAGGAACTGCAGCTGCCTCGACCCATTTAGACACGTAGTCGACGGCAAGTAGAATGTAGAGGTTGCCGAATAAAAATGGGAAAGGTCCCATAAAATCAATCCCTCATACATCGAACAATTCCACCTCGATGATGTTTTGGAGCGGCATCTTATTTCGTCTAGAGATATTGTCCGTCCTCTGGCAACGATCACATTGCTTATAAAATTCTTGGGCATCTTTGTACAATGTTGGCCAATACAAACCGGATTGCAAATCTTTGGCCGCGGTACATGTTCCTCCAAAATGTCCTCCATAGGGTGAAGAATGACATTGCCGGATTACATTCTACTGCTCCTCTTCAGGGACTGCACATTGTTTAAACAAAAGAAGCTCGTCCCAAAAGTAATGCTTAGCATCATGGCAGAACCGCTTCTTCCCTTGGTGAGTAAGGCCATAAGGTAAAATACCACAAAAAAGGAAATTAACTAAATCCGCGTACCAGGGTATTACTGAGGCATGTAGTGCCGTGGCCACTGCTTCCAAGATTTGCCGAGGCGTGCACGTCTAGAGTTGCCGCGGCATGCGCGTCAAGGGTTGCCGAGGCATACTCGTCCATGGTTACCGAGACGTGCGTATCAGTGGTTGCCGCTGTGTGCGTATTAGTGGTTGCCAAGGCGTACGCGTCTGGAGTTACCGAGGCGTGAGCGTCAAGAGTTGCTGCAGCGTCGAAGGTTGCCGAGGCATGAGTATACATGGTTACCGAGGCGTTAGGGGTTGTCGCGGCGTGCGTATCCATGGTTGCCGAGGTAACTAACAGTTGCTCATCCGGGAATGCATCGCATATCTCTAAATCTGCGTCCTCCTCCCTATTGCGTTCTAAGCGTGATAAGTGATTGGCCACTTGATTTTTTGTTCCTTTCATGTCCTTAATTTCAATATCAAACTCTTGTAAAAGCAATATCCAACGAATCAAACGAGGTTTGGCATCCTTTTTAGCAAATAAATACTTAATTGCCGAATGGTCCATGTGAACAATTACCTTTTTACCAATCAAATCGGATCGAAACTTGTCAAATGCGAAAACTACGGCTAGTAACTCTTTCTCCGTTGTTGTGTAATTCACTTGAGCACTATTAAGAGTTTTACTAGCGTAGTATATCACATGAAAGGTCTTAGCTGTGCGTTGGCCTAGGATTGCTCCTACCACGAAATCACTTGCATCACATATGAGCTCAAAAGGTAGCGTCCAATCTGGTGGAACGACAATGGGCGCCGAGGCAAGCTTTTCCTTTAGGGTTTCGAATGCTTGGGCGCAAGAATCATCAAAATTGAAGACTTTATCCTGTTCAAGCAAATTGCACAAGGGTTTAGTAATTTTAGAAAAATTATGAATGAACCTCCTGTAAAAACCTGCATGTCCAAGAAAGCTTTGGATTCCTTTAATCAAAATTGGTGGGGGTAATCTCTCGATCACGTCCACCTTGCCTTTTCTACTTCAATTCCCTTGGATGAAATCTTGTGGCCGAGCACTATTCCTTCATCTACCATAAAATGGCACTTCTCCCAATTAAGGACTAAATCAGTTTCTTCACATCTTGCCAACACCTTCTCTAAATTGCCAAGGCAACTGTCGAAGTCATTACCAAAAACGGAAAAATCATCCATGAAGATCTCAAGAAGTCTTCGACCATGTCTGAAAAGAGTGCCATCATGCATCTTTGGAAGGTTGCTGGGGCATTACACAATCCGAACGGCATCCTTCGGAAAGCATAAGTACCGTATGGGCATGTGAAGGTTGTCTTTTCTTGATCTTCTGGTGCTATGGCAATTTGATTGTAACCTGAATAACCATCAAGAAAACAATAAAAGTGTTTACCTGCAAGACGGTCAAGCATTTGATCAATAAAGGTTAATGGGAAGTGATCTTTCCTAAGGGCTTTGTTTAGCTTTCGATAATCCATACAAACCCTCCAACCGGTCACAGTCCTGGCTGGAATGAGTTCATTGTTTTCATTACTTACCACCGTTATACCTCTCTTTTTCGGTACACATTGTACCGGACTTACCCATGTACTATCCGAGATAGGGTATATGATGCCGGCGTCAAGCCACTTGATGATTTCTTTCATTACAACCCCTTTCATGGAATGATTCAGTCTCCTCTGGGCCTCAATCGAAGGTTTATGATCATCTTCCAACAAAATCTTGTGCATGCACACTGTCAGGCTATTTCCCTTCAAGTCGGCAATTGTCCACCCTATTGCCTTCTTATGTAGCATCAACATTTTGATCAGCTTCTTTTCTTGCTCAGGCTGTAACTTAGAGGAAATAATTACAGGTAATGTATTATCGGTTCCCAAGTAAGCATATTTTAGTTGTCATGGCAATTGTTTCAACTCAAGAATTGGTGGTTGTTCAATGGAGGGCTTTTCGAGTTTACCTTCCTTATCTGAGTTATCCAGTGGTTCAAAGTATGTACCTGGTCGATTGACTAGCCAATTTGCCTCTTCTTGTTGTTTCTCATCGATCGATTCTTCATACTCCTCAGGTTCCTCTTGATCGGTAATGTAGTTGTCGAGGCAACTAAATTCCTTGTCGAGGTTAAACTCTGTCGTGGCATGAAGAAGTTGGCATTCTTTCGGATCATCGGCATGCTTTAGTGTTTGGAACACATTTAGTTTAACTTGCTGGTCATTCACCCTCATTGTGAGTTCTCCCTTTTCAACATCGATCAAGGTTTTCCCTGTTGCTAGGAAGGGTCTCCCGAGAATGATAGGTGCATGTTCATATGCTTCACAATCCAAAACAATCAAGCCAGCGAGAAAAATACATTTATCAACTTTTACCAGTATGTCTTCGATTTTTGCCTCTGGATGTATATAGGATCTGTCGGCTAGCTGTAGCACAACTATTGTAGGTCTTGCCTTCCCGATTCCTAGTTTCTGGAAAATCGATTTAGGCATCAAGTTTATGCTTGCTCCAAGGTCACATAATGCTTTCCTGACATAGTGGTTTCTGATGGAACAGGGTATTGTGAAACTTCTGGGATCCTTCAACTTGGGTGGCATGCGATTGTGCAACATGGCCATACATCCCTCTGTTGCGGCAACTGTTTCAAACTCTCATAGCCTTGTTCTCTTGGACACAATGTCTTTAAGAAACTTGGCATAGTTCAGCATTTGTTCAATTGCTTCAACCAATGGCAATTTGATGTGGACTTGCTTTAGGATATCAAGAAACTTCTTGAATTGATATTCTTGCTTTTGTCGCTTCAACCTTTGTGGGAATGATGGTGGAAGTCGGATATCTTCGATCCTTTCATTGGTCTAGAACCTGATTGACGGCATTGCCGAGGCAACTGGAGTTGCCGAGGCAACTGGAGTTGCCGAGGCATTGTCAACTAGGGTTACCGTGGCGTGTCTATCGTTGGTTACCGAGGCATCCTTATCGTCGGTTGCCGAGGCATGCTTATCGTTGGTTGCCGAGGCATTTCCTGGTTCAGCATCTAAGGCTTTGTCGCTGAGTTTGTCTTGTTCATTTTGTGGAGTTTTGTTTGATGAACGAGCTTGAGCCTCTTTAAGTTGTTGGACACTTCTAGTGGTGATCGCCTTACATTGCTCATGGCCAGTTCCTCTTGCGACTTCAGTATCGCTAGGTAAACCTCCTTGAGGTCTAGTATTCAGGTTTTGAGCAAATTGTCTGACTTGATTTTCTAATGATTTGATTGATACCTCTTGGTTTTGCAATCTCATCTCGGTCCTGTTAATAAAAGTATCAGTTCTTTTTATGAAGTTACTATTCTCGGCCATATAAGATTCAGTTTTCAACATAAAAGCATTGAGAGAATTTTCCAAAGAACTAGATGTTATCGGTTGTTGCTGCGGCAACTGTTGCCGTGGCATATTCTGCTGGAATCCTGATGCTTGTGCATTCTGATTGTTTTGGTTTAGAGCATTGTTGGGATTACTCCATGAAAAATTTGGGTGATTCTTCCAAGCTGGATTGTATGTATTGGACATCACATTGTTGTTCCGGTTGTAATTCCCCACATAAAAGCTGGATTCCGGATTTTGCATACATTCAAAAGAATCATGGTTACCACCACATAACTCACAAAAGGAATACATTACCATGACCTCCTGTGTGTTGTTTGGTTTCTGCATGTTCTGGACCATCTAAGTTAGAGTGGCCAATTGTGCCAAAATTGAGTCTGATGATCCCAGTTCATGTATTGTGGCTTGGCATCTAACTCCTCCTCTTTTATCAGATGGGAATTGATAATCATTCTTGGCAAGCCTGTTTAGAATTTGCATTGCTTCCTCTGGCGACTTATCTAGGAGTATGCCGTTTGCCGAGGCATCTAGCATCATCCTTGTTGGTGTATTCACAATGTTGTAAAACATTGTTACTTGTGTCCACACTGGGAATCCGTGTATGGGGCATTTGTGTAGCAATTCTCTATATCGCTCCCAAGCCTTGTACATGGATTCATCATCTGCCTGACGAAAAGAAGTAATTTCGTTACGAAGCTTATCAGTCAAATTTGTAGGATTAAATCGAGCAAGGAAATCACAACAAAGATCGGTCCAAGATCCTATTGATCCATAAGAAATACTATTCAACCATGCTTTTGCCCTATCCCTCAGTGAATAGGGGAATAATCTTAGTCGTAAAACATCGGGGGTGACTCATTGTATTTTGAATGAATTGCAAATCTTGAGGAAAGATTTAAGATGTTGTCGTGCATCTTCAGTTGCTAAGCCGCCAAATTGACCAATTGTGTTGATCATATTAAACATCACTGGCTTCAACTCAAAGTGGTCGTCGTCAATTTCAGGTATGACAACTCCTGGATTAAGTCCTTTAAGATCTTCTTCAAGATAGTCTCGAACAGTTTTGTTTCGTGCAAGAATCACTCCTCCTTCTGCTGGAACATATTGATTCACATTGCCGTCTTGATTAGCCATTGCTACTCTTAACCTTCGTCTGAGTCTTTGCAAGGTTCGTTCAATTTCTGGATCAAAGGGATATTCTGGTGTAATCGGTCTCGCCCTGGTCATATACCAATGCAAAACCAAGGTTTGTTAGCCCTTTGAGTCTTAAACAAGAAAAATAAAAAGTGCAAGAAAATAAAAACAAAGTTGCTATTGCCAATCCCCGGCAACGGCGCCAAAAACTTGTTGCGCGTAATAAGTGCTCCGCAATTGTGCAAGTGTGCATGTCGCAAGTTATAGTATAAAAGATATCGTGTCCACAGGGATTGGTGCCACTTCAAGAATTTAATCTCTTGCACTGTAAAAAGTAAAAGAACACAAGTAGAAGATTGTAGGAGTTTTAACTAACAACTAGACTAGAAAACAATAAAGTAAAATAAGATGTAATCAAATGAGAGAGAATAGGCCAGGTTATCGTGAGTTGAGGAGTGATAGCCGATTGGATAGTCTTGGTAAAAGAGTGCAAGGGCAACTTGCACAGCGGGGTTGCCTTGGCAACTAATCGACAGTTGCCTAGGCGACTAGCTGGGCAACTACTTGGGCGGCTGGGTGATAAGTGATCAAAAGTACTATTTTTATTACCCTTTTTACTCATATTATTGTTAGACTTAAGCTCATAATAGTTGCATAATTAGTCATTCATGCATTAATTCATGTTTCTTTCCACCGTTGAGCTTGATTACATAACTTGGTGATTTTTGTGGAAAAAGATGCTGCTTTGGTGTGTTTTTGTGTGTGTATGTGCAGGATCACTTGCCAAAGCAATGTTGAGCTAGTTGCCAGGGTAATGCATGAAGGAGACGCCGAGCCAGTTGCCATGGCATTTGTCGACAAAGAAAAAAAATGCAATAGGGATGTCGAAATTAATGACTTTACAAGCCCAAGATGACATGGAGCAAGGCCCAAGCCCAAAGGAATTTGATTGCCATGCAGAGATTAAAGAAGAATTAAATTCCAAGAAGATAGGAGAAGTTCTAATAGGAATAAAATTATAATAAAGAATTATATTCTTTAAAGATAATTTAATTCCAACTCAAACTCCTCCTCAAAGAAGGACTTTGGCCTAGCCCTATAAATAGCAAGGAGATTTCGACAATCCAAAAGGGGAGAGCAAGAGGGAAATTTCGGCAAGTCCAAGTAGGGCAAGAGGAGAGAATTTTTGACAAGCATCAAGGGCAAGGAGGATTTCGACAAGCCTCTTCCTTCATCTTTGTTCGATTGGGTTCATGCTAGGGATTAATTATCTTGTGTTTCTTTGGAACCTAGCCATGAACTAAATTTACTTGGCTATGGTTATTGTGTTTTGTGGTTGTGAGAAACTATTGGTTTTTGTTTAGGTAATAAGAGTTTGCACTTTTCTATTTCAAGGTTTATTCATTCTTGATTCTTATTATTGTTTGCGAGTGAATTGGGAGAGGATCTCGTGATTTCATCCATTTATCTAATATCGGGAGAGTTAGATTCAAGAAACGAATGAATATGATCTTTATTCAATCCAATGATGGTGAAGATTAATCCGGCTTAGGAATAAGTTAAGGATTTCAACGGCTAAGAGGAGCGCAAGATTGGTTGTTGTTCACCCTTGATTCACGCAGGATGTATTATCAAGGCATGCACAAGTAGCTAGAGTTTCGACTTAGGGATAAGAAGAAACCATTGAAGAACGCTCCGCCGAACCTTGAAGTTGCTGCCCGGTCGCCCAAGTAGTTGCCCAACTAGTCGCCCAGGCAACCATCAATTAGTTGCCAAGGCAACCCGTTGTGCAAAGTCGCCACGGCAACCGAGTTGCCCGTGCACTCTTTACCAAGACAATCCAATCGGCTATCACACCTCAACTCACGATAACCTAGCCTATCTCTCTCAATCGATCTCATCTTTTCTTTTACTTTATTGCTTTCTAGTTTAGTTATTAGTTAAACTCCTTTAATCCTTTAATTGTGTTTTTACTTTTTCACAAGGCAATAACTTAAGCAAAGTGGCCCAAACCAATCCTGTGGAGACGATACTCGATACTCATATCACTTTATTACTTGCGACGTGTATACTTGCACAATTGCGTAGCACTTATCACACGCAACAAGTTTTTTGGCGCGTTGTTTGAGGATTGGCAATTGGTGTTAGTTGTTTTGTTATTGCATTTATTTCTTAGTTTTACTAACTTTTCTTTTTGTTTGTTTTATCAAAAAAAAAAAATTAGGTGCGCTACAAGTTAAGGAACATCAACATGTCGGGAAATAAAAACCAATCTATTCGAGAGATGATGTTGGAAGATATGAATCAATTCAATCAAGAGTTCCTTGCACCCTTTGATGATTACCTATACCAACCGAGAAAAGCCCAAAGAACTTATACCATGGAAAAATCTTGTGCTATGTGTGGAGAACATCATGTGTTTGAAAATTGCCCTCACATTTTCGGTGCATATAACTACATGGAGGACCATAGAGGGAACCAACAGCAAAATTCTTCATGGTATAGTCAAAAAGCTCAGAATTTTTTTTACCATAACAATTTTGCGCGACAAAAGATATGCCATGGCAATGTAGTCCTTTTCAAGAGCATTCCAATTCCTTGGAGGAAGCGTTACTAGCTTCCTTGGCTAAACTTGACGAATCAATTGAAGAGATTCGAGAACTATCAAAATCTATGGATACGAGGATAGCTCGGTGGGATGCAACCTTAGGGGATTGGAAGATCAATCGGGAGATCCACATATGTCATGGATAACATGCACCAACAATTCATTCCTAGGGATACCGGCGTCCCAAGGCAAGAGGATAAGGAGCAATACAAAGAAATCTCTCCGATGTGTGAGGAACAACTAGAACCTCAAAGTCAAGAGGATGCCAATGAGAGAGACGCCCAACACATGATGGGCTGAACAACAAATTGCCTCGGCAATGATTGAGGAGCCTGAAGCGAGCAATGCCGCGACAACACTCGGTGAAGTGAGAACAACAAATACACACACAAATTCGAGGAACACGATGCCCGAAGGTTACAACGCGTTGATCTGAAACAGAATCAGAGATTGCTCTCATCTACAATTGCCACGACAATTACACGACCACATGCAAGATCAACGAGATGATAATACTTTGCCAATGGAATGAGCAGGTAATAGTTGAACCTTTTGAATTCTTTAAAAACTCACATTGTCCATTGGGTATGTCTTGAGGAACCGAGATTGGTAGATTTGAAGCCATCGAAATCTCTCTTGATGGAGATGTTTGAGAGGCCAAAAGAAAAATGTGTTTGGATTCATAAAGCTCTTGAGAAAATTGATTCTTCCCTTGACTTAGAGAAAAATTTGACAATCGATTGTCACGGCAATTGGCTTGAGCAGCAATTGCCACGACAACAAAGGCTACATCCAACCATGATAGAAGTCGACAAGAATGAGGTAATTGAATGGTTGAGAATGGATATAATTTTTCCTATTAATATATTTGTGCCTTCAGGAATAGTAGCAAGGTGGAGAGTATACATGGACTACAAGCGAACAAAGAAGAAAGACACCTCCACCATGGTAACATAAAGGGAGTAGTGGCAAGCACATTTGCCAAACTCTTTTTGGGCAATATTATCACCCGATGGAGGTGCGGATGGACTATAAGAAGTATCAAAACGGCAACCTTCAACACCGCAACAACTCCCGTCACGCACGCCTCTGCAACCATGGACGCCGCGACGCCTCGGCAACCCCGACGCCTCGGCAACCATGGATGTGCATGCCTCGGCAACCCTCGACGCCACGGCGGCAACTATCGATACATTTATTTTTATTTTTTGAACTATTTTGTTCTATTATTTTTTTTTTTTTTTCTCTTTATTTTTTAGGATATATTTTATTTTTCTTCATTATCTTTAGTTTCAGGTTTTCTTTATTTTCTTTTCCACAACAAGACTCACAACCACCATGATAAGGAAATTTACTACCGACTACTCGCCACAACAAAACCACAACGGAAATCGGCGATGCCGAGCAACAACAATGGCCCGGCAATCATCGATGCACATGCAAGTAAAACCTGCATCGGCAAACATGGACCAAATCAAGGCAATGCTATTCACGCGGTACCAGCCTCAAGCATTCAACCACCGACCGAAAATTGAATCAAGCAAACGGCACGAAGGAAACTCATCAATCGAGGTGACGACCTCTCCGACTAACTCATTTCATTTAGTTTCTTTTAAATTTTGTTTCACTCTTACATGCATTGAGGACAATGCTTCTCTCGAGTTTGGGGGTGTTGGTTTCTAGTTAGTTTCATGTTTAGTTGCATTCATCTTTAGCAATCACATATAGGTTGCATATGTTACTTGCCATGCCTTTAATTTGATTTAATTGCTTAAGACTTGTTGAATATCCAATGATGAATTTTTGCCACTTGTACTTAATTGAAATAACCTTTAATTTTAGGATTGCATGAAAAGAACTTAGAGTTTTACTATGATGCTGAATTTTTTTACACGGTTGTGGGTTGTTGATTCAAAGAAACTTAGTGAACTTAGGTTGCTTAAAATTTGGGTAAATTTAAAATTGAAAATTAAAAGTTAATTTCTTGCTAGAGGTGCCCAAAACTGGCTCTAGTAGTAAATACACTTTCTTGCTAGAGGTGCCCAAAGCGGCTCTAGTAGTTAATGCACATTAAAGAATCGCTAGAGGTGCCCGAAATTGGCTCTAGTCGACTAAAATAAAATGAGAAATAGCTTACTTTGCTAGAGGTGCCCGAATTTGGCTCTAGTGAAAATAAAAACAAATGCCCCGATAATTAAATTGATAAAAGCCTATTGTTCACATAGAATCTTGAAAATCAACTTGTACACAACTACGCACACACATTGTCACGAGCATTATAGTTTGGTTCGGGTAAGTTTTTGTGCTATCCAAAAAATTAAAAGGTGATCATACTTTTTGTGCCACGGTTCCGAGGTTTGAATTCAAGTTTGAAGCATGTCTTTGATGATTAAAGTTTCAAGGGGTAATTGTTAGTTTGCATTGCTTGAGGACAAGCAATAGTTCGAGTTTGGGGCGTGATAAGTGTTCAAAAGTACTATTTTTATTACCCTTTTTACTCATATTATTGTTAGACTTAAGCTCATAATAGTTGCATAATTAGTCATTCATGCATTAATTCATGTTTCTTTCCACCGTTGAGCTTGATTACATAACTTGGTGATTTTTGTGGAAAAAGAGATCTTTGCTTTGGTGTGTTTTTTTGTGTGTATGTGCAGGATCACTTGCCAAAGCAATGTTGAGCTAGTTGTTGTGGTAATGCATGAAGGAGACGCTGAGCCAGTTGCCATGGCATTTGTCGACAAAAGAAAAAAATGCAATAGGGATGTCGAAATTAATGACTTTACAAGCCCAAGATGACATGGAGCAAGGCCCAAGCCCAAAGGAATTTGATTGCCATGCAGAGATTAAAGAAGAATTAAATTCCAAGAAGATAGGAGAAGTTCTAATAGGAATAAAATTATAATAAAGAATTATATTCTTTAAAGATAATTTAATTCCAACTCAAACTCCTCCTCAAAGAAGGACTTTGGCCTAGCCCTATAAATAGCAAGGAGATTTCGACAATCCAAAAAGGGGAGAGCAAGAGGGAAATTTGGCAAGTCCAAGTAGGGCAAGAGGAGAGAATTTTCGACAAGCATCAAGGGCAAGGAGGATTTCGACAAGCCTCTTCCTTCATCTTTGTTCGATTGGGTTCATGCTAGGGATTAATTATCTTGTGTTTCTTTGGAACCTAGCCATGAACTAAATTTACTTGGCTATGGTTATTGTGTTTTGTGGTTGTGAGAAACTATTGGTTTTGTTTAGGTAATAAGAGTTTGCACTTTTCTATTTCAAGGTTTATTCATTCTTGATTCTTATTATTGTTTTGCAGTGAATTGGGAGAGGATCTCGTGATTTCATCCATTTATCTAATATCGGGAGAGTTAGATTCAAGAAACGAATGAATATGATCTTTATTCAATCCAATGATGGTGAAGATTAATCCGGCTTAGGAATAAGTTAAGGATTTCAACGGCTAAGAGGAGCGCAAGATTGGTTGTTGTTCACCCTTGATTCACGCAGGATGTATTATCAAGGCATGCACAAGTAGCTAGAGTTTCGACTTAGGGATAAGAAGAAACCATTGAAGAACGCTCCGCCGAACCTTGAAGTTGCTGCCCGATCGCCCAAGTAGTTGCCCAACTAGTCGCCCGGGCAACCATCAATTAGTTGCCAAGGCAACCCCGTTGTGCAAGTCGCCACGGCAACTGAGTTGCCCGTGCACTCTTTTACCAAGACAATCCAATCGGCTATCACACCTCAACTCACGATAACCTAGCCTATCTCTCTCAATCGATCTCATCTTTTCTTTTACTTTATTGCTTTCTAGTTTAGTTATTAGTTAAACTCCTTTAATCCTTTAATTGTGTTTTTACTTTTCACAGTGCAGTAACTTAAGCAAAGTGGCCCAAACCAATCCCTGTGGAGACGATACTCGATACTCATATCACTTTATTACTTGCGACGTGTATACTTGCACAATTGCGTAGCACTTATCACACGCAACACTGGGCAACTACTTGGGCGGCTGGGCAACAACTTCAAGGTTCGGCGGAGCGTTCTTTAATAGTTTCTTCTTATCCCTAAGTCAAAACTCTAGCTATTTATGCATGCATTGACAATACATCCCTGCGTGAATCAAGGGTGAACAACAATCAATCTTGCGCTCCTCTTAGCCGTTGAAACCCTTAACTTATTTCTAAGCCGGATTAATCTTCACCATCAATAGATTGAATAAAGACCATACTCATTCGTTTCTTGAATCTAACTCTCCCGATATTAGATAAATAGATGAAGTTACAAGATCCTCTCCCAATTCACTCGCAAACAAGAATAAGAACCAATAATGAGCAAACCTTGAATTGAAAGTGCAAACTCTTATTACCTAAACAAAATCCAATTGTTTCTCACAACCACAAGACACAATAACCTTAGCCAAGTAGATTTAGTTCATGGCTAGGCTCCAAAGAAACACAAGACAAAGAATTCCTAGCATAAACCTAATTGAACAAGAAAGAAAAAGATGAAGAATGGTTGAAGCCTTGTCGAAATCTCCCTTGCTCTTTGTCAAAATTTCTCTCCTCTCCCCCTCTTGGAGTTGACGGCTTGGTCCTCAATTTATAGGGCTAGGTCAAAGTCTTTTTTGCGGAGGAAGTTAAGTTGGAATTAAATATCTTTAAAGAATATAATTCTTTATTATATTTAAATTCCTTCTAGAACTTCTCCTATCTTCTTGGGATTTAATTTCTCTTTAACCACTTCATGGAAATCAAACTCCTTTGGGATTTAACTTTGCTCCATGTCATCTTGGGCTTATCTAGTCATCAATTTCGACTACCATATCATCTTATCCCTTGTCGAAAATTGCCCTGGCAACTAGCTCGATATCTCCTTCATGCATTGCTCTGGCAACTAGCTCGGCATCTCCTTCATGCATTACCTTGGCAACTAGTTCCAGCCTTGCTTTGGCAAGTGATTCTGCACACACACACAAAACACACCAAAGGAGTATCTTTTTCCACAAAATTAAGCAAAATATGAAATCAAGATTGTCCACCAAGGAAACAATGCAAACATGCATGAATGGCTAATAATGCAACTAAAATTAGCCTAAGTCTAGCAATAATATGAATAAAAAAGGTAATAAAAATAGTACTTTTGAACACTTAACAACAACTCTATAAGATGGCAAATGATTTTCAATTGCAGTTGATATAATTTTATCATATATAGAGCTGCCTTACTTATATAGTTCATTTGACCAATATAATATTCAAATCACAAGATTTGATCTGTCTTACTAGTCTTGTGTACATTAAGTTTTTTATCTTAACTACTTGCATAATTGCATTTCAAGTATTATAGCCAAAGTATAAAATCAAGCCATTCGTAATGCAGAATTAATCAAGTATTATAGCTTTTTAGCTTGTGATGGTGAGTACGTACTCGAGGAGGCCCTTTGCTCCTCGCACAACACCTTAGTGTTTTTTTTATCTCAGCATCGAAGTGCCTACATTAGGATGTAGCTGCTAAGTGACTCTATGGATATCCAATTATACCAAAGACTTCACATTAGTACTTGGGCAATTTATTTCCTTATAGATCAATCATCATTATTCATATAATAGAGCAATTCACATCCCATATTTCATCTTGAATATCCAATTCATCAAAACTATCAACAATAATTCGATAATGGGCATTTCATACCCAAAATTTGAAATCTGATTTATCTTAGATTAATCATTATTCCATATCCATGTTCACATATGCCATTTAATATTTCTTTGATCAACATACATTTTCATTATTATCAAAGTTGATTTATTGCAAGTCTTCTTCACATCATATATATATATATAAACAGATAAAAACGCATTCATTCATCTCACATATAATAAATAAATAAAATACACTCACCTGGGCCATTTATTAGCATGCCTCACTAAATTCTACTCGATTCTTTCCTTCATAGTACCTCGAATCTTCTTTTGATTCGGATTTGACTTGGTTAACCACGTGAACATAAACAAACATTTGTTAAATTCACTTCGAACAATATTTCAATCAAGCTATATAATCATTTAACATAAAATTTTCCATAATTTTCCTTCTTTCCTTATATTGTCCAAAATTTCATTTTGTTCCTTAATGACCATTTTGAACTTCCAATAACCCTTTTCAAGTTTACTAATTAACCTTAGATACAAAATGTATCAATTCTCATTTTCTGGCAGATTGCACTACCTTCAAAGAAATATTTCTATAAAATAATATACAACTCAGAATTCGATTCCGTTTGTTCTGAAAGAAACTAGATTCAATAATATTTTCAACCATATAAATTAATATCCCAAATTCAACTTGTACGATTTATGGAAAATTTTCAAAGTCAATTACAATGCTGGAATTCGGAACAGACTGGTGCTCTGTTTTCTGACCTTTCGTCACTTAAAAATTCATATCTTTTGACTCGAAACTCGAAATCAGTTTATGTTTGTTGGAAACGAAACTAGACGAACAAATCTTTACATCAGTATAAAATTCACCATCTAACCATTTTTGTAGAATTTATGATGAATTTTTAAACTTACAGCCATAATCCAGTTTTCTACACAGCTTCCATAATTAACTTCAACTTTTATACTAACTTCTCCTTACTTCTCTACTTGTCAATTTAGTCCCATTATTTTCTTTAAACCACCAACTTATCACCTTCTTCATCAAATAATTATTCACAATAGTCCCCTCTAATTTTCCTTCTTTATCGAATGGTCATTAATAATGCAAAGGTAAAGATCCAAATTTCTTAACTTTGCTAATTAGTTCTCAATTCAACATTACCACCTTAATTCCATCATTACAACTAAAATTCATATTTAGTCCTTATCAAAATCTCATTTCCAAATTGGTCACTTAACTTTGACAAATTGTCAAAATGGTCACTAATTCAATTTAACATCGGTTTAGCATTCTAGCATCAATTTCACATCTCCAACATCCTTAATAACATAAATACACACAGTTCCATACAAATTCAAATTTGGTCCTTTAACTTTTAAGATTTTTTAATTGGTCCCTATCAAATTAACTTAGGGTCTTGCTTCCAAACAACAAATCAAGCTTACTAAATCATTAATTCAACATCACGAACCCTAAATTAAACTTGAATCCCTAAACCCTAATTATCTTCATAATAATCAAAACATGTATAACTTAAATCCTAACTCAATATCATGATTTTAACATTATACTAGCTTGATTTCAACTTAATTCAATCATGGAATCATAAAACCTCAAAAGCCCCAATTTGATCCATAAACCCTAATTTCTTTCTCATGTAAATTCTCATCAATCAAGCATGGATTCCATGAATTAGTGATATCAAAAGATAGAGCTTGAAGAGTAGAACAACTTTGTAGTTGAAGAGATTACCTGAAAATCATGTTTCGGGGCTTGAATCGAGCTTGGAAAAATTTTCTCTTTACTTCCCTAGCATCTCACTTTTTTGGCTGGAAAAGATGAATTGTTCATATTTTCACTATTATTATACACATGTGACTATTAAATGAATATTACATTCATTTAATAGTGAAATTACAATTTTGCCATTAAAATCTAATGGTTGAGATTAATCTTATCATCAATCAAGGGCCAAAATTAAATCTCCCATTTCCTCTTTCCAAAATTACCCTTATAAATTTTTAAATATTTCAAAAATGCCATTGGGGAATAATAACCAATTTGCCCTCCAACTAGTTTTTATTTACTAGTTTGTCATTCTTGTAAAAAATCAACTAAATCTAGTTGGAATCCAACCAAATATAATAAAATATTAATAAAATAGTATTTTATGACTTTTTCATGGCTTTTGGATCAGCCTCTGAAATTCTAGTTGGATCCGATTTCCAGATATTCATAAAATACTTCTACTGCGATTTTACCTTTTCCAAGCTATTGGATTTATTCCGTAAATTCTATATTTCCATATTCGGGAAATAAACTCTATTATCCCATAAAAACTTCATTTTCGAATAACTTAGACTGAATTTTCCTAACTCAGTCTATTATTCCGAAAATTTTTGAAAATCTTCGTAGAATAAAATTTCTCTTAGAAATCTTTTATCGATAATCCATACGAATTTTATTAACTCGAGCTGATTTCTTTTTATCAGTCTCAATTACTGACATGAGACCTTCCCAATGGGTCACCCATCCTATGTCCTGAGCACGCTTAACTTTGCAGTTCGATGTAATTTCAATATCTTATACTGCATTTTTATTCCCGTAAATTATATTAGATTTTTCTCCATGATTTGTTTAATCCATGTACATGATAAAATAATTACTGATAAATTCATCAACACCTGAAAATAACTTTTATAACATTTTTCTATCATATGGTAAAATTTCATAATTTTTCAGTTCGATATAGGTATCCAAATTCTACTTAAACTTTGACTACGATTTTCCCGATAATCGAAATATCAGATCAAACCAGTAATTTCTCATTCGATCCACACCTATAGGTGCTCTATCTATTTATAAAATAAAACACCTAACTTTTGGGAAATTACAACTTTGGTCATTCAACTTTTCATATCTCCACTTCTATCACCCAAGTTTTAAAACTTATCATTTTGGTCACTAAACTTTAACCTTGAATTCCCATTCCAATTTTCCTTGGATTTTAACCAATTTTTGAATATTTTACTCGTTCTTTATCACATGACACCTTAAAACCTCAAAAACTTCTTTTCTACAGTCCATAATTGAGAAAATCCTAAAGTTTGCATTTTTTTGTCATTTTAGTCACTAAGTAAGCTTTTAAGTCCTTATCTTCGTACTAAATGACCCTAAATTAACATATCAAATTTTGGGGGTATTACAATTCTTCCCCCTTAAGAAAATCTGTCCTCGAATTTTCAAAACGTACATGTTTTAAATAGTTTCAGGTAATATTCTCTCATTTTCTTCTTGGTCTCCCAAGTTGCCTCATCTACTTTATGGTTCCTCCAAAGGATTTTGACCAATGGAATTTTCTTATTCCTTATTCCTTTTAATTCCATATGCTAAGATTTTCATCGGTTCTTCGTCATACATCAAATATCGGGTTATAGTTCAACTTCATTTCCCATAATCCTGTGTTCTCAATAATTTAGGCTCGTACCTTATCTTCAAAGATCAGAGTAGTTCAATCTAACTCTTTTTCTATTAAAAATTTCTTTTCTTTTCGTTTCTTTTTTTCACCATGAACTGGTTCAAGTAGGGTTGAGACACCATATTCATCAATTCTTATATGCGGTAGAGCGTTTGTAAGTCCAAACGACATCATTAAGAACTTGTAGTATCCATAACGAGTTCTGGGTATTGTCTTCGGTATATTTTCTTCTTTAACTTTTAACTGATAATAACCCAATTAAGGGTCGATTCTTTGGTAACAAAACTACACCTCGGTACTGGTCAAACAAATCCCCAATCCTTAGTAACAGATTATTTATTCTTTATTGTTACCTTATTTAACTGTTGATGATCTATACTTAGTCGTAAAGAATCATCTTTCTTCTTTAAGAATAATTACTGAAGCACTTCATAATAACTCACTCGATCGAATGTAACTTCAATCTAATAGCTCTTACAGCTGAGCTTTCAATTCCTCTAACTGGGTTGGTGCCTTTCTATAAGGTACTATCAATACCTGCTTTATTCTTGAATTAAACGTCAATATCGAACTGTACCTCTTAATCTGGAGGTAATCCTAGTAATTCATCCGAAAACATATTTGGAAAATTCCCTACAATTGGAGTATTCTCTATCTTCTTATAATTATTGTACCAGTTCTTTATTATACATATAATTCATTCTAAATAGAAGTTAACTATCATATTTATTTCACTGTGTTGTATCCAATAAGGGTCTTTTCTTTACCCTTAAAAATTCGTCAAAAGACGAAATCTAACAGCATCTTATTTTTCTTATAACCATTAGAGTCTCATTCATACTATTGAGGAACTACACCAAGGTATACAAGCAATATATCAGTAGCATTACATCCTATGGGCATGTACACTTTAACAAAATCATATTGGATTCGATTTAACCTCTAGAATCGTCTAAACCTTTGCTCTAATACCACTAAATGTAACACCGTCAATGTGTATTTGATGAATTAATATACATTGAAGATGTTACTAAAGTTTTTAACTGATTTCTTAACTTGTAATTTTTTTTTCAACAAAGTAGTTTAGTGGTTGACCCTTTCTCAGTTTTCAAACAAAACTATGTCTAGTAACCACGGCTAAGTTTTGACCCTGAATTGGTTTGTAAAATACTTAAAGCAGTTATTAAAATGAGAATATAATTTATGGTGAAAACTATGTATGCTACCTAGATCTTTTCTTGTTTTTTTTTAAAACACTACGCGATAAAGGACCAAGTAAGTATAAAATCGTTTAAAGCATATTTCTAAAATTTTAAATTCTTCAAACTAAGTCATGATGCTAGATCATACGGAATAGCTACTATCGAAGGGAGAGGCCCCCTCAGCTGTCGCGTGCGGTTCACGCGTGGACCGTTCAGCCTCTCACGCGCGCGTGCGTCCCACGCCTTGGGCTCCTCGGCTACCGCGTGCCACATGGCGCAATCTAGTGCAACCCCACTTATTCCAAGATTTGATCGAGGCCATCCGTTTCCCATGCAATCTCAGCCGTTGGATAAGATCTGATCCAACAGCCGAGAGCGAATCTGGCAGGATGAATGCCCCACCACGCCGGCACCACTCCGCCGCACCAACCACCGGATCAAATCAGTCATGCCAAAATCACCAAAAAAACAGAGATTATGTCCGTTACCAAATCCCAAATATATGTATTCTAGATATTATGTCTACCAAAAAAGTCATAAAAAATAGATATATATGTAGATGTAACAAAAAAGCTATATAAATCAGTTTCAATTCAAAGATATACAAAAAAAAAACAAAAAAAACGAAGAGTTTTCGGGGTAATCCTTCTTCTTCTTTACTCTTTCGTGCATGCATATTTTTCATACGACAAAAAATATAATAACAAAAATAAAGAGAGCCGAGTCTACCTGAGTTGCAAGACCCTTTCTGGCCGGCAACAAGCCCTCAAGGGGTGAGCCGTTTGAGGGGTCTTTTTCGTTTTAAAATAATATAGGGGCTTAGGTTTTTTTGGGTTCACAACAGAGGGGTTTTAAGGGGCGTTGTTTTGTGCCGGCAATGATGTGGTCCACGACGGCTTGAGGCGGCCGATATGGCCAAGCCTCATGATATGTGTTCAAAAGTACTATTTTTCTTACTCTTTTTACTCATATTATTGTTAGACTTAGGCTCATATTAGTTGCATAGTTAGCCATTCATGCATTAATCCATGTTTCCTTCCATCGTTGAGCTTGATTACATAAATTGGTAGTTTTTGTGGAAAAGATGCTGCTTTGGTGTGTTTTTGTGTGTGTATGTGCAGGATCACTTGCCAAAGCAATGCCGAGCTAGTTGCCAGGGCAATGCATGAAGGAGACGCCGAGCCAGTTGCCATTGCATTTGTCGACAAAGACAAAAAGCAATATGGATGTCGAATTTCATGACTTTACAAGCCCAAGATGACATGGAGCAAGACCCAAGCCCAAAGGAATTTGATTGCCATGCAGAGATTAAAGAAGAATTAAATTCCAAGAAGATAGGAGAAGTTCTAATAGGAATAAAATTATAATAAAGAATTATATTCTTTAAAGATAATTTAATTCCAACTCAAACTCCTCCTCAAAGAAGGACTTTGGCCTAGCCCTATAAATGTCAAGGAGATTTCGACAATTCCATAGGGAGAGCAAGAGTTAATTTCGACAACTCCAAGAGAGGAAGCAAGGGGAATTTTTCGGCAAGCATCTAGGGCAAGGAATTTTTGACAAGCTTCATCTTTTCTTCCTTGTTCGATTGGGTTCATGCTAGGGATTGTTTATCTTGTGTTTCTTTGGAACCTAGCCATGAACTAAATTTACTTGGCTATGGTTATTGTGTTTTGTGGTTGTGAGAAACTATTGGTTTTTGTTTAGGTAATAAGAGTTTGCACTTTTCTATTTTAAGGTTTATTCATTCTTGATTCTTATTATTGTTTGCGAGTGAATTGGGAGAGGATCTCGTGATTTCATCCATTTATCTAATATCGGGAGAGTTAGATTCAAGAAACGAATGAATATGATCTTTATTCAATCCAATGATGGTGAAGATTAATCCGGCTTAGGAATAAGTTAAGGATTTCAACGGCTAAGAGGAGCGCAAGATTGGTTGTTGTTCACCCTTGATTCACGCAGGGATGTATTATCAAGGCATGCACAGGTAGCTAGAGTTTCGACTTAGGGATAAGAAGAAACCACTAAAGAACGCTCCGCCGAACCTTGAAGTTGCTGCCCAGACGCCCAAGTAAGTTGCCCAACTAGTCGCCCAGGCAACCATTAATTAGTTGCCAAGGCAACCCCGTTGTGCAAGTCGCCACGGCAACTGAGTTGCCCGTGCACTCTTTTACCAAGACAATCCAATCGGCTATCACACCTCAACTCACGATAACCTAGCCTATCCCTCTCATTCGAATTCATCTTTTCATTTACTTAATTGCTTTCTAGATTAGTTATTAGTTAAAACTTCTATAATCCTTTACCTGTGTTTTTACTTTTTACAGTGCAAGAGACTAGATTCTTGAAGTGGCTCCAATCCCTGTGGAGACGATATATTTTATACTATAACTTGCGACGTGTATACTTGCACAATTGCGTAGCACCTATTACGCGCAACAAGTTTTTGGCGCCGTTGCGGGGGATTGGCAATAGCGACTTTGTTTTTACTTTCTTGCACTTTCTTTTTATTTTCTTGTTTAAAATTCAAAGGGCTAACAAACTTTGGTTTTGCATTGGTATATGACTGTAGGGCGAGACCGACTTCACCAGAATATCCTTTGATCCGTAAATCGAACGAACCTTACAAAGACTTAGACGAAGGATAAGAGAAGCAATGGCAAATCAAGACGGCAATATTAATCAAGATGTTCGGCAGGAGGAAGAGTGATTCTTGCACGAAACAGAACTATTCGAGACTATCTTGAAGAAGATCTTGATGGACTTAACCCAGGAGTTGTCGCACCCGAAATTGAAGCCGACCACTTTGAGTTGAAACCGGTAATGTTTAATATGATCAACACAATAGGTCAATTTGGCGGCTCAAAGAATCGAAGATGCACGACAACATCTGAAATCTTTCCTCAAGATTTGCAACTCGTTCAAGATACGAGTCACCCCGATGTACTACGATTAAGATTATTCCCTATTCACCGAGGGATAGGCGAAAGCATGGGTGAATAGCATTCTGCCGGATCCATAGCATCTTGGACTGATCTTTGTCGTGATTTCCTTGCGATTTAATCCTACAAATTTAATCGATAAGCTCCGTAACGACATTACTTCTTTCGGCAGCGGATGATGAATCCATGTACGAGGCTTGGGAGCGATATAGAGAACTTCTACACAAATGCCCTCTACACACGGATTCGGTGTGGACTCAAGTAACAATGTTTTACAACGCCGTGAATACACCAACAAGGATGATGCTAGATGCCTCGGCAAGCGGCATACTCCTAGATAAGTCGCTGAGAAGAAGCAATGCAAATCTTAAACAGGCTGGCCAAGAATGACTATCAATTCCCATCTACTAGAAGAGGAGGAGTTAGGCGCCAAGCCACAATACATGAACTAGGATCATCGATTCAATTTCGCACAATTGGCGCTTTAACCAAGATGGTCCAAAACATGCAAAAACCAAACAACACACATGAAGTCAAGGTAATGGATTCTTTTTGTGAGTTATGTGGCGATAACCACAATTCTTCTGAATGTATGCAGAATCCGGAATCTAGCTTCTATGTGGGGAATTACAATCGGGGCAACAACATGATGTCCAATACATACAATCCAGCTTGGAAGAAGCACCCGAATTTTTCATGGAGTAATCCCAACAATGCTCTAAACCAGAACAATCAGAATGCACAAGCATCGGGATTCCAGCAAAATATGCCACGGCAACAGATGCCGCAGCAACAACCAACAACATCTAGTTCTTTGGAAAATTCTCTAAATGCTTTTATGATGAAAACTGAATCTTAAATGGCTGAGAATAGTAATTTCATAAAAAGAACTGATGCTTTTATTAACAGGACCGAGATGAGATTGCAAAACCAAGAGGCGACAATCAAATCACTGGAAAATCAAGTCGGACAATTTGCTCAAAATCTGAACACTAGACCACAAGGAGGTCTACCTAGCAATCTTGAAGTCGCAAGAGGCGGCCGCCATGAGCAATGTAAGGCAATCACCACAGTAGTGGCCAACAACTTAGAGAGGTTCAAACCCGCTCGTCAAACAAAACTCCACAAAAAGATCAAGACGAACCTAGCGGCAAAGCCTCAGATGCTGAACCAGGAATTGCCGCGGCAACCGGCAATAAACATGCCTCGACAACCGATGACGCCTCAGCTTCTTGTGATAAGCATGCCTCAAAGAACCCCAGTTGATAACGATCGGCAACTCCGGATGTCCCGCAATACCGTCAATCAGGTTTCAAACCAATGAAAGGATAGAAGATATCCGACTTCCACCACCATTCCCACAAAGGTTGAAGCGACAAAAGCAAGAATACCAATTCAAGAAGTTTCTTGATATCCTAAAGCAAGTCCACATCAACTTGCCATTGGTGGAAGCAATTGAACAAATGCCAAACTATGCCAAGTTTCTTAAAGACATTGTGTCCAAGAGAACAAGGCTAGGAGAGTTTGAAATAGTTGCCGCTGACAGAGGATGCATGGCAATGTTGCACAATCGCATGCCGCCCAAGTTGAAGGATCCCGGAAGTTTCACAATACCTGTTCTATTGGAAATCACTATGTCGGGAAAGCACTATGCGACCTAGGGGCTAGCATAAACTTGATGCCTAAATCGGTTTTTCGAAACTAGGAATCGGGAAGGCAAGACCTACAATGATTATGCTGCAGCTAGCCGAGCCAGATCCTATGTGCATCAGAGGGAAAAATCGAGGACATCTTGGTAAAAGTTGGTAAATTCATTTTTCCGCTGACTTTATTGTTTTGGATTGTGAAGCGAGATGAGCATGCGCCTATCATTCTCGGGAGACCATTCCTAGCGGCAGGGGAGAACTTTGATTGATGTTGAAAAGGGAGAACTCACAATGAGGGTGAATGACCAGCAGGTAAAACTAAATGTGTTCCAAACACTAAGGCATGTCGATGATCCGAAGAATGCCAACTACTTCATGCCACGGCAGAGTTTAACCGATGAGGAATTTAGTTGCCTCGGCAACTACATTGCCGATCAAGAGGAACTGAGGAGTATGAAGAACCGGTCGATGAGGAACAACCAGAAGAGGCAAATTGGCTAGTCAATCAACCAGGTACATACTTTGAACCTTTGGACTACTCGGGTAAGGAAGGTAAGATCAAAAACCCTCTATCGAAAATCCACCAATTCTTGAGTTGAAACAATTGCGAGCAACTGAAATATGTATACTTAGGGATCGATAATACATTACCTGTAATTATTTCCTCTAAGTTACAGCCTGAGGAGAAAAGAAGCTGATCAACATGTTGAAGCTACATATAAAAGGCAATAGGGTGGAAAATTGCCGACTTGAAGGGAATTAGCCGGCGGTGTGCATGCACAAGATCTTGTTGGAAGATGATCACAAACCTTCAATTGAGGCCCAGAGGAGACTGAATCATGCCATGAAAGGGGTTGTAATGAAAGAAATCATCAAATGGCATGACGTGGCATTATATACCCTATCTCCGAGTACGTGGGTAAGTCCGGTACAATGTGTGCGAAAAAGGGAGGTATCTTGGTGGTAAGCAATGAAAATAATGAACTTATCCCAACCAGGATCTGTGACCGGTTGGAGGGTTTGTATGGACTATCGAAAGCTAAATAAAGCCACTAGGAAAGATCACTTCCTATTACCCTTTATTGATCAAATGCTTGACCGTCTTGCGGTAAACCCTTTCTTTGTTTTCTTGATGGTTATTCAGGTTACAATCAGATTGCCATAGCACCGAAGATCAAGAAAAGACAACCTTCACATGCCCCTACGGTACTTATGCCTTCCGAAGGATGCCGTTCGGATTGTGTAACGCCCGGCAACCTTCCAAAGATGCATGATGGTGCTCTTTTCGGACATGGTCAAGACTTCCTTGAGATCTTCATGGATGATTTTTCGGTTTTTGGTAATGACCCGATGGCTGTCTCGGCAATTTAGAGAGGGTGTTGGCAAGATGCGAAGAAACGGATTTAGTCCTCAATTGGGAGAAATGCCACTTTATGGTAGATGAAGGAATAGTGCTCGGCCACAAGATTTCATCCAAGGGAATTGAAGTAGACAAAGCCAAGGTGGACGTGATCGAGAGATTACCCCACCAATTTGATTAAAGGAATTGATGTTTTCTCGGACATGCAGGTTTTTACAGGAGGTTCATTCATAATTTTTCTAAAATCACTAAACCCTTGTGTAATCTGCTTGAACAGGATAAAGTCTTCGATTTTGATGATTCTTGCACCCAAGCATTCGAAACCCTAAAGAAAAAGCTTACCTCAAAGACCCATTGTCGTTCCACAGATTGACGCTACCTTTTGAGCTCATGTGTGATGCAAGTGATTTCGCGGTAGGAGCAGTCCTAGGCCAACGCACACAGTAAGACCTTCCATGTGATATACTACGCTAGTAAAACTCTTAACGATGCTCAAGTGAATTACACAACAACGGAGAAAGAGTTACTAGCTGTAGTTTTCGCATTTGACAAGTTCCGATCCTATTTAATTGGTACAAAGGTAATTGTTCATACGGACCATTCGGCAATCAAATACTTATTTGCTAAAAAGGATGCTAAACCTCGTTTGATTCGTTGGATATTACTTTTACAAGAATTTGATATTGAAATTAAGGACAGGAAAGGAACAGAAAATCAAGTGGCCGATCACTTATCACGTTTGGAACGCAATAGGGAGGAGGACGCGGATCTAGAGATATGTGATGCATTCCCGGATGAACAAATTCTAATCGCCTCGGCAACCCTTGACGCCTCGGCAACCCTTGATGCCTCGGTAACCATGGATGCACACGCCTCGGCAACTCTCAACGCCGCAGCAGTCTTTGACGCACACGTCTTGGCAATTTTGGGAGCAGACACTACGGCAGCACATGCCTCGGCAATACCCTGGTACGCAGATTTAGTTAACTTCCTTGTTTGTGGTATTTTTCCGTATGGCATTACTCACCAAGGGAAGAAGCGGTTCCGCCATGATGCTAAGCATTACTTTTGGGACGAGCCTCTTTTGTTTAAACAATGTGCAGATCAGGTTATACGCCGATGTGTCCCTGAAGAAGAGCAACAGAATGTACTCCGGCAATGCCATTCTTCACCCTATGGAGGACATTTTGGAGGAACTCGTATCATGGCCAAAGTCTTGCAATCCGGTTTGTATTGGCCAACATTGTACAAAGATGCCCAAGACTTTTACAAGCAATGTGATCGTTGCGGAGGACGGGCAATATCTCTAGGCGACATGAGATGCCACTCGAACATCATCGAGGTGGAACTGTTCGATGTATGGGGATCGATTTTATGGGACCTTTCCCATCTTCATTCGCAACCTCTACATCTTACTCGCCGTCGACTATGTGTCTAAATGGGTAGAGGCAGCTGCAGTTCCCAACGACGATTCCAAGACCGTGCAACGATTCCTGTGAAAAAAATATATTTACGGTTTGGGATGCCAAGAGCAATTATCAGCGACGGGGCAAGCATTTTGACAACAGACTAATTGCCAAGATGTTGCAACGCTTCGGCATATCACACAAGATCGCCACGGCATATCACCCACAAACCAACGGGCAGCGCAGAAATTTCCAACCGGGAGTTGAAGGGAATACTCGAGAAAGTTGTAAATACCTCAAGGAAGGATTGGTCATTAAGACTAGATGACGCACTTTGGGCATATATTTGCATTCAAAACACCATTAGGTATGTCCCCTTCCGGCTTGTCTATGGTAAAACATGTCATCTACCGGTGGAAATCGAGCACAAGGCGTCTTTGGGCAATCAAGACCGTGAATATGGATTGGGAAGTGCGGACAAAAGCGCTTGATGGATCTCAATGAGATAGAAGAATTTCGTGCACTCGCCTATAACAATGCACGAATCTACAAGGAGAAAACAAAGCGATGGCATGACAAGAAACTATTGCCACGGCAATCCACGTCAGGGCAACTAGTTCTCCTATTCAATTCTCGGCTAAAACTTTTCCCGGGAAAGCTGAAATCAAGATGGTCGGGACCATTTGAAGTCGTCAAACCATTCTCCCATGGCGCCGTGATAATCAAGTCCATCTCTGACGACCATGAATTCAAAGTTAATGGACAAAGATTGAAGCACTACAATGGTGCCCATGTGGAACGTAACAAGGAAGTGGTCAATTTAGGAGATGCATGAGCATGCTCTCCCTTTTGATATTTTTATTTTTATTTTTATTTTTATTTATTTTTTATTTTTGTTTTGGTCGATTAGTTAATTATTTATTTTTCATTTTTTTTCTGATTTTTTTGCCGATTATTAGTAGTTTTAGGATAGATTTTTTTTATTCAAGTCTAAGAATCCTATTACACATCTTTATTTATTTTCTTTATTAGTTTATCTTTAATTTTAATCCTTATTTGATTTGTTTTTGAATTGTAGGAAAGGAAGTTCAAGAGAAAGAAGGAATTCTAAACCAAGTAGGAAAACATCTTCAACAAGGAAACTAATGGGCTGAATCTAAGGCTTATATAAAGCCTCCAATTCATCCTAACCAAAACCCCTTTGTCGAAATTCCTACCAAACCCTAACCCAATTGTCGATTTCCCCTAATCCCACCCAACTATCTTTTCTATAAAACCCATCACCCTTAACCTATTCCTACTTTCTATCTTGCAACTTTTTATTTTCTTTTCTTTTCTTTGTTTTTACTCACAACCAAGATCATACATGGCATCCAAGATTAAACTTTTAGTTCATCCAAGTTCCTCCAAAGAACCAAGATACAAGAAGTTTGCTACACCGGCGGTTCAAGAAAGATTTCAATCCAAGTTTGAAAGCCGGAAGATTCATGAAGAACAAGGCTCTGTGAATACTCCAGATCTCAAGATTTCGGCCTTGAACCATTCATCTTCAAAAGGATTGCACATCAAAAGTGGCAAATCTTTTGCCATCAACCGGAACCGGGTAACATCTCATGGGTAAGAGAATTCTATGCTCACTCACCTAACCCGGATAATCCTTATGTTTTTGTTCGTGACAAGGCCATACTTATAAGTCCCGAAAGCATCAACACCTTTTACGGACTTTACATTGAGAAGGACGAGCATCAAGCCTTCGTTGACCAAATCAATCCCAAGCAACTCGACAAGGTGCTTCAAGAACTCACTTAACCAGGAACTCATTGGAACGACGGTAAATACAAGGGCACGGTAAATCGCCTTCAGCTAAAACCCGAGGCAAAACTATGGAATACGTTTGTTAAAACTTCTTTAATGCCCTCCACACACAATACTACCGTTGATATACCACGTCTTTTGCTCATACATTCTATTTTGCATAATCGCATCATTAACATTGGAAAAATTATTTGCGATGAGATTTTTGTATGCAGCTCAAAAGATAAGGGTTATCTTTTCTTCCCTTGCTTAATTTCCAATCTTTGCAAGGAGATGCATGTCCCGAGTGAGTCCACCGATGAAAAAGCCCTACCCAAGTCTGGTTAGAATCAAGCACTAATCCGGAAGCTAATGGGAGAGGCACCGGGAGATTCTTCAAGGCCCCCAATTGTCACGGCAACTCCTGCCGCCGCGGCAATCCCTAATGCCCAAGCACCTAACGCCAGGGCAACTCGGCCATTAATCTTGGGACACTTTGAAGCACTTTTGCACCCATTGGAAAGCCGCCTAAGGCAAATTGAAGATCGTAAACTAATGTTCATGCGGTACATGAAGGAGCACAACAATGCCATCACCCAAGTCATCCTAGAAAAGTACCCGGACAACCGTGTGCCGTTCCCAATATTTCTCGCCGATATCCTTGCCACGGCAACCAAGGAAGCTGACGCCACGGCAACCAACCCTGACAATGCCCCGGCAACCACTGAAAAAGCCAAAGGTAAAGCACCTATGCCTGAATCAACTCCTACGGAATCATTTTCTGATTTTTCAGATTCGGACGAGTCCTCCATTGAACCAATAAAGACTGCACCAATTGAATCCTCCAAACGAAAAGCCATTGACATTGATGAAGAGGATGATGAGGACAACCCCGTACGAGGATCGATTCCACCACCGGCAACTAGAAGGAAACTAATCATCTACGATGACGAACTCTCGGAGTAAGTCCTCGTATGCATTTTTATTTTTATTGTTATTTTTCGTTATTTTTATGCATGCATTGAGGACAATGCCTAACTCGAGTTTGGGGGGGATTGTTATTAGTAGTTACCATGTTTAGTTACATTCACTTAAGTATTACATTTAGGATACATAAATTGCTTGCCATGCTTTTAATTGGAACAAGAATTGCTTAGATTTGATGAATATTCAATGATGACTTTACCAATGCACTTAATTGATAGAATTTTTATTCTAGGATAACCATGGAAAAAACTTAGAATTTTACTATGATGCTAAATTTGATGAAACACTGTTGTGGTTTGATTGATTTAAGGAGTTCTAGTAAACTTAGGTTGATAATTAACTAATTAGGGGATTAGAATAAAAATCGGATGAATGCTAGAGGTGCCCGAAATTGGCTCTAGCATATGCTAAAAAAAATTGATCACTAGAGGTGCCCAAATCGCTCTCTCTAGGAGGCGTTAAATTTTTTTAACTAGAGGTGCCCAAACCGGCTCTAGTCGATTAAATTAACTTAAGAAAACTAAAAATAAAACACTAGAGGTGCCCGAAATTGGCTCTAGTTAAAACATGTTAAAAAGAACCCAATGAAGTAATTTGAAAACCTATTGTTTGCATAGAATCCAAAAAAAAATCAACTTGCACACAACTCCGCACACACTCACAAGCATTATAGTTTGATTCCGAGTAATTCTCGTTTTACGAAAAAAATAAAAAGCCAATCATACTTTGTGCCCTTGGTCAGAGAATTGAAATCAAGTTCAAAGCTGAGTTTGTGAAAATCAAGTCTTGGCGTGTAATTATGAGTTTGCATTGCTTGAGGACAAGCAATAGTTCGAGTTTGGGGGTGTGATAAGTGTTCAAAAGTACTATTTTTCTTACTCTTTTTACTCATATTATTGTTAGACTTAGGCTCATATTAGTTGCATAGTTAGCCATTCATGCATTAATCCATGTTTCCTTCCATCGTTGAGCTTGATTACATAAATTGGTAGTTTTTGTGGAAAAGATGCTGCTTTGGTGTGTTTTTGTGTGTGTATGTGCAGGATCACTTGCCAAAGCAATGCCGAGCTAGTTGCCAGGGCAATGCATGAAGGAGACGCCGAGCCAGTTGCCATGGCATTTGTCGACAAAGACAAAAAGCAATATGGATGTCGAATTTCATGACTTTACAAGCCCAAGATGACATGGAGCAAGACCCAAGCCCAAAGGAATTTGATTGCCATGCAGAGATTAAAGAAGAATTAAATTCCAAGAAGATAGGAGAAGTTCTAATAGGAATAAAATTATAATAAAGAATTATATTCTTTAAAGATAATTTAATTCCAACTCAAACTCCTCCTCAAAGAAGGACTTTGGCCTAGCCCTATAAATATCAATGAGATTTCGACAATTCCATAGGGAGAGCAAGAGTTAATTTCGACAACTCCAAGAGAGGAAGCAAGGGGAATTTTTCGGCAAGCATCTAGGGCAAGGAATTTTCGACAAGCTTCATCTTTTCTTCCTTGTTCGATTGGGTTCATGCTAGGGATTGTTTATCTTGTGTTTCTTTGGAACCTAGCCATGAACTAAATTTACTTGGCTATGGTTATTGTGTTTTGTGGTTGTGAGAAACTATTGGTTTTTGTTTAGGTAATAAGAGTTTGCACTTTTCTATTTTAAGGTTTATTCATTCTTGATTCTTATTATTGTTTGCGAGTGAATTGGGAGAGGATCTCGTGATTTCATCCATTTATCTAATATCGGGAGAGTTAGATTCAAGAAACGAATGAATATGATCTTTATTCAATCCAATGATGGTGAAGATTAATCCGGCTTAGGAATAAGTTAAGGATTTCAACGGCTAAGAGGAGCGCAAGATTGGTTGTTGTTCACCCTTGATTCACGCAGGATGTATTATCAAGGCATGCACAAGTAGCTAGAGTTTCGACTTAGGGATAAGAAGAAACCACTAAACGAACGCGAACCTTGAAGTTGCTGCCCGAACCTTGTAAGTTGCCCAACTAGTCGCCCGGGCAACCATTAATTAGTTGCCAAGGCAACTAGTCGCCACGGCAACCATTAATTAGCACTCTTTTACCAAGACAATCAATCGGCTATCACACCTCAACTCACGATAACCTAGCCTATCTCTCTCGCAATTCATCTTTTCATTTACTTAATTGCTTTCTAGATTAGTTATTAGTTAAAACTTCTATAATCCTTTACCTGTGTTTTTACTTTTTCTTTTAGATTCTTGAAGTGGACAATCCAATCTTTTATACTATAATCACACCTCAACTCACCTATTAACCTAACACCTCACCGAGACCGGATCTCTCGGGAGAGGGTTTTAGGTATTTCATTTTTTTCATTTACAGAGGAAATGGGGAGAATTTTGAAAGATAATTTTTTAAAGCAAAAGAACCAAAAGAGTTCTTTTTTAAATTCTTTTTTAAAATGGGCAAATACCATCATGAGTCATCCCCCGTGGAGACGAATTTTTCTAGACGAGCGTCCCCCCTTGGCATAATCACAAACCTAATCCCTCTTATCTCCCAAAATCTTTCAATTTCAGAGGAAATGGGGAGAATTTTGAAAGATAATTTTTTAACCAAGACCAAAACGTTTTAATGGAAAAATCACTTCTCCAGTCACTCCGCATTTTCAAATTTTACACTTTGGGCTTGCCCCTTGGGTATTTTATAGCATAGGTCCTTCTAGGTTTCACTGAGCTTGCATTCTCGTCCCCTAAATCATGTTTTCATGGCTTTGGTTTTTGTCTTTTTTGTTTCATTGTATTTCATTTCAGTCCCCTTTACGTTTTCTTTTGTTTTTATTTATTTAAATGGTAATTTATATGGTACATTATTTGGTGATGATTTTTAGCATGTTTTTAGTGTTTGTCATTTTGTGAATATGGTCATTTATATATTATGCTTGATTTAATTCATATATTTGTATCCATGTTAGTATGATTTCTTTGTTTTTTTCATTTTGTACATTATGACATGTGTTAGCTAATGGCATGATTGATTGTGTTTTCTTATATTTTGTTTTTTTATATATGAGTTGCCTTGGTCTTGTTCATTCATGCATTTTTCTTTTTCGTGTATTATCATTTGCTTAGCCTTGTTTGGTCTTGATAAGTAAGTATTAACTTTGTTAAGTTTGCTTTGTGTCTTAGGTTATGTGTTGGTGTGAAAGTAAGTTTTCTGCAATGACATATTTTCATTGCATGCAAATATATCGTGTTACATATTAAGTGCCTTTGTATGCTTATGTGTTATTTTGTTAATCCGGTATCATATTTTGTCATATGTTAATGGCATATTTTATTTTGTTCCAAGTTACCAAGTTAAGTATTAGTTTTTTAGCTTGTTGTTTAGATTTATTTGGTTTAATGTCATATTACATGCATATCATGCACGTGTTGTTTTTGTGGTTTTTTATACATATGTTCAAGCATGCTAGGATTAATTAATTTAGTATTGAAAGTATGTTTTGTTCATGCCCATACTTTATTGTCAGTATGATATGTTAGGTTTTACATCCATGTGTTTAATTATTTTTATTTATTTTGTAATATTTATATTTTATGTTTTAATATCATGTCAATGTAAATTGTATGTTTTACATTTTGCTTTCTAAGGTTGCATAATGGAATATAAATTGTCAATGCGGTGCCCTTTTATCCGAGTGTAAACGGGGCCAGTATCAGGCGTAGTGATGGTGGTTGGGCTTTTACTCGATGCAACGGGGCCTTAAAAGCACTTATAATCAAATTTTAATTTAACTCACTTTAATCCGAGAAGTTTAATATTAATGGGGCAAGAATTATTAAAGTTTAAAATCTTTTCCCATCCGTAACCTTATAATCCAACATTTTTAAAATTTAATGGTTTCATGGTTTAAGTGGCGGTGGGACTCCATTTTTAAATAAAATATTTTTTCTAAAAACCACATGGAATACATTATTTTTAAAACAAAAAAAAAAAAAAAACTTTTTAGCAAACATAAAAGAGGGAATACAGATTTTTCTGGGACGATTTTTGTTTTTTCAAAAACAAAATGAGAGGGGTTTTTAAAATAATTACCGCTTACTAATATCCTGGATTAAAGTGACTATTAAAGTAACATCCGGTTATAAATTCCAACATTTTTAAAACCCGTCCTTTTTTTTAAGTGGGAGAAACGGTTTCATGTGTCCGATCTACCGTATAGGCATAGCGAATGGGTGAATTGAACCCGATTGATAGGAGCCTATAATGGGTGATGATTGGGGGCCATGCCACTTTTTAGGAATAAAATATGGTTTTTCTAGAACCAACACTGCATGTAGAGAACATATAGAAACCCACCCCTTAGAGCCATGCATATAGCCTAGGTGTTTTAGACGAGATGTAAATAGGGTTGTTTTGTTTGTTTATCGTATTTAATTTGCCCTTTTATTTATGTATTTATTTATTTTATCGGTACTGACTCATTTTCATTTTATTTTGCTTTCTTTTTGCATACATCATTGCATTTGCATTACATAAAGGTACAGGATCAAGTGGTTTGCCCAATCAAAAAATCTTTCATCATGGAAAAAAGGTATCTTAAGAATGAAGAGCTCAACTTATCCGTCAGGCATTGGTCAGAAGTCAATCAGAGAGCCCAAGGGAACAATTTGCCGAGCGAGCGCATAGTGGCAGGGTATACCTACGTGAGCCTTCAACAGAATGACTTATGGGATCTTCAGAGGATTTGGAAAGGATGGGACCGAAGACTACAAGACTTATTCTATGATAGTTATGGCGACATAGCACAATTGTTGTATCTTCGGGTCAACCAGTTTTGGAACCCTGATTTCGAAACCTAAGGGAAGGCTTCAATACCCCTAATTTCGAAAGGATTTTGGAACACTAGCAAGGGGGTTTCAATACCCCTGATTTCGAACCTAAGGGAAGGTTTCGAAACCTTTTGCCCAAATTCAACACTGCCAAGTAGGTTTCAAAACCAATGTTAGTGGTTTCGATACCTCTGACCCAAAAACGATAGAAAAGGCATTTTAAGCCTTGATTTGATCCGGATATGAATTCTAAAGGTTTATGACTGTTATAGGCATTTAAGACACTTTGAAATAAGTTAAAAGATGTATGTCATTCAAACAAACATTAGCCATAGATAGAACTTTTAAATTTTGAACATTTATGCTAAGAGTTGGATCCAAAAAAAATTATATTTAGCTAAGAGTGACTAGCTTGACACAAGTAACTTATTTGCATGTAATAATCACATTATGTCACTTAACAAACAATTTAAGTCAAGAAAAACATATAAGCACTCAATTCATGAAATCATTGGCTAAAATTAAATAATGCTAATATTAAGGCCAAAAGTCATAGAATTAAGCATATAAGGCCAAAAATGAGCATTTCATTTAACAAGATCTCCCCCTTACTAAAACCATTAAAGCAACATATGGGAACCCTCAAACATGTTTTAAAACATATAAGCACATATAAATAAACATGAATGAGTAAATATTGCATGTAAAGAAAAATGTTACCACTTGAATCAAGATAAGTTGATTAGGCTCATCCTCTTCAAGTGTCATTCCTTCTAGTGTGTCTAGAGCTTTCAAATTTCTTCATTTTGCTCACCTTTGCTCCAACACACCTACAACATGGAACTATACATATTTTGGTACCCAAATTCTTTTGGGCCCATAAGGATTAGTTCCTAAAATTCTAGTCCCTTTTGGAATCCATTTTGACAAAAGATTATATTCTTTGTTAGCAATGAGTCCTTTAGGGACCCAAATACTTTTAACTATTTTTCTATATGATCTTTGGGGACCACTATGCCTATACCCATTAAAGTTCTTTTTAACATAGTTGGGTTTTGAATTTTCACCTTTATCAAAATATTTTGCCTCAACTTTGTCAAAAGAAGCTTTAAGATCACCAAGTTTCTTTTGATGATCATCATGGACCTTCGAAAGTAAATTGTGCAAGTCTTGATTTTTCTTTTCAAATTCTTTCAATTTCACTTGCATTTCCTCAAGTTTACTTTCAAGTTCCTCATTAGATTTGGAAAGAGAGTCTTTTTTCATTTTTCAACTTTGAAATAATTTTTCTATTTTTTTAAAATTGACTCTTCAAATTCCAAAGCTAATCCATCATAAGCCTCTTGTAATTCATCAAAAGTATAATCAATTGAATTAGATGAATTAGAGGTTACCATAAAATCGTCTTCAAATGCCATGAGACACAAGTTGGCTACTTCATCCTCGTCCTCATCCGATGTGTCTTCATCACTCCAAGTAGCTATATGAGCCTTGTGCTTCTTCTTTTTCTCAAAATTCTTCTTCTTCAATTGAGGACAATCAAACTTGATGTGTCCCGCTTTTTGCACTTATAGCAAATGATGGGATCCTTTTCTTTGACATCATTCTTGAAGCCCTTTTCTCTTTGAAATCTTCTTCCTTTGTTGGACCTCATGAATCTTCTAAATCTTTTGGCAAACATAGCCATTTCTTTTTCTTCATCCTCTCCACTAGAATCACTCTCGTCTTTTGTTGACTTGAGAGCAACTCCAAATTTATTCTTCTCAACTTCCTTCTTCTTTTCTTCTTTTCCTTTCGACATCATCTCGTGCGTAAGAAATGAACCAATAAGCTCATCTAATTTAATAGTCTTAAGGTTCTTTGCTTCAATTATTGTCGTCTTCTTTGATTCCCAAGAATCGATAAGAGAATAGATCATCTTTCTTACAAGTTTATCTTCAGGGATTACTTCTCCAAAGCCTTTCAATCCATTCACAATTACGGAGAATCAACCGGACATGGATTTGATGTCTTCTTCGGGATCCATTTTGAAGTTCTCGTAGTTGAGGTTGAGGAGCCCGATTTTGGCCTCCTTCACTTCATTTGTTCCTTCGTGTGTAACTTCAAGTTTTTCCAAAATTTCTTTGGCTTTGGAACAAGATGACACACTTCCATATTCATCCGAGTCGAGAGCGCAAAATAGAAGATGCATCACCTCGGCATTTGTGGAGAATTTCTTGTTTTCCTCATTGTTCCATGTCTCTATGCCACTAGTTGGAGCGGTGAAGCCATTTATGATGATCTTCCAAGCTTCAAGATCAAATGCTTGAATGAATAACCTCATTCGATTATTCCAATATGCATAGTTTACTCTATTAAATAAAGAAGGCTTGTTGGTGGGTTGAGAATCTCCCCAAGCTTCGATAGTGGAGGTGGAAGCCATGGATGACCTTGTGGATGATTGTACACTTCTAGGATCTTCTCAAGAGGTTGTAAGACCTTCCAATGAGCCTCGATCTGATACCAATTATTGAGTGTGACAATCGATCGAATAAAGCCAAGAGGGGGTGAATTGGAATTTTTAAGAATGGTGGAAACTAATTGCAAAGATAGGAAAATGCAAGGAGATTTATAGTGGTTCAACTCCTTCAATGGAGTCTACATCCACTACCTTAGTAACCACACTAAGGATTTTCCACAAATCCACTAATTTGTCTTTCCTTTAAGATAAGGAGTAACCTTACACAATTCAATAGACTTATACCCTAAAGTCTATTGAATCCTTTCCCAAAAACAAATACAAATGAGCAAACAAGAAAATCCTCACAAGGTAAGTGTTTGCAAAGTTTAAGCTCTCTCACACACCCAATAAACACTAGAAAGGGGATTACAATGAAGAACACACTAGTGTTTACAAGAAAGATAGAAAAATAAGCTCAAATTGAATTCTTGATTGCTTGAATATTTGGATAGGCTTTCTTGCTACTTCAATACTGTTTGGAGACCCATTTTATATGCTCTTGATCTTTTCTTACCGTTTGTAGCTGTTTAGGGGACTTTGGAGCCATCGGAAGCCATTAAAACCGAGCATTTAATGCTCACCTGCACAGGGGTTTTGAAACCTTTAAGAGGGTTTTGAAATATGAGGTTAATTCAAACCAAAAACTAGCCGTTACAGGCCATAGTTTCGAAACCTTTATAGGGGTATTGAAACCTGTAGCCAAAAATATAATTTTTGGCCTCACTGCCATACTGGTTTCGAAACCTCTAAAGGGGGTTTCAAAACCTGTAGCCAAAATGTGAGTTTTAGGCCTACTGCCATGGTGGTTTCGAAACCACTAAGGGGGTTTCGAAACCTATGCTTAAAAACTCTTGAATTTGACTTTTTGTTGACTTTTTGAGGATAGAGCAATATAGGTACTAAGTCAAATAGTTTAGAAAATATTTGTTCGAGTTGAAATTGTATTTTGAAAAATTTGAATCGAATAAAACAAGTTTATAAATTTTTACAATTTAGTCCTTTTAGTTATATCAAAATCAAAATAAGTCTAACATATTCCAACAATTATGCATGGCCCGTTTGATTGATAGGGGCATGGTAGTGGTACAGAAGAGATGCAAAACCTATTACGAGTTCCACCAGGATGGAGGGCATGACATCCAGCAATGTAGGGAATTTAGGAGACTGGTTCAGCAGCTGATGGATAGCAGAAAGATAGAATTCTTTGAGGAGATTGTAGGAGAGAAAGGGTTAGATGTACGTGCATCAGATAGCCCTAATCTCAAATATGGAAGAGACATACCTTTTGTCATCTCCACCAGGCCAGAGGGAGCAAGTTCACCCCAAGGAGAAGCTGCAAAGGTGACTCCCAATATCATCATCTCAGCACCATCCCCATTCCCGTTCAAGGACATACGACAAACTCCTTGGAATTATGTCGCGAGTGTAACTATACTAGAGAAACCGGAATCCAGTGAAGAGAAGGAACAAAAGGAAGAAGAAGGGCCAGCTCAGGAAAATGAACGGATGAAGAAAGATGAAAGTGTCAGCGAAGTGGACCACTTCACGAGGAGTGGCAGGTGCTACTCTTCGGAAGCTTTAAGAACTGTTGAAGTTGCAAAAAACAAAGAAGAATGTACATCGACTGGTCCTGCACAGATATTTGGCGAGGAACCCCCTCCGAAGATAAACGAACCGGTAATTGAAGCTCAGACCAAGGAATTTCTGAAGTTCCTATGGCACAGTGAATACAATGTAGTAGAGCAGCTGTGAAAGCAACCAGGGAGAATTACAGTGTTAGAATTACTTCTGAGTTCAGAAAAGCATCGTGAGGCATTGTTAAAGGTGCTAAACTAGACGTTTATACCCGGTGACATTTCTATACCCAAACTGGACAGAATAGTGGGGCTTATCACAACATACAACCACATCACATTCAGTGACGATGAGATCCCTCAGGGAGGTATGGGGTCCACCAAAGCTCTCAACATCACAACCCACTGTAAATGGTACGTGTTACCAAGAGTATTGATTGACAACCGGTCAGCATTAAACATACTACCTATGGTGACGTTGCAAAAGCTACCGATAGATGATTCCCACATGAAACCCTATCACAAATCTGTGAGAGCCTTTGACGGTACACAAAGAGGAACATTGGGAAAGATTGAAGTACCCTCGTTGATTGGGCCGACTGAGTACATGATTGACTTTGTGGTGATGGACATAAAACCAACCTATAGTTGTTTGCTGGGAAGACCATGGATTCACTCTGCTGGAGTCGTCCCCTCATCACTTCATCAGAAATTAAAATTCGTGATTAAAGGTAAATTGGTTACCATAGAGGCTGAACAAGAGATCATCACCTCGGTTACATCGGATGCCCCCTACATTCAGAACGACGAAGATGCCGTGAAATGCTCTTTCCGAGCGTTGGAACTGGTAAATGCTACATTTGTCGCGGAAGGTAACAGAATCCCTTGCCCCAGGTTATCTAACTGCACTAAGATGACCGCCGCCAAAACTTTAGGCCGAGGAGCCAAGATCGGAAGAGGGCTAGGAAGGAGGTTGCAAGTAAGCCTACGAGCCAGAACCGTCATCACCAAAAAGGATCGTTTCAAGCTTGGCTACAGACCAAGTATTCAGCAGATGAGAGGGGAGTATAAAAGGAAGGAAGAAAGAACAAAGGAGGGCCAGACTCAATGGACAAGACATTCCGTAGAGACCGATGTCTTTCCCTCATGTAAAGAATATCTTTGTCTCTAGAGGATTCAACCGTACAGGACAGAAGGTCGAGGAAGCAATTAGAGAAAATGACAGGCTGAATTAGAATGAGATGATTAGTGAATCGCTCGAAGGGATGTTCATCAACATGATAGCTGAAAATGACAATGGTAGCAGTGTGTTAACCAGCATCTGCCCTTGTCGTTGATAAGTGTTCAAAAGTACTGTTTTTCTTACACTTTTTACTCATATTATTGTTAGACTTAGGCTTATATTAGTTGCATAGTTAGCCATTCATGCATTAATCCATGTTTCCTTCCATCGTTGAGATTGATTACATAACTTGGTAGTTTTGGTGGAAAAGATGCTGCTTTGGTGTGCTTTGTGTGTGTATGTGCAGGATCACTTGCCAAAGCAATGTCGAGCTAGTTGCCAGGGCAATGCATGAAGGATATGCCGAGCTAGTTGCCAGGGCAATGCATGAAGGAGACGCCGAGCCAGTTGCCATGGCAATTGTCGACAAAGAGAAAATGCAATAGGGATGTTGAAATTAATGACTTTACAAGCCCAAGATGACATGAAGCAAGGCCCAAGCCCAAAGGAATTTGATTGCCATGCAGAGATTAAAGAAGAATAAAATTCCAAGAAGATATGAGAAGTCCTAATAGGAATAAAATTATAATAAAGAATTATATTCTTTAAAGATAATTTAATTCCAACTCAAACTCCTCCTCAAAGAAGGACTTTGGCCTAGCCCTATAAATAGCAAGGAGATTTCGACAACTTTGGGAAAGCAATAGGGAAATTTCGACAAGTCCAAGTAGGGCAAGAGGAGAGAATTTTCGACAAGCATCTAGGGCAAGGGATTTTCGACAAGCTTCATCTTTTCTTCCTTGTTCGATTAGGTTCATGCTAGGGATTGTTTATCTTGTGTTTCTTTGGAACCTAGCCATGAACTAAATCTACTTGGCTATGGTTATTGTGTTTTGTGGTTGTGAGAAACTATTGGTTTTTGTTTAGGCAATAAGAGTTTGCACTTTTCTATTTCAAGGTTTATTCATTCTTGGTTCTTATTCTTGTTTACGAGTGAATTGGGAGAGGATCTCGTGATTTCATCTATTTATCTAATATCGGGAGAGTTAGATTTAAGAAACAAATGAATATGATCTTTATTCAATCCAATGATGGTGAAGATTAATCCAGCTTAGGAATAAGTTAAGGATTTCAACGGCTAAGAGGAGCGCAAGATTGGTTGTTGTTCACCCTTGATTCACGCAGGGATGTATTATCAAGGCATGCACAAGTAGCTAGAGTTTCGACTTAGGGATAAGAAGAAACCATTGAAGAACGCTCTGCCGAACCTTGAAGATTGCTGCCCGGACGCCCAAGTAGTTGCCCAACTAGTTGCCCCAGCAACCATCGATTAGTTGCCATGGCAACCCCGTTGTGCAAGTTGCCACGGCAACCGAGAGTTGCCGTGCACTCTTTTACCAAAACGATCCAATCGGCTATCACACCTCAACTCACGATAAACCTGGCCTATCTCTCTCTCATTTGAATTCATCTTTTCATTTACTTAATTGCTTTCTAGTTTAGTTATTAGTTAAAACTTCTATAATCCTTTACTTGTGTTTTTACTTTTTCTGATTGCAAGAGACTAGATTCGTGAAGTAGCACCAATCCTCGTGGAGACGATATCTTTTATACTATAACTTGCGACGTGTATACTTGCACATTTGCGTAGCACTTATTACGCGCAACAAGTTTTTGGCGCCGTTGCCGGGGATTGGCAATAGCGACTTTGTTTTTATTTTCTTGCACTTTCTTTTTATTTTTCTTGTTTAAAATTCAAAGGGCTAACAAACTTTGGTTTTGCATTGGTATATGACGGTATGAGACCAACTTCACAGAATATCCCTTTGATCCAGAAATCGAACTAACCTTACAAAGACTTAGACGAAGGATAAGAGAAGCAATGGCAAATCAAGATGGCAATATGAATCAAAATGTTCGAGCAGGAGGAGGAGTGATTCTTGCACGAAACAGAACTATTCGAGACTATCTTGAAGAAGATCTTGATGGACTTAACCCAGGAGTTGTCTCACCTGAAATTGAAGCCGGCCACTTTGAGTTGAAACCGGTAATGTTTAATATGATCAACACAATAGGTCAATTTGGCGGCTCAAAGAATCAAGATGCATAACAACATCTGAAATCTTTCCTCGAGATTTGCAACTCGTTCAAGATACACGAGTCACCCCGATGTCCTACGATTAAGATTATTCCCCTATTCACCGAGGGATAGGCGAAAGCATGGTTGAATAGCATTCTGCCGGATCCATAGCATCTTGGACTGATCTTTGTCGTGATTTCCTTGCTAGATTTAATCCTACAAATTTGGTGATAAGCTTCCGAACGACATTACTTCTTTTCGGCAGGCAGATGATGAATCCGTGTATGAGGCTTGGGAGCGATATAGAGAACTTCTACTCAAATGCCCCCTACACGGATTCCCGGTGTGGACTCAAGTAACAATGTTTTACAACGCCGTGAATACACCAACAAGGATGATGCTAGATGCCTCGGCAAACGGCATACTCCTAGATAATTCACCGGAAGAAGCAATGCAAATTTTAAACAGGCTGGCCAAGAATGATTATTAATTCCCATCTACTAGAAGATGATGAGTTAGACGCCAAGCCACAATACATGAACTAGGATCATCAGATTCAATTTCGGCACAATTGGCCACTTTAACCAAGATGGTCCAGAACATGCAAAAACCAAACAACACACATGAAGTCAAGGTAATGGATTCTTTTTGTGAGTTATGTGGTGATAACCATAATTCTTCTGAATGTATGCAGAATACGGAATCCAGCTTCTATGTGGGGAATTACAATCGGAACAACAATGTGATGTCCAATACATACAATCCAGCTTGGAAGAAGCACCCGAATTTTTCATGGAGTAATCCCAACAATGCTCTAAATCAGAACAATCAGAATGCACAAGCATCGGGATTCCAGCAGAATATGCCACGACAACAGATGCCGCAGCAACAACCGACAACATCTAGTTCTTTGGAAAATTCTCTAAATGCTTTTATGATGAAAACTGAATCTTATATGGCTGAGAATAGTAATTTCATAAAAAGAACTGATGCTTTTATTAACAGGACCGAGATGAGATTGCAAAACCAAGAGGCGGCAATCAAATCATTGGAAAATCAAGTCGGACAGTTTGCTCAAAATTTGAATACTAGACCGCAAGGAGGTTTACCTAGCGATACTGAAGTCGCAAGAGGAACTGGCCATGAGCAATGTAAGGCGATCACCACTAGAAGTGGCCAACAACTTAGAGAGGCTCAAAACCGCTCACCAAACAAAAATCCACAAAAAGATCAAGACGAACCTAGCGGTAAAGCCTCAGATGTTGAACCAGGAATTGCCGCGGCAACCGGCAATAAGCATGCCTCGGCAACTTGCGATATGCATGCCTCGGCAACTTGCGATATGCATGCCTCGGCAACCCCAGTTGATAATGCCTCGGAAACTCCAGATGTCCCGGCAATACCATCAATCAGGTTTCAAACCAATGAAAGGATCGAAGATATCCGACTTCCACCACCATTCCCACAAAGGTTGAAGCGACAAAAGCAAGAATACCAATTCAAGAAGTTTCTTGATATCCTAAAGCAAGTCCACATCAACTTGCCACTGGTGGAAGCAATTGAACAAATGTCAAACTATGCTAAGTTTCCTAAAGACATTGTGTCCAAAAGAACAAGGCTAGGAGAGTTTGAAACAGTTGCCGCGACAGAGGGATGCATGGCAATGTTGCACAATCGTATGCCACCCAAGTTGAAGGATCCCGGAAGCTTCACAATACCCTGTTCCATTGGAAATCACTATGTCGAGAAAGCATTATACGGCCTTGGGGCTAGCATAAACTTGATGCCTAAATCGGTTTTCCAGAAACTAGGAATCGGGAAGGCAAGACCTACAACAGTTATGCTGCAGCTAGCCGACAGATCCTATGTGCATCCAGAGGGAAAAATCGAGGACATACTGGTAAAAGTTGATAAATTTATTTTTCCCGCTGACTTTATTGTTTTGGATTGTGAAGCAGATGATCATGCACCCATCATTCTCGGGAGACCATTCCTAGCAACAGGGAGAACCTTGATTGATGTTGAAAAGGGAGAACTCACAATGAGGCTGAATGACCAGCAAGTTAAACTAAATGTGTTCCAAACACTAAGGCATGCCGATGATCCAGAAGAATGCCAACTACTTCATGCCACGGCAGAGTTTAACTTCGATGAGGAATTTAGTTGCCTCGGCAACTACATTGCCGATCAAGAGGAACTTGAGGAGTATGAAGAACCGGTCGATGAGGAACAACAAGAAGAGGCAAATTGGCTAGCCAATCGACCAGGTACATACTTTGAACCACTGGACTACTCAGATAAGGAAGGTAAGCTCGAAAAACCCTCTATTGAACATCCACCAATTCTTGAGTTGAAACAATTGCCAGAGCAACTAAAATATGTATACTTAGGGACTGATAATACATTGCCTGTAATTATTTCTTCTAAGTTACAGCCTGAGCAGGAAAAGAAGCTGATCAAGATGTTGAAGCTACACAAAAAGGCAATAGGGTGGACAATTGCTGACTTGAAGGGAATTAGCCCGGCAGTGTGCATGCACAAGATCTTGTTGGAAGATGATCACAAACCTTCAATTGAGGCCAGAGGAGACTGAGTCATGCCATGAAAGGGGTTGTAATGAAAGAAATCATCAAGTGGCTTGACGCCGGCATTATATACCCTATCTCCGATAGTACGTGGGTAAGTCCGGTACAATGTGTACCGAAAAAGGGAGGTATAACAGTGGTAAGCAATGAAAATAATGAACTTATCCCAACCAGGACTGTGACTGGTTGGAGGGTTTGTATGGACTATCGAAAGCTAAACAAAGCCACTAGGAAAGATCACTTCCCATTACCCTTTATTGATCAAATGCTTGACCGTCTTGCAGGTAAACCCTTTTATTGTTTTCTTGATGGTTATTCAGGTTACAATCAGATTGCCATAGCACCAGAAGATCAAGAAAAGACAACCTTCACATGCCCATACGGTACTTATGCCTTCCGAAGGATGCCGTTCGGATTGTGTAACGCCCCGGCAACCTTCCAAAGATGCATGATGGCACTCTTTTCAGACATGGTCGAAGACTTCCTTGAGATCTTCATGGATGATTTTTTAGTTTTTGGTAATGACTTCGACGGCTGTCTCGGCAATTTAGAGAGGGTGTTGGCAAGATGCGAAGAAACAGATTTAGTCCTCAATTGGGAGAAATGCCACTTTATGGTAGATGAAGGAATAGTGCTCGGCCACAAGATTTCATCCAAGGGAATTGAAGTAGACAAAGCCAAGGTGGACGTGATCGAGAGATTACCCCCACCAAATTCGGTTAAAGGAATTCAAAGTTTTCTCGGACATGCAGGTTTTTACAGGAGGTTCATTCATAATTTTTCTAAAATCACTAAACCCTTGTGTAATATGCTTGAACAGGATAAAGTCTTCGATTTTGATGATTCTTGCACCCCAAGCATTCGAAACCCTAAAGAAAAAGCTTGCCTCGGCACCCATTGTCGTTCCACCAGATTGGACGTTACCTTTTGAGCTCATGTGTGATGCAAGTGATTTCGCGGTAGGAGCAGTCCTAGGCCAACGCACAGGTAAGACCTTCCATGTGATATACTACGCTAGTAAAACTCTTAATGGTGCTTAAGTGAATTACACAACAACGGAGAAAGAGTTACTAGCTGTAGTTTTCGCATTTGACAAGTTCCGATCCTATTTAATTGGTACAAAGGTAATTGTTCATACGGACCATTCGGCAATCAAATACTTATTTGCTAAAAAGGATGCTAAACCTCGTTTGATTCGTTGGATATTACTTTTACAAGAATTTCATATTGAAATTAAGGATAGGAAAGGAACAGAAAATCAAGTGGTCGATCACTTATCACGTTTGGAACGCAATAGGGAGGAGGACGCGGATCTAGAGATATGCGATGCATTCCCGGATGAACAAATTCTAGTTGCCTCGGCAACCCTTGACACCTCGGCAACCCTCGACGCCTCGGCAACCATGGATGCACACGCTTCAGCAACTCTCAACGCTGCAGCAGTCTTTGACGCACACGCCTCGGTAATCTTGGGAGCAGTCGCCACAGCAGCACATACCTCGGCAATACCCTGGTACGCGGATTTAGTTAACTTCCTTGTTTGTGGTATTTTTCCTTATGGCATTACTCACCAAGGGAAGAAGCGGTTCCGCCATGATGCTAAGCATTACTTTTGGGATGAGCCTCTTTTATTTAAACAATGTGCTGATCAGGTTATACGCCGATGTGTCCCTGAAGAAGAGCAACAGAATGTACTCCGGCAATGCCATTCTTCACCCTATGGAGGACATTTTGGAGGAACTCGTACCGCGGCCAAAGTTTTGCAATCTGGGTTGTATTGGCCAACATTGTACAAAGATGCCCAAGACTTTTACAAGCAATGTGATCGTTGCCAGAGGACGGGCAATATCTCTAGATGACATGAGATGCCACTCCAGAACATCATTGAGGTGGAATTGTTCGATGTATGGGGGATCGATTTTATGGGACCTTTCCCATCTTCATTCGGCAACCTCTACATCTTACTTGCCGTCGACTATGTGTCTAAATGGGTTGAGGCAGCTGCAGTTCCCAACAATGAGTCTAAGACCGCGCAACAATTCCTGCAGAAAAACATATTTACACGGTTTGGGATGCCGAGAGCAATTATCAGCGACGAAGGCAAGCATTTTGACAACAGACTAATTGCCAAGATGTTGCAACACTTCGGCATATCACACAAGATCGCCACGGCATATCACCCACAAACCAACGGGCAAGCAGAAATTTCCAACCGGGAGTTGAAGGGAATACTCGAGAAAGTTGTAAATCCCTCAAGGAAGGATTGGTCATTAAGACTAGATGACGCATTTTGGGCATATCGCACTGCATTCAAAACACCCTTAGGTATGTCCCCCTTCCGACTTGTCTATGGTAAAACATGTCATCTACCGGTGGAAATCGAGCACAAGGCATACTGGGCAATCAAGACCGTGAATATGGATTGGGAAAGTGCCGGACAAAAGCGTTTGATGGATTTCAATGAGATAGAAGAATTACGTGCACTCGCCTATAACAATGCACGAATCTACAAGGGGAAAACAAAGCGATGGCACGACAAGAAACTATTGCCACGACAATTCACGCCAGGGCAACTAGTTCTCCTATTCAATTCTCGGCTAAAACTTTTCCCGGGAAAGCTGAAATCAAGATGGTCGGGACCATTCAAAGTCGTCAAACCATTCTCCCATGGTGCTGTGACAATCAAGTCCATCTCTGACAACCATGAATTCAAAGTTAATGGACAAAGATTGAAGCACTACAATGGTGCCCATGTGGAACGTAACAAAGAAGTGGTCAACTTAGGAGATGCATGAGCATGCTCTCCCTTTTGATATTTTTAATTTTATTTTTAATTTTATTTATTTATATTTATATTTTTATTTTTCGATTATTTAATTATTTTTTTCCGATTTTTTTTATTATTTTATTATTTTTCGGATTAGTAGTAGTTTTAAGATAGATTTTTTTATTCAAGTTTAAGAATCTTATTACACATCTTTATTTATTTTCTTTATTAGTTTATCTTTAATTTTAATTCTTATTTGATTTGTCTTTGAATTGTAGGAAAAGAAGTTCAAGATAAAGAAGGAATTCTAAACCAAGTAGGAAAACATCTTCAACAAGGAAACTAATGGGCTGAATCTAAGGCTTATATAAAGCCTCCAATTCATCCTAACCAAAACCCCTTTGTCAAAAACTTCCTCCAAACCCTAAACCCTTTTTCGTTTTCCCCTAATCCCACCCACCTATCTTTTCTATAAAACCCATCACCCTTAACCTATTCCTACTTCCTATCTTGCAACTTTTTAGTTTCTTTTCTTTTCTTTGTTTTTACTCACAACCAAGATCATCCATGGCATCCAAGATTAAACTTTTAGTTCATCCAAGTTCCTCCAAAGAACCAAGATACAAGAAGTTTGCTACACCGGTGGTTCAAGAAAAATTTCAATCCAAGTTTGAAAGCCGGAAGATTCATGAAGAACAAGGCTTTGAATACTCCAACTCTCATCAAGATTTCGGCCTTGAACCATTCATCTTCAAGAGGATTGCACATCAAAAGTGGAAAATCTTTTGCCATCAACCGGAACCGGGTAACATCTCATGGGTAAGAGAATTATATGCTCACTCACCTAACCCGGATAATCCTTATGTTTTTGTTCGTGACAAAGCCATACTTATAAGTCCCGAAAGCATCAACACCTTTTACGGACTTTACATTGAGAAGGATGAGCATCAAGCCTTCGTTGATCAAATCAATCCCAAGCAACTCGACAAGGTGCTTCAAGAGCTCACTCAACCGGGAACTCATTGGAACGACGGTAAATACAAGGGCACAATAAATCGCCTTCGGCTTAAACCCGAGGCAAAACTATGGAATAAGTTTGTTAAAACTTCTTTAATGCCCTCCACACACAATACTACCGTTGATATACCACGTCTTTTGCTCATACATTCTATTTTGCATAATCGCATCACTAACATTGGAAAAATTATTTGTGATGAGATTTTTGTATGCAGCTCAAAAGATAAAGGTTCTCTTTTCTTCCCTTGCTTAATTTCTAACCTTTGCAAGGAGATGCATGTCCCGAGTGAGTCCACCGATGAAAAGGCCCTACCCAAGTCTGGTTGGAATCAAGCACTAATCCGAAAGCTAATGGGAGAGGCACCGGGAGATTCTTCAAGGCTTCCAATTGCCATGACAACTCCTGCCGCCGCGGCAATCTCTAATGCCCAAGCACCTAACGCCAGGGCAACTCGGCCACCAACCCCGGGACACTTTGAAGCACTTTTGCACCCATTGGCAAGCCACCTAAGGCAAATTGAAGATCGGCAACTAATGTTCATGCGGTACATGAAGGAGCACAACAATGCCATCACCCAAGTCATCCTAGAAAAGTACCCAGACAATCGCGTGCCATTCCCAATCTTTCCCGTCGAGATCCTTGCCCCGGCAACCAATGAAGCAGTCGCCACGGCAACCAAGGAAGCTGACGCCACGGCAACCAACCCTGAAGATGCCACGGCAACCAAAGCTAAAGACATCTCGGCAACCACTACAAAAGCCAAAGGTAAAGCACCTATGCCCGAATCAACTCATACGGAATCATTTTCTGATTTTTCAGATTCGGACGAGTCCTCCATTGAACCAATAAAGACCACACCAATTGAATCCTCCAAGAGAAAAGCCATTGACATTGATGAAGAGGACGATCAGGACAACCCCGTCCGAATCTGAAAACAAGGTAACTACTAATAACAATCCCCCCCAAACTCGAGTGAGGCATTGTCCTCAATGCATGCATAAAATAACGAGAAAAATAAAAATGCATACGAGGACTTACTCCGAGAGTTCGTCATCGTAGATGATTAGTTTCCTTTTGGTCGGTGTCTTGATTCTCTTGCTTGAACGCGATGGTTGTTTTCTTGTTGTCGGGATGTCTTTAGCTTTGGTTGCCGTGGCATCTTCAGGGTTGGTTGCCGTGGCATCAGCTTGTGCAGGCACGATGTAGGTTGCCGCGTTATCTTCTTCATTGGTTGTCGGGGCAAGGATCTTGGCAGTAAATTTCCTTAGCATAGTAGTTGTGAGTCTTGTTGTGAAAAAGAAAACAAAGAAAACCTGAAAACTAAAGATAATGAAGAAAAATAAAATATCTCCTAAAAATGAAAATGAAAATAAAAAGAAAAAGAAAATATTGAAAGGAGAGCATGCTCATGCATCTCCTAAGTTGTCCACTTCTTTGTTACGTTCCACATGGGCACCATTGTAGTGCTTCAATCTGTGTCCATTAACTTTGAATTCATGGTTGTCAGAGATGGACTTGATTATCACAGCACCATGGGAGAATGGTTTGACGACTTCGAATGGTCTCGACCATCTTGATTTTAGCTTTCCTGGGAAAAGTTTTAGCCGAGAATTGAATAGGAGAACTAGTTGCCCTGGCGTGAATTGCCGTGGCAATAGTTTCTTGTCGTGCCATCGCTTTGTTTTCTCCTTGTAGATTCGTGCATTGTTATAGGCGAGTGCACGAAATTCTTCTATCTCATTGAGATCCATCAAATGCTTTTGTCTGGCACTTTCCCAATCTATATTCACGGTATTGATTGCCCAGTACGCCTTGTGCTCGATTTCCACCGGTAGATGACATGTTTTACCATAGACAAGTCGGAAGGGGGACATACCTAAGGGTGTTTTGAATGCAGTGCGATATGCCCAAAGTGCGTCATCTAGTCTTAATGACCAATCCTTCCTTGAGGGATTTACAACTTTCTCGAGTATACCCTTCAATTCCCGGTTGGAAATTTCTGTTTGCCCGTTGGTTTGTGGGTGATATGCCGTGGCGATCTTGTGTGATATGCCGAAGCGTTGCAACATCTTGGCAATTAGTCTGTTGTCAAAATGCTTGCCTTCGTCGCTGATAATTGCTCTCGGCATCCCAAACCGTGTAAATATGTTTTTCTGCAGGAATCATTGCACGGTCTTGGAATCATTGTTGGAAACTGCAGCTGCCTCTACCCATTTAGATACATAGTCGACGGTAAGTAGAATGTAGAGGTTGCCGAATGAAGATGGGAAAGGTCCCATAAAGTCGATCCCCCATACATCGAACAGTTCCACCTCGATGATGTTCTGGAGTGGCATCTCATGTCGTCTCGAGATATTGCCCGTCCTCTGGCAACGATCACATTGCTTGTAAAAGTCTTCGGCATCTTTGTACAATGTTGACCAATACAACTCGGATTGCAAAACTTTGGCCGCGGTACGAGTTCCTCCAAAATGTCCTCCATAGGGTGAAGAATGGCATTGCCAGAGTAAATTCTGTTGCTCTTCTTCAGGGACACATCGGCGTATAACCTGATCTGCACATTGTTTAAACAAAAGAAGCTCGTTCCAAAAGTAATGCTTAGCATCATGGCGGAACCGCTTCTTCCATTGGTGAGTAATGCCATAAGGAAAAATACCAAAAACAAGGAAGTTAACTAAATCCGCGTACCAGGGTATTGCCGAGGCATTTGCTGCCGTGGCGACTGCTCCCAAAATTGCCGAGGCGTGCGCGTCAAAGACTGTTGTGGCGTCGAGAGTTGCCGAGGCGTGTGCATCCATGGTTGCCGAGGCGTCGAGGGTTGCCGAGGCGTCGAGGGTTGCCAAGGCAACTAAAACTTGTTCATCCGGGAATGCATCACATATCTCTAGATCCGCGTCCTCCTCCCTATTGTGTTCCAAACGTGATAGGTGATCGGCCACTTGATTTTCTGTTCCTTTCCTGTCCTTAATTTCAATATCAAATTCTTGTAAAAGTAATATCCAACGAATCAAACGAGGTTTAGCATCCTTTTTAGCAAATAAGTATTTGATTGCCGAATGGTCCGTATGAACAATTACCTTTGTACCAATTAAATAGAATCGGAATTTGTCAAATGCGAAAACTACAGCTAGTAACTCTTTCTCCGTTGTTGTGTAATTCACTTGAGCACCATTGAGAGTTTTACCAGCGTAGTATATCACATGGAAGGTCTTACTGCGGCGTTGGCCTAGGACTGCTCCTACCGCGAAATCACTTGCATCACACATGAGCTCAAAAGGTAGCGCCCAACTGGTGGAACGACAATGGGTGCCGAGGCAAGCTTTTTCTTTAGGGTTTCGAATGCTTGAGTGCAAGAATCATCAAAATCGAAGACTTTATCCTGTTCAAGCAGATTACACAAGGGTTTAGTGATTTTAGAAAAATTATGAATGAACCTCTTGTAAAAACCTGCATGTCCGAGAAAACTTCGAATTCCTTTAACCGAACTTGGTGGGGGTAATCTCTCGATCACGTCCACCTTGGCTTTGTCTACTTCAATTCCCTTGGATGAAATCTTGTGGCCGAGCACTATTCCTTCATCTACCATAAAGTGGCATTTCTCCCAATTGAGGACTAAATTCGTTTCTTCGCATCTTGCCAACACCCTCTCTAAATTGCCGAGACAGCCGTCGAAGTCATTACCAAAAACCGAAAAATCATCCATGAATATCTCAAGGAAGTCTTCGACCATGTCTGAAAAGAGTGCCATCATGCATCTTTGGAAGGTTGCCGGGGCGTTACACAATCCGAACGGCATCCTTCGGAAGGCATAAGTACCGTATGGGCATGTGAAGGTTGTCTTTTCTTGATCTTCTGGTGCTATGGCAATCTGATTGTAACCTGAATAACCATCAAGAAAACAATAAAAGGGTTTACCTACAAGACGGTCAAGCATTTGATCAATAAAGGGTAATGGGAAGTGATCTTTCCTATTGGCTTTATTTAGCTTTCGATAGTCCATACAAACCCTCCAACCGGTCACAGTCCTGGTTGGGATAAGTTCATTATTTTCATTGCTTGCCACTGTTATACCTCCCCTTTTCGGTACACATTGTACCGGACTTACCCACGTACTATCAGAGATAGGGTATATAATGTCGGCGTCAAGCCACTTGATGATTTCTTTCATTACAACCCCTTTCATGGCATGATTCAGTCTCCTCTGGGCCTCAATTGAAGGTTTGTGATCATCTTCCAACAAGATCTTGTGCATGCACACCGCCGGGCTAATTCCCTTTAAGTCGGCAATTGTCCACCCTATTGCCTTTTTGTGTAGCTTCAACATCTTGATCAGCTTCTTTTCCTGCTCAGGCTGTAACTTAGAAGAAATAATTACAGGCAATGTATTATCGGTCCCTAAGTATACATATTTTAGTTGCTCTAGCAATTGTTTCAACTCAAGAATTGGTGGTTGTTCAATAGAGGGTTTTTCGAGTTTACCTTCTTTACCTGAGTAATCCAGTGGTTCAAAGTATGTACCTGGTCGATTGACTAGCCAATTTGCCTCTTCTGGTTGTTCCTCATCGACCGGTTCTTCATTCTCCTCATGTTCCTCTTGGTCGGCAATGTAGTTGTCGAGGCAACTAAATTCCTCGTCAAAGTTAAACTCTGTCTGGCATGAAGAAGTTGGCATTCTTCTGGATCATCGGCATGCCTTAGTGTTTGGAACACATTTAGTTTGACCTGCTGGTCATTCACCCTCATTGCGAGTTCTCCCTTTTCAACATCAATCAAGGTTCTCCCTGTTGCTAGGAATGGTCTCCCGAGAATGATGGGTGCATGATCATCTGCTTCACAATCCAAAACAATAAAGTCAGCGGGAAGAATAAATTTATCAACCTTTACCAGTATGTCCTCGATTTTTCCCTCTGGATGCACATAGGATCTGTCGGCTAGCTGCAGCATGACTTGTAGGTCTTGCCTTCCCGATTCCTAGTTTCTGGAAAACCGATTTAGGCATCAAGTTTATGCTAGCCCCAAGGTCGCATAATGCTTTCCCGACATAGTGATTTCCAATGGAACATGGTATTGTGAAACTCCCAGGATCCTTCAACTTAGGTAGCATACGATTGTGCAACACTGCCATGCATCCCTCTGTTGCTGCAACTATTTCAAACTCTCCTAGCCTTGTTCTCTTGGACACAATGTCTTTAAGAAACTTGGCATAGTTTGGCATTTGTTCAATTGCTTCCACCAATGGTAAGTTGATGTGGACTTGCTTTAGGATATCAAGAAACTTCTTGAATTGGTATTCTTGCTTTTGTCGCTTCAACCTTTGTGGGAATGGTGGTGGAAGTCAGATATCTTCAATCCTTTCATTGGTTTGAAACCTGATTGACGGCATTGCCGGGACATCTGGAGTTGTCGAGGCGTTATCAACTGGGGTTGCCGAGGCATGCTTATCGCAAGTTGCTGAGGCATCTTTATCGTCGGTTGCCGAGGCATGCATATTGCCGGTTGCCGCGGCAATTCCTGGTTCAGCATCTGAGGCTTTGCCGCTAGGTTCGACTTGATCTTTTTGTGGAGTTTTGTTTGACGAGCGGGTTTGAACCTCTCTAAGTTGTTGGCCACTTCTAGTGGTGATCACCTTACATTGCTCATGGCCAATTCCTCTTGCGACTTCAGTATCGCTAGGTAAACCTCCTTGCGGTCTACTATTCAGATTTTGAGCAAACTGTCCGACTTGATTTTCCAATGATTTGATTGCCGCCTCTTGGTTTTGCAATCTCATCTCGGTCCTGTTAATAAAAGCATCAGTTCTTTTTATGAAATTACTATTCTCAGCCATATAAGATTCAGTTTTCATCATAAAAGCATTTAAAGAATTTTCCAAAGAACTAGATGTTGTCGGTTGTTGCTGCGGCATCTGTTGCCGTGGCATATTCTGCTGGAATCCCGATGCTTGTGCATTCTGATTGTTCTGGTTTAGAGCATTGTTGGGATTACTCCATGAAAAATTCGGGTGCTTCTTCCAAGCTGGATTGTATGTATTGGACATCATGTTGTTGCTCCGATTGTAATTCCCCACATAAAAACTGGATTCCGGATTCTGCATACATTCAGAAGAATTATGGTTATCACCACATAACTCACAAAAAGAATCCATTACCTTGACTTCATGTGTGTTGTTTGGTTTTTGCATGTTCTGGACCATCTTGGTTAAAGCGGCCAATTGTGCCGAATTGAATCTGATGATCCTAGTTCATGTATTGTGGCTTGGCGTCTAACTCCTCCTCTTCTAGTAGATGGAAATTGATAGTCATTCTTGGCCAGCCTGTTTAAAATTTGCATTGCTTCCTCCGGCGACTTATCTAGGAGTATGTCGTTTGACGAGGCATCTAGCATCATCCTTGTTGGTGTATTCACGGCATTGTAAAACATTGTTACTTGAGTCCAAACAGGGAATCCGTGTAAGGGGCATTTGTGTAGAAGTTCTCTATATCGCTCCCAAGCCTCGTACATGGATTCATCATATGCCTGCCGAAAAGAAGTAATGTCGTTACGAAGCTTATCAGTCAAATTTGTAGGATTAAATCTAGCAAGGAAATCACGACAAAGATCAGTCCAAGATGCTATGGATCCGGCAGGTATGCTATTCAACCATGCTTTCGCCTTATCCCTCAGTGAATAGGGGAATAATCTTAATCGTAATACATCGGGGGTGACTCTGTGTATCTTGAACGAGTTGCAAATCTCGAGGAAAGATTTCAGATGTTGTCGTGCATCTTCAGCTGCTGAGCCGCCAAATTGACCTATTGTGTTGATCATATTAAACATTACCGGTTTCAACTCAAAGTGGTCGGCTTCAATTTCAGGTGCGACAACTCCTGGGTTAAGTCCATCAAGATCTTCTTCAAGATAGTCTCGAATAGTTCTGTTTTGTGCAAGAATCACTCCTCCTCCTGCTCGAACATCTTGATTCATATTGCCGTCTTGATTTGCCATTGCTTCTCTTATCCTTCGTCTAAGTCTTTGTAAGGTTCGTTCGATTTCTGGATCAAAGGGATATTCTGGTGAAGTCGGTCTCGCCCTGGTCATATACCAATGCAAAACCAAAGTTTGTTAGCCCTTTGAATTTTAAACAAGAAAAAAAATAAAAAGAAAGTGAAAGAAAATAAAAACAAAGTCGCTATTGCCAATCCCCGGCAACGGGGCCAAAAACTTGTTGCGCGTAATAAGTGCTACGCAAATGTGCAAGTATACACGTCGCAAGTTATAGTATAAAAGATATCGTCTCCACAGGGATTGGTCTACTTCAAGAATCTAGTCTCTTGCACTGTAAAAAGTAAAAACACAAGTAAAGGATTATAGGAGTTTAACTAATGACTAATCTAGAAAGCAATAAAGTAAAAGAAAAGATGAATTCAAATGAGAGAGAGATAGGCCAGGTTATCGTGAGTTGAGGTGTGATAGCCAATTCGATTGTCTTGGTAAAAGAGTGCACGGGCAACTCAGTTGCCGTGGCAACTTGCACAACGGGGTTGCCTTGGCAACTAATCGATGGTTGCTTGGACAACTAGTTGGGCAACTACTTGGGTGTCTGGGCAGCAACCTTCAAGGTTCGGCAGAGCGTTCTTCAATGGTTTCTTCTTATCCCTAAGTCGAAACTCTAGCTACTTGTGCATGCCTTGATAATACATCCCTGCGTGAATCAAGGGTGAACAACAACCAATCTTGCGCTCCTCTTAGCCGTTGAAATCCTTAACTTATTCCTAAGCCGGATTAATCTTCACCATCATTGGATTGAATAAAGATCATATTCATTCGTTTCTTGAATCTAACTCTCCCGATATTAGATAAATAGATGAAATCACGAGATCCTCTCCCAATTCACTCGCAAACAAGAATAAGAACCAAGAATGAATAAACCTTGAAATAGAAAAGTGCAAACTCTTATTACCTAAACAAAAACCAATAGTTTCTCACAACCACAAAACACAATAACCATAGCCAAGTAGATTTAGTTCATGGCTAGGTTCCAAAGTAACACAAGATAAGCAATCCCTAGCATGAACCCAATCGAACAAGGAAGAAAAGATGAAGCTTGTCGAAAATCCCTTGCCCTAGATGCTTGTCGAAAATTCTCTCCTCTTGCCCTACTTGGACTTGTCAAAATTTCCCTCTTGCTCTCCCTCCAAGTTGTCGAAATCTCCTTGCTATTTATAGGGCTAGGCCAAAGTCCTTCTTTGAGGAGGAGTTTGAGTTGGAATTAAATTATCTTTAAAGAATATAATTATTTATTATAATTTTATTCCTATTAGAACTTCTCCTATCTTCTTGGAATTTAATTCTTCTTTAATCTCTACATGGCAATCAAATTCCTTTGGGATTGGGCCTTGCTCCATGTCATCTTGGGCTTGTAAAGTCATTAATTTCGACATCCCTATTGCATTTTCTCTTTGTCGACAATTGCCATGGCAACTGGCTCGGCGTCTCCTTCATGCATTGCCCTGGCAACTAGCTCGGCATATCCTTCATGCATTGCCCTGTCAACTAGCTCGGCATTGCTTGGGCAAGTGATCCTGCACATACACACACAAAGCACACCAAAGCAGCATCTTTTCCACAAAAACTACCAAGTTATGTAACAAGCTCAACGATGGAAGGAAACATGGATTAATGCATGAATGGCTAACTATGCAACTAATATGAGCCTAAGTCTAACAATAATATGAGTAAAAAGGGTAAGAAAAATAGTACTTTTGAACACTTATCACTTATCAAGATATGTCGGGTTTGAATACGGACATAGTGGTACACAAGCTGCCAACGAGGCCAAAATGCAAACTGATCCAACAAAAGCTCAGAAGAATGAGGCCTGACATGCTGTTAAAGATTAGAGAAGAGGAGAAAAAGCAGTTTGATGTTGGTTTTCTTAAAGTTGCCAAATACCCTAAATGGGTCGCAAACATTGTACCAGTGCCGAAGAATGATGGGAAGGTCTGCATGTGTGTAGATTACAGGGACCTCAACCGAGCAGGCCCTAAAGACAACTTCCCTCTGCCATATATTGATACGATAGTCAACAATACCGTAAGACATCTATGGTTCTCATTTATGGACGGTTTCTCAGGGTACAACCAGATAAAGATGGACGCGGACGACATGGAGAAGACCAAATTTGTTACCATGTGGGGCACCTTTTGTTACAAAGTGATGCATTTTGGACTCAAGAACGCAGGAGCGACTTCTCAAAGAGCAATGGTAACTCTTTTCCACGATATGATGTATAAAGAGATAAAGGTATACGTGTTATTGCGCGTAATAAGTGCTACGCAAATGTGCAAGTATACACGTCGCAAGTTATAGTATAAAAGATATCGTCTCCACAGGGATTGGTGCCACTTCAAGAATCTAGTCTCTTGCACTGTAAAAAGTAAAAACAAAAATAAAGGATTACAGGAGTTTAACTAATAACTAAACTAGAAAGCAATAAAGTAAAAGAAAATATGAGATCAAAT